>AP028917.1:5122500-5701926 GCA_036186465.1 Nesidiocoris tenuis
CTATAAAATGTAAATATTTTAGATAGGTAGTAATTAGAAATACAGGAGATTTTTGAGGTTTTTCGGAGCATAAAGGTTCGTATTCCTAACAGATTTTTTATGACGTCAACTAAACTTGACAGATAAGCTGAGTTGCAGTTCCTAAAGGGTGTCTTCACCTGCCTCGTTAACTTGGCACGTGTGACGTGTCCCATACTCGCCCTTTCAGTCTAGATACATGTGTCTCGATCTTTCCGTCGTCTTTTCCAAACAATTGACAAAAAAAAAAAAAAAAAAAAAAAACAGTGTTGCATAGAGAATACACAATACTTCCATATTTTGATGCGTAAATTTATAACACCATTTGGCTATATTTTGAATATTTTGGGGGCTGTTTGATTACGTAATGTCAAAAAAACTTGATACGTAAATTTTAAAACCCATCTAATATCGAAATACGAGTTACCGGAGTACAAAAAATATCCAATTATTTTGAAAGGTAAACTAAGATTTAACGATCAAAAACGTTTCATTTTTGTGGCCGGAAAAAAAATTAAAAACACTAAAAATGCAAATATATCGGACGTACTGTGTAGTAATCCGAATTCCGAAAATAGGTATACTTTTGTGCGTAAAATGTTTAACCGATTAATTTCCCTCCGAACCTCTGATACGATTTTAATTTTCCGGACGAACGCAACACTTTGCGGCTAACCTTCGTCGTTTTTAACATTTTGACATTAACATTCAACATTAACATCAACATCAACATGAACATCAACAACAACATCAACATCATCATCAACATCAGCATCAGCATCAACATCATCATCATCATCAACATCAACATCAACATCATCATCATCAACATCAACATCAACATCAACAACAACAACAACATCAACATCAACATCAACATCAGCATCAACATCATCATCAACATCAACATCAACATCAACATCAACATCACCATCAACATCAACAACAACATCAACATCAACATCAACATCATCATCAGCATCAACATCATCATCAACATCAACATCAACATCATCATCATCAACATCAACATCAACATCAACATCAACATCAACATCAACATCAACATCAACATCAACATCAACATCAACATCAACATCAACATCAACATCAACATCAACATCATCATCAACATCAACATCAACATCAACATCCACATCACCATCAACATCAACAACAGCATCAACATCATCATCAACATCAACATCAACATCAACATCAACATTAACATTAACATTGACATTGACATTAACATTTTGAAAAACAAAATCCGGAAAAAACGTGAAATTTTCCCAAGACTTGAACTCAATCGAAGGAAGTATTATATAAATTTTTGGAAAAACGAAATCTGGAAAAAACGTGAATTTTTCCCTCGGACTTGAGCTCAATCGAGGTAACTATTATCGCGCCTCGAGCGATTTCAAGTCAACTAAAGTCACTGACAATTGGTCCGTAACGAGGGTTCAATTAGTTGGGAAACTCGCTCGGTTTTCGCCGATTTCGCGATGACGATGGAAGGAGGGTTGGCTTTTTCAAAAGACCTCTCAGCTCCAATCAACTTAATGAATCGGTTTCCTCTTTCCTTTGCGAATCGACATTTGGGAGTTTTCCCTGTCCGCGGTTTCCCGCACTTTCCCGCGGACAGAACCCTTCAAGTAGCTTCGTTGAACTTTGAAAAGTGGAAGTTTCCCTTTAAGAGAGATTTGTAGGGAAAGGGCCGGCCAATTTTCGAACTTTTCCAAAGGGAGCGACCGTTCGTTAGAATTTTCGGGAAAATCACAAAGCCGTTGAAATTGAAAGTTGTCCGTTTGTCGCCGAGAGTTTTTGACTTGTAATAAAATCGTTCCTTTTAAATGAGAGCTTTAGGTACATAATATATTATACGACTTAAGCCCATATCACACGACAGACCGATTCTTTGATAATTCTTACATGCAAATTCATTATAACTTTTCTTAGAAATAGGTTCCATAGATGAATAATTACCAACATTGATGCAGGTACGCAAAAGTGAACATTGCATCAGCCATTCAGAGAATAAGGTCTGTGGACTGTAGATACGGGTTTTAGGTACATATTTAAATAGTATGACATGAAATTAATTAATAAGGTACATGATTCATTTAATTATGAGGTGCATACATGTAGGTCTACGCGCACAAGGTGCCTTTACCTGATTCCGGCTCAAGACCTCAAAAACAGCGTCCCCTGAGGTATTTTTATACCTTGAAACTTGAATAAACGTTTTCCCTTTTTCGCAAATTCAAGGCGAATCCGCAACGAAGAAAGGAGGAAGAAAGGGAATGGAATTTTCTATTAAGCTCCGGAGACTTGAATTTAGACAATGGAGAACGTTGCCTTTTTACTGTCAAAAATTCACGAAACGAAAAAAGTTAACGGCCGCCATCAAAAAGCAGAGTAGGAAACCAACTTTTACGATCCTGGAAATTTAGGCTCACTTGCTCCAAGGACAAAGTCGTTTTGACTTCTCTGCCGGGGAAAATGGTGCGTTACTTTTTATTGGTATGTAAACGGAGCTACCTGTTTTCCACATAGGGAAATTTAGTTGCGATGTACCTTTGCATAATCGTTTGAATGGTAGTTGCACACTGAAAAGTTTGGCTGGCTATAAAATTTTATTTGCGCCAATTTATGTTTATTTTTGAGCGCAAGTATAGGTTTGTAATTATATTTCTTTTTTACTTTTACCTAAATAGTGTTTTAAAATTTAAACAACTATGATTTTCTTCATTTGAGATCAATTATGCTATTTTTGGTGTCATTTTCATTATCACCAGAATAAAAATCATTGATCTTCATCAGGAATGAACATTGTTAGAGGTTTAATACCTTATAATTATTACATTAATCGTATCATTGTTTATTATTAATTAATGCCTTTTTTATTGAAAGTATTTTTTTTTTCATTGGACGTATGGAAAATCCTACTCACAGTTAACTGATTAGGTATTTTACCAATTTTGGCGTGTATTTTATGATTAGTCTACCAACTATTATTACCTATTTGATGAAAAATAAAGCCGATTAGCATTAGGTGTAAACAATCCTTCCATCTAAATTGTTTGTCCTAAAGATTATCATTATTGGTATCTACATTATTGGTATAGTCTATCTTCATTTTATTGGCACCTTATTCCCCGAAATAATGTAGCTAATAGGTATGTATTATAGGTATTTCATAGCATGTAATAGGTCAGGAAGTTTCTCCCTTTTACGTTTTTTTAATTTTATTTATTTTTTTGTTTTGTTTTTTTTTCCGCTTTTAGGCAGAAACCAGTGATTTTTTATCAGGTGTAAACAGTCCTCTCTTGAATATTTACGCAGCCGGCACGATTTTCCAGCTTCTCCCCGCAAATCGTTCAATGTATCTTGCCCCATTCTCAATTTACCCGCCCGGATCCCATTGCCTCGCCAAGCAGTTCGAGTCATAGATTGGATTTCCACGGGAAAGAAGACACAGATAGCGCCACCTGCCTTTCCCAGGATCGGAAATCGCTCGAGGGTGAAAGAAGCTTTGAATGGCGTCGGGTCTCTACCGGCGAAATAATCCCAGCCCACAGTTCCGAAGTTGGGTATGCGGGATTCCAAAAGGGGTGTGCCCGTATTCAAAATACGGCATGTTCAAATCTATTATCGATCGAAGGAAAATTAGAGGCGTCATTAATTTCCAACCTCATTGGAAGGTTGGAACTGACTAGGGAATTGAATTGGCCCCTTTTGAATAGCCCTGACTCAGGGCTAAGTTACGCATCTATGGAAACTCAATGAAGTGCAGATGGATCGATAATTGACGAGTACAGCTCTTTTGAAAGGAATTTCCATCGTTTAGTTCTACCAGGGAATGCCCTATTGATTCATGTCAATACCAGAGTACTAGTAGCTCCGGTGACTCGTCGAGTAAAATAAATACCTAAACTATTGGCCAATCTCTCCGAGCGTTAAATATTGATTACAATTACCATGATGGGGAGAAGTACCATGGAAATTCGGTCGAAACGAATGTACGGCCCTCCAGAGGTGCCGTTTTGATTGTTTGCCAGCATTCTGGCTATGGCCGCGCTTTTAGGTACAATTTTGAGGGAAGAGATGGGGCAAAATCCAAAATCTCCATACTTCGACAGTCAATGGTCCAATTACATCATGAAAAGTTGTCCGGATTCATTTAAGCAATCAGAACAGCTTCATCACCATTTAAAATTTGTAAATTCCTGAAAAAATATGAATCGACTTGTTCAAATTGAAGAAATACCTTAATTTATCAAAAACCACCGGTTGTGCCGGATCGTGGAAGATTATGCTTGATGCAGCAATACCTGCAATATTGAATTTAGACGAGAATTGGCGGTTGAAATTTGAATTGAAAAAATCAACAAGAGGGGATACAGGTTTCCCGTCAGAGACCAGACTAATGCCTTCCACAGCTAATGTGAATTTCATTCTGTTGCAGAAAACTTCTCAGACGGCATGAGCATCAGTGACACCGTTCGGGGGGCTGAGAGCAATTCGACGCTGGACGTCAACTCGGGCCCCACAAGCTCACCCAATCCCTCAAGGCCGCTCAGGCTTGATCTCATCACCGTACCGCCGCACAACACACAACGGAAATCTCCACTCGTGAGTACCTGAATATCCTGTTTCCTGAGTGCGAGTTCAAAAATCGATGAGATCTCTCAACCAAGCCATTCGTTTACGTTGCGAGAGTTGAATTTTTCTGGAATTCTAAAAAAAAACAATTCTTGCAGGGAGGAGTCGGCGAAACGTACAGTAGCCCGATGTCCGAGACGTTAGAAAGCGGCGGTGTAGAGACGCCTCGGGCGAGCATCCCGTCGGCTGGGACTCCTCTGGGCGCGCACCACGAGCTGCAGCTGCTGCGGGAGCAGCTGGAACAGCAGACGCAGCAGACGCAAGCGGCTGTCGCTCAAGTCCACCTATTGAGAGACCAGCTGGCCGCCGAGACCGCCGCGCGGCTGGAAGCTCAGGTAATTGATGCAAAATCCAAGTCGTATGTTTTGATGAATTTGTCCATGAAATTGTCCATTCAATCACATTGCCTGGCGTCAAACAGACCTGGAGTAGTCCGGGACTGCCTGTCCGAACAGACCTATACCAACTTTTTTAGGAACTGTGCTATTTGGAGAAATATGGGAATCAGCGGGGATGCCTCATGGTCAATTCAGACATTTCCGATTGCTTCAAAGCATTGATAGTGATGCAAGGTCGCATAAAAATGCTGGGGTCTTCAATGTAGCGGAGGAAATCGCCTTGGCCTAACCGTACGAAAGCGATGGATGGCTTTTCGACGCCTTGGTCCCATACCCATGAATATGATGAAACGACATCTTCAGCGAAACATGATCGTGACTGTGCTGGTATGCTGGACCTGCTTGATGACCAGAAGGACCGAGTTAATGAGGTTTTGGACCAGCTTGTATGGCTCTTAAGTAGAAGCATATGAAATTAGTGCCAAAATATGCAATCTACAAAATCACGCGCCAGTTTGCTCTGTCTTGGTTGCTCTTATGGAGCTATCAAAATCAGGAGGGGATGTTGGGTTCATCAATGTAGGGATGAAGTGATGTGGGGCCTGTGGTGGTGTGCAATGGCCCCGTGATCGAAATACCGAGATCGAAAAGCCAAGAGGATACTAACTAACAATGGTCGGATGGACCTAGTGAGCAGGTCGCCCCAAAATAGAGATTGTGATGCAAGCTCTCATAAAAAGGCAATTTTTTGGGTCTCTGATGAGTGGAAGTACGATATTCGGTCTTGTTGCGCGAGTCGACGACTAGGTCCCATACCAATCAACGTGATAGGTCGGCTGCTCCGTCGAAACATGATCGTGACCGAGCTGGTATGCTGGACCTGCTTGATGACCAGCAGGACCTGCTTGATGACCAGCAGGACCGAGTTAATGAGGTTTTGGACCGGCTTGTATGGCCCTTAAGTAGAAGCATATGAAACTAGTGCCAAAATATGCAATCTACGACATCACGCACCGGTCCGCTCTATCATGATCGCTCTTACAGAGCCATCAAAATCTTCAAATTCCATTTCCGGCTCAACCGGACGCAATTTCGAGCCTGAAATCGGAAAAACGGCGTTTCGAAAGAGGCTGAATCGAAAAATCAAGGCAAAAATATGATAATCCGTCCCCCACAAGCAGTTTACTCATCATATTTTCTCGATCCAAATTTCCTTTTGATGTTCAAAACTAGCCCCGGTTGTCGACTGACACCAATTCAGCTCAGCAGGCCGCCAGAAGTGGAGGAGGGCGATTTATTTTCTATTCGCCGACTCAGCCCCCGACCACTCAGTCCGGATACGTGTGTCAGTTGCAGCCAGCAGTGACATTTCAATCCCTCGAGGGTTGAATTATTATGATGAAGGAAACTCGCGGCCGTCGGTTTTCTCATGCAGAAGACCCTTGAGACAGCCGGGGAGGCGGAATCAGGAAAGGTCGACCGCATTCAGGGCGAAGCGGAAGGTGGCCTACGATCTATAGGAAGGACCTCCCACCCCGGGGACAGGATCGAGAAAGGACAGAGGACGTAAAACGCCAGGGAAGCTTCGCGGCTTTGGGAGGCCATGCATAACTAAGCGGCTCCGCAGGACGAGTTCAGCAGGGGCTGAGGGAGGGGGCTGCTGAGCTCAGGCAGCCTTTTAGGGGTTGAAACGCTAAGCGTGACGGACGGGAACGAAAAAATTGCAACGCGTCGTAAATTTTGAAGGGGGCGAAAAAATTAAGTGATTCGTCACCCCTTTGGATTACCGTGGAAAACCTCTTTCTCGACAAAATGAGGGCGATGAATAAAATATCAAGGGACCTCCGATGAAACAAAACGTGTTTCTTTTTCAACTCCTCGAGAAGTACAAATTAGAGCTTGATTAAATTTTTTTAAACTGCTTCGCTACTACTTTTTTCATGCTATTTGAAGACCTGGGTTAATGAAATAAATCCTTATAGCAGATATGAGGCGTTGATAGCCAGAGTGGACCATTCCACAAACTGTCCAAAAATGAGTTATACAGTGCAATGGGTCTGTGGTTGCTCTATCTATCGAATTATTATTAAAATTTGACTCGTTCTCGAATGTGCTAAGAAAGAGCGCAAATTTTCAAATGGTCCGTCTGCAAATTGGCCGCCGATTTTGATGGCCAGAGTGGACTTTGTGGCTTGTAGAAATGTCCCTATGGTTCATGAGTCATCTGTTCACCCAAGAATGCTTGTATTTTTTTCTTCAAAACACCATAACAAGGCCCTTAATCAATTACAAGAAATTGGTCGAAATTTTCAAATGCGATTTTCTCAGTTCAACACCTGTGTGGAATGGTCCACTCTGGCTATCAACGCCTCATATAGCTTATTATTTTTCGTAAATTATCGTTGAAATAATTGGATGATTGCTAAGATCCAGATCTTTCGTCAAACTGCTCGACTCGAATGTGTAAAAATGAAAATGAGAATGAAACATTTGAAAAATATTTTGGAAGGACTGATTATCAGCTTATTTGCTCCTTCTCAATACTTTCAGTTGATGAGTTGTCCTAAAAGAATAAAAACCAATAAAAAGGAACGATAAGAAAATTTCTGGTCATTGCCAGCTCGAACTTCGCTAAAATGAGGTCCAAACTCGGCGAATTCGAGAAAAGGACACGCAGGTATCGCAGGATGAATAATCGAGGAGCTTCTCTGTTGGAAAGCGATCCTTCTCCTTCGTCAGCCGACCCCGGCACTCGCGGGACCTTTTATCTTCGCCCGACCAAGACAAAGGGTTCCTGCGAAGAAAATACGTCCCGGAACCCGAGGAAGGGAGGTCGTAAATCAACGGCCAGGACACCGATCTCCACTTCTGCCCGGCTATCCTTTTCCTCCACTGTCGGACATTATCCATCTCCTTAGCAGACGGCCGGCCCTCGCATACGCGGACCGTGTGATGGGAAGTTCCTATTGCGACTGTCGTCCGAGAAAAAAAATCATTCGTTCGGAAAACCACGTCTGCTAAGCTGATAAATCGATATTTCGGACTAGCTAGTTTTTTACTCGAAATTCTATTTTTTGTACGCCGTGATGTGGCCACTCTGGCTCGAATAAGAAATTGAGTAATTGACAATAAAATCGTAGTTGTTCTGATATCATGGAACCGTGGACGGTGATTGCCATTGAAACAGTCGGTTCCATGAAAATTAAGTCATGGCTTCGGAAATCATGCTTCTCATAACGGACAGAGTTACCATGGAAACCGTCGTTACCATCGATAGAAACCGTCGCTATCATTGATAGAAACCGCCTTTGCTCCAGGTAGAGTCCATGGCGTTGCTGCCAAGGAAACCGCAGTTACCATAAGAACTGCCATCGGTATAAAAATGGTTTTTGTCAAGGAAAACTAATGGCTTAGAGGGCAAGGTTTTCAAATAAACCGAGAGTGGGAATCCTGTACTCACATACTCCCTCCAATTCAGACCTCGGACTAACTGGCACCCACGTTCTCGGCACGACCGTCTGCTGTACTGAGACTTGGACATGGGCTAGCTCAATTTTTCGATTTTCCTGGATGAATTCCATGTATGACATATATTCACCATCCATTTACGTGGTAGGGGATGGGTCGATCAACGTCATGATTGGAGTATTCACTAAGGATTATATTATAATGATGGGTCCGTGAAGATGTAGAGGTCCTTTGGGGCCCTCAGACCCTGGGTACGATATTTCAAGTACTACAGCCCCATCTGAGTCTGTTTCTAGCCTAGTGGCGTACGTATATTTCCGACTGACCCTAGAACCAACACTCTTCCTCACAATACTCGCCAGAAAACCAAGCGCAGGGGGCGAGTTGTCAGTTGCCCCATACCGAGGTTGCCATAGAAACCATCGTTGCCATGGAAACCGCCATGTTGACATAAAAACCGTTTTTGCCATGGAAGCCCAGTTACCATTGCAACAAAACTTGAGTAACTATTTAAACCATGAAATTTCCTACTTTTCCCCCAATTGATTCCTGTAATTCCAATTTTGCATTTATTAGCTTAAATCATAAATTTGCTAGCTTTGCATTATTTATACGCGAGGTTTTCCCCCTAAAAAAAAGAAGCAGTAACAAAAAGAATAAAAGCTTGGCAGCCGATTCGCCAAGCCCTAAACGTACGGCCGTGTTTCTTACGGGCTATTTTCGTTTGATATGTCAACGACGTAGTGGAGTCTGATGCCTGTCGTGAGTGGACGCGCGAAAACGTAGGCGTATCTTTTGATCTGACGCAGAGTTCACGAGACGCCTTTGCCAACTGCGGCAGTCGGACCTGTTAATTGCCGTCAACCCCTGTCAGCTGATGGGACACGACGAAATATACGCCCAGATGATTGACAAGGAGTTGTGGGGGAAGTACCAAAAATGGGAAAAAAATTCTAGTAGGGAAGATAATACTATATTACATATTATGGCGATTCGAGAACAGTTTCCGCAACAATCGGGAAAATCGGATAAAAGGTGTAGTTATGGCTAAAAGGAAATCCCCGTGGTGGGAGAAAAGGGAAAATAGTTGTTTGAAGTAGGGATAGCCATCGGTACCTAATATATCGATGTATCGATGTTCGATAGTATCTTCGGTAGAATATCAAATTCAACTTCGAGATCAAACTCAACTTAGAGTTCAAAGTCAACTTCGAGATCAAAGTCAACTTCGAGTTTAAACTCAACTTCGAGATCGAAGTCAACTTCGAGATCAAAGTCAACTTCGAGATCAAAATGAACTTCGAGATCAAAGTCAACTTCGAGTTCAAAGTCAACTTCGAGATCACATTAAACATCGAGATCAAACTCAACTTCGAGATCAAACTCAACTTCGAGATCAAAGTCAACTTCGAGATCAAAGTCAACTTCGAGTTTAAAGGCAACTTCGAGATCGAAGTCAACTTCGAGATCAAACTCAACTTCGAGATCAAAGTCAACTTCGAGATCAAACTCAACTTCGAGATCAAAGTCAACATCGAGATCAAAATTAACTTCGAGATCAAAGTCAACTTCGAGATCAAAGTCAACTTCGAGATCAAAGTCAACTTCGAGATCAAAATGAACTTCGAGATCAAAGTCAACTTCGAGATCAAACTCAACTTCGAGATCAAAGTCAACATCGAGATCAAACTCAACTTCGAGATCAAAGTCAACTTTGAGATCAAAATTAACTTCGAGATCAAAGTCAACTTCGAGATCAAAGTCAACTTCGAGTTTAAAGGCAACTTCGAGATCAAAATCAACTTCGAGATCAAAGTCAACTTCGAGATCAAAATGAACTTCGAGATCAAACTCAACTTTGAGATCAAAGTCAACTTCGAGATCAAAGTCAACTTCGAGATCAAAGTCAACTTCGAGATCAAAGTCAACATCGAGATCAAACTCAACTTCGAGATCAAAGTCAACTTCGAGATCAAACTCAACTTCGAGATGGCACTGCTTGAAATCAATATTTACCCTGCAACTGATAACTGGAGCAAAAATTCGAGTTTCTTTTATACAAACAATACGACCTTTGGCTTGACGCTAATATTTACATAAATGGTAGCAAAGGTTAAAGATCTTCTATACCAAAATATGAACACTTTCGTGTTCCAGCAGCACAGTTTTTTCTGCAAAAACACTTTCTGGCCATCAAAATAAAACCTCTGAAATCCTTCTGAAAGTCTCATTAAAACCTCTAGAACAGAGGGATCCCTCAACTATCCTTACTTTCCCTCTGTTATGCACCTCGAAACCTCTAGGAACGAAGGGAAAACCTCTGATATGGCAACACTGCTCACCAATATGGGATTTTCTCCCTACAATATTTACACCTTTTACCCGATTAGCTGCAGAAACTGTCGTAGAATCCACATATTTTCACTACTAGCAAGCATTTTTCTTATTTTTGGTACTTAATTAGGAGGGTGGGAATGTTTTCCCTCCTTTTCGCACATAGTCGAACATACGTTAGCAGTCCAGTGTTCCCAACCCCTGCACAAGACGTACCAATCGATTCGCGGTGAAAAACGAGTGATGCATTAATGATTATTGATGGATTACAATCCTTCATACCTGAATCATTCATTTTGCTATTTTATAATGCTGAATTCTCGCCTGTTTGATGTATCGAAATACTTTTTTCTAAACTCACGTATACTTGTATTGTATGAGGGGACCACCTTTGTTGTTTAGTAGTAAAAACCAGCCATTCCTTCGCCTTTCTTCGGACTATCGGACACAGTCAGTTAGCTCACGGGTTTTTCTGTTCCTTGGCAAGTGCGACTGAAAATCGCTCGGGTGAATAACTGCCGTGTAATGCCTTATAAATTATTGCTTCGACTCTCTCTCTCGCCTTCTTAAGATGTCCAATCTCTCGCCGCGCTTTTTCGTTTTTCTGTTCATGTTCCAAGTATAAATAGAAGGGACCACTTTACGCGAGTTTGAAATTTTTTACCTCAGATCCCCCTCAGTTGTGTCCGATTAAGGTCACCTTTCGTTTTCTCGGAGTTATCCCAACGACATTATTTACGGTTGTTTGTTCTTTGAGATCTTGAAAGATTCCTGCTCGTTCGATTTAAGGTAATTGGTAAAAAGAAACAGGGAAGAGGCATGAAAGCAGTTAGAAAATTAAGAAATGAATGTGGAAGAATGATCACAATGGTGGGACTCCGTGTACACAATAATAATTCCTTCAAACCAGTAGTATCTGTGTGTAGAGGTCGCCAAGAGCTTTCCACAGTATAAAGAACCCAAAAAGTCAAAAATTGGACTTATACCAGTGTTCCTCCCAGCGTGCACAAGTATTGTGAATGACACAATTATTGTATACACTGGTATAAGTCCAATTTTTGACTTTTTGGGTTCTTTATCTCTTGGCGCCCTCTACACACAGGTACTACTGGTTTGAAGGAAGTTCAAAAAATGACCGCTAGAGAGCGAAAAATGTTTGCGTCGGGGATGAGCGCGCAATGATTCAGAAAAACTTCAAACGCCATTTGCCAAAAGTTAGAATTTTCAAGTAAAAACGATAATTTTCAAGAAAAAACGATAAATTTCAAGAAAAACCTATTATTTTCAAGCAAAAACGATTATTTTTGAGTAAAAACAATAATTTTTGAGTAAAAACGATAATTTTCAAGCAAAAACGATAATTTTCAAGTAAAAACAATAATTTTCAAGTAAAAACAATAATTTTCAAGTAAAAACTATAATTTTCAAGTAAAAACGATAATTTTCAAGCAAAAACGATAATTTTCGAGTAAAAACGATAATTTTCCCTATGAAAAACGAAGGGTTTTAAGCAGAAACAAGATTATCAAGCCCAAAAAGTTCCTAAGAGGAAAATAGATACTACCAAGCTGAAGTTTTAGGTTTTTTAGCCGATAAAACAACAGTTCTCAAGCAGGAGATAGTTTCCAAGCCGTCGAATGAACGTTTTCAGGCTGAAATAAAGGTTTCCATGCTGAAACAAATGTTTTCAAGTCATGACAGACAAAATATCGAGTGAGTATCTGAGTGTCCAAGTTTCCAGCAGGTTAGATTAGCAAGATTCCAGGGAGATGAAATGAAAGTTTTTGAAAATAATAGAAAAACGCTGACAATTCTTACTTTTGGTGTTAATTATTCAAGTAGTTGGCGTCCTGGGTTAATTTTAGAATGTTGAATACCTGCTCCTTTCTTGGAGAACGAGTGGCGCCCAACTTGGGGCCGATAAAACTTCGATAGGTAGGTAATGTAACATTTTGGTTTTCTCGTTCTAACAATGTTTTGTTTTTGCAGACGCGGATACACCAACTTCTCGTCCAGAACAAAGAACTCCTCGACCACATATCCGCCTTGGTCCAGCTGCTACAGGAGCAAGAAAGACTACAACAAGGCAACCAAACAACGGTCACGGCGGTTCCGCAGGTACGTCCGACACTCGACGGCTTAACTAATGACAACAGCAACAACAATTGGGATCGTTTTAACTCGGATAATGTTGACGGATGCTTGAATTTGAACGGCGACAGCCAATCGTCCGCACTTTGGATTTCGCTTGTGGCATCGGCTAACGCCCAGCACAAAACGCTTGTCAGCCATGCGGAGAAAATGAACATGGAAGCTGAACTGTGCAATAAGATATCGCGAATGACTTGCTGAAAAATTTCAGAGCATTCCAATCAGGTTTATGAAGTTGGCCGATTGAGGTTAACCGCTGTACCTACGTAGGTTAGGATCCGTTTGGCGCTGTTTGTCCATCGGTAGCCCGGCTTTTTTGGAAAACTATGCTGAGCCTGGTCTCCTTCAAGAATAACCAAAACCTGAAGGTTTGGCTTGTATGTTGGAGAGGATACAGAAGCATATTTCCAAGCTGGTGATGTGCTTTGGGGTACAGCTTGGTAAAAATATGAGAAACTGTGACGTCACTGTTTCTCTTTCTGTCGGTTTCATTCGCACTCGCTCAGATGGTTGAGAGCTGTAACCAGAAATCATAATTTACCCCTCACTGCTCTATCAGTCGTGATTTCAAGCTGAAATTGACGATCTGGGTTGTCCAAAAATGGACTTAATCCGACTAGAATGTTGGAAGCATAGAATTTCTCCTATTAATTCGCTCAGAGCGGCCGTTTGTTTCTGGAGCTCCAGCAAATCACATTAGGATTTTACTCTGTAGAACGTTTATTACTACAGATCGCCGTCCGTATCGTTGTTTGGACAAAGGGATACTACAATTGCTGCAAATGGTACACGAACAACAATATCGAGCGACAAAATGCACAGCTCGCTTCCATCTCTCGTATTCTCCGTTTTGGAATTCAATTAACGGGATAACAGCTGTACAAGCCAGCCACACTTGCTTTGCTTTTATAACCCTCCTGCAAATTGCTACACTGCTCTTGATGGGAAGGTATTTTGCGGTCCGTGGTCGGACATCGCTCCACTAACTGGTCAGCTTCACTAATCACTGTACGTTGAAGATACTGCCGAACTAAAGGCCGGTCAATTTACCTTGTACCGTTGCGAAAAACCCTCGAATTCTGTATTCTACTCGAAAATTTTGTCTCACTTGTAGCATGAGATGAAAAATTATGGCGTACCTGCCGTATGACATCGACCGTATATCAGCAAAACACAGAAATCTTGATAATTTGCGAAGTTTTTCGAAATTCTAGAAATACATAATGCGTTGTACTTGAATATTTTGGAAAATGAGTCCTCCAATTCACGAGGAAATCAGTTTCTGTGATTCTGAGTCCATAAGTCCAGTTTTCTAAATGTTCAGACTTGTTTTCACCATTGGAGGCAGCAAGGTTATGGTCAGTTATGGTCAGACCAATAGCGACACCAGGAAAGGCAGTTTTCTGTAATATGTTAAAAACTTTCAAGAGATACTTTAGTGACATAAATGATCAATTACGCATAGCCTGACTGACCCCGTAGAGCGTTTAACAAAAAACAGCTGTTTCAGGTATGACAGGTCTTCATGGATCAAGAGCGTTTAGCTCATAATAAGCTCATATCCTTATTCTGAAACGCGAATCCCCAAGTTCTCCCGAATTTCAAGTTTTCCAGGTACTTCCATGCAATGCTAATCAGGAAACACTTAATAAGAGTCTTACTGACACCCATAGATAACCTTTTTTTCAACTAGCATGTCAGAAACAGCGGTTTCGCGTCTGACTGCACTATGCGGATCAAGAACGTCGGGCAAATTCCAAAAAGCTCATATCCTCACTCTGAAATTTGTAAATTTTGCAGGTATACGGCGATTTCATATTGTTTCACTCCTATATCGCATAAATAGGAAATCGAATCCTACAAAAATATAATTAATTTCTCTAACTTTTAGTTCGAAATCGGAGCTGTGATAGCAATATCCCATTACCCAATCGATATTGTCAATCCGATTTTTTCCCGCTAAAGTGTGTGATGTTTGCAGGTTATAACAGAAGACAAACCGAATAATGTGAATAAAGATTACAGCGCCATTGAGGCGCTGATTGATTTGTTTGGTAATGGCTAAAAATCGCAACGTTCTAACGGTAATTAACTATTGCTGATTTTTTTGCGTGTTAATTCTTTTTAGTGATTTTTGTGAATGACGTTTTCCTCTAGATTTTATTGATTTTCGCTTTAATTGTCATCATAAGTACCTAATAATTTATTGTACCATTGGGTTCACCTTTATTAGAGATGAAACTGTCACTTGACGCCACTTTTTGTCCAAGATCCTCGCTCCTTAATTTTCGAAACTGCGGAAAAATCTTTTCCGCCCTCGAGTTTTTCCATTATTTCGGGAAAAACTCGGCGTCGTCGGGTATTTCGCAATTTCCCCGACGACACTCCTTCTTTTATCGTTGCTCCGAACTTTAATCTTTCCTTTATAAAATCATCAACTTCTTTTATTACTTCGTCCTTTCAATATTTCCTTCGGATTCGAACCTGGAAAAAGTAGCTGGTCGTAATGAGGAAAGTTTTTCACGAAAATGCTCCTTTTCGGCATGGTATTTTTTGAAATATCGGCTGAATGTTTCGTAACAACCTTGACAACAATTGAGAATAATTTTGTTGGATGATTTTTACTTCCATATTTACAGAGTAAATGGAAGTATTGTGATCGTCCTAAAATCGAGAATCGGAACGGAGCTTCAGAAAAAACTTTTTCTTATACACATTTACTCAGAATCACTTCCCGAACAAGTGTCTGTGTGTCCGTGTGTCCGTGTGTCCGTCTGTCCGTCTGTCCGTCTGTCCGTGTGTCCGTCTGTCCGTCTGTCCGTCTGTGGTCATTTACAAAAATGGCCATAACTCCCTCATTTCTCAACCTTTTTTCAAATTTCTTGAACTGAAATGTTTGTCTCGGCAAGACCTAACACTCTGTTTAATCGGAATTTGGATAACGCACAGTACTTCCGAGATATTTGCATTTTTAGTGTTTTCTATTTTATTTTTTTCCGGCCGCAAAAATGAACCGATTTGAGCGTTCTTGGTCTTAAAATCTTTGTTTTACCTTGCAGAATATGTGGATATTTTTTACATTCCGAAAATGTGGCGTTTTTTCATTTTGGGCGAATTTTAAAATTTTAATACTGAATTTTTTGATATTTTTTACCTAAACACTTACAAAAGCAGTCAAAATATGATCAAATTGTGTCACAATTTTACGTTTCAAAATATGGAAGTATTGTGTGTTATCTACGCACCACTGGTTTTAAGAAATTTTTTTCAAAAAAAATTTCAAAAATTAAATGTAGATTTATTTTGAAGGTTCGTTCTTGGATTACGAGGAAATAATGATATTTTTATAATGTAAAGGTGAACTCAGGTTTTCAACGACCAAGCCCATATTGCAGGAGATAATACAAATTAGGTATCGCCTCCTCGTTTTTTCCTCAATTTTTGTTCAAATGAAATACAAAAATAGTGAAATAACGAATATATAGTGAAATAAATTACGAATTACTGAGGTTGACAGAATTTGGCATTTTTTGGCAAATATATGACAAAATATTTCAAAAATCCGTACCTTGAGATTTTGTTACGTGAAATTCTAGACCAAATTAAACGGTATTTTACTGATTTGGACGCTAATACGTTCAAAAATCGAGAAAATACCGATTATAAACCCCTCAAAATTAAAGATAAAACCTAAAACAAAGAGTGGTACATAGGTACGTCATTATCCACAGAAAGAAAATAAAAATGCCCAACTTTTATCAAGCAAAAAATTTTATAAAGCAAAACAAGGCTCTTTTTTGTGGCCAGTAAAAGAATAGAAAACATACGTTCATTGTTTTATTTTCATAAATTTTTTTATTTCAAATTTTTTAAAAATTTTTTTTTATTTCAAATTTTTGTTCATATTTATATGAACAAAAATTTGAAATAAAAAATAAAATGTTTCATAAATTTGATTTGAAAAACTGTAGCTTGTGAAGAGAAATTTTAAAAGTAAAATATTGGTTCATTTGTTTGAAAAAAAAAACACATTTCCTAAAAAAAACTGCGAAAAAGTTGGAAATTTTAAAAAATAAACATTGATTTGGTAGAAAAAAATTACCTTCTGTAAAATACTTTTTTTACGAAATTTTTTATAGGTATGTTTATAGCTATTGAAAGAAATACGGCGTTCTTAGGGGCCCAAAACGCTCGTACCAAAAAATTATTTTCGGCGAATTTTTGAGGAATTTTTTTTAAACTCAAACTAGACACTGCAATGAGGGTTTGGTCTGAAAATTTTTTAATCCTCGCCAAAATGAAGTTATACGTTATTTAAAAATCAAATTTTTATTTCTATCATCATTTTCGTATTGTGGTGGCTCTGTTAGCATATCATGATGGGAGACGTAGGCGGCTCCCTTTACCCGCTGCCGCCCGAACTCGGAGGCGGCGGCCCGAGCGGCGGCGCCTACCTGCCCGCGCCCCTCTCCAACTCCTACTACAACATTCTGACGGCGGGGGCGCCTCTCGTCCACCACCCGCCCCCCTCGCCCGACTACCTGCAAAGACTGCGCGCCTACTACGCCTACGTCCAGCAGCAGCAGCTCCGGCCGAACAGCGCCTCCTTCCCCGGCACGCCGATATTGCCGCACCGGAGTCCGCCGCTGCCGAGCGAGCAGCCGCCGGCCCGCCCGGCCGGCGCCGACGACGCCTTCATCAGGCCGCTCGGCGACGACGAGTCCAAGTCCAGGGGCCAGGACGTGGCCGGATCCTTGGAGCCGGAATTCCGGAATCTCCGCCTCCAGGACTCGCGGCCGACGTTCATCCAGCGGTCGACGTCGGAAAAGGTTCCCAACAGAAGTGAACTCATGTCGCAAGTGAATCGGGCCGCCTGGGCGAGGCACACGACCAAATGACGACGACGACAATTCGAAAATCGGGCTTGAATTTCGAAAATTTCAAAATTTTCACCCGTTTTGGAGGAATTTTGTTTTTTTTTTCGAAAGCGAAATCAAATGACGAAAATTCGGAAATCGGGCTTGAATTTCGAAATTTCAAACTTTTATCCATTTTGAAGGAATTTATTTTTTTAGAAATCAAATGACAACAAATCGGGCTTGAATTTCAAACATTTCAAAATTTTATCAATGGAGTAATTTGTTATTTTTAGAAATCAAATCACGATAATTCTGGAATCGGGCTTGGATTTCGAAATTTCAAAATTTTATCGATTTTGGAGGAATTTATTTTTTTTAGAAATGAAATTACGAAAATTCCAAAAGTTTGCTTGAGTTTCAAAAATTTCATAATTTTATCCGTTTTGGAGGAATTTATGCGTAGAAATCAAATGTCAAAAATTCCTTAATCGGGCTTGAATTTCGAAATTTTATCAATTTTGACGGAATTTATGAATAACCAGTTGTGCGTCGATAACACGGAATGCTTCCATATTTTGAAAACATCCAGTGTTTAAGTGGGTAGGCATAAAATTTATGAAAAGCGAGATTTGGAGAATGAAAATTTTGGAAATCCATGGATTTTTGGGATATACCCTGTTTGTAGGATCAGGTAAACGTAAGATACTGTCAGGACTCGTTCGGGCATGGAACGCCCGAAATATTCTTTCATTTACGGTCTTGTATAAATAATTGTACAGAAATGGAAAAATTGTTAGAAAATATCGTTTGTACAGTTGTCTAGTTATAGTGTCCGCCGTTTCGTCGGCGGACGTTCGTTGAAAGTTCTAAGAAATGTTAGTTAAGGTAAAAGTCCTATTAAGATTTAACTAGTTGTAAATCAGAGGTGAACTGTTGTACCGTATTTTTTACCCTAAATTCAAATTTCATCAACGAATTCGTACGATTTGACAAGTAGCATGATAAAAGACAGTCTCACTGTATAGTTGCCGTGAATTGTTAAAATTGTTGTACGGTAAGTAAAGAAGAAATTACAGTCGGAAGTTGATTCATTTCTGAATAATTTCGAATTTTTTTTTGTACAAATATGCATTTTACCGAATTCGAAATATGACCTTTTGTTTAAGTGCCTTTTCTCGATATGATTTTAATTCGATTTAGTTATTTTACTATTTTGTCCCCTACCCGATATGGCATATTTGGGATTTTTGGCAAATTACTTCTTTTAAAAAACATCTTTTGAATTTGATGAGCTCAAATTGCACTTGAGTGTAGCTGTGAGCCAAAGAATAAATTTTTTCTAATTTAAAATTGATTTTAATAATAATTTTAATTTAAAATTTATTTTACAATTTTACTCGTAAATTGAATTTTTTGAATTTTTTATTGATTTTTTTAACTTATTTTTTTATTTTAAAATTAAAAATTTATTAGCTTAATAAAAAATGGTTCATAATAAAAAATGAAAATATAATCTATTAAAATTTGGAATTGGGCGTTTTTTTTTTTACTGGAACCTAATTTTGTTTTTTATTTTTTATTTTATTTTCAAGTGCTCACAGCTACATTTGCAAGTGCAATTTGAATCACGGAAAACCGGTGTTTATTCACTTTATAATAATATAGCGTTTCCCAGTCGAATTGAGTGTTTTCCAAACCAAATTGAGAACTTCTTAAATACAATTGAGTTTTTTTTTTTTAAATCGAATTGAGAGTTTTCAAAGCATACTTGGCCTAGAAAATGCTCAATTTGTTTAGGAAAATTCCCAATTTGATTGAGGAATTTCTCAATTTCACTTGGAAATTTTTCAAATTGATAAAATTTATTTATTTAATGCTATTATTACTGTTGTGACGCAGGCTCATCAAGTGAAATTTGTAATAATAATCGAACCTCGCAATAAAAATGAGCAGCTGTGTTGAAAGATGAATTGAAATTTTCCGGGACTTCAATATTTTGAAATTCGAATGTTGAAATGTGTGTTACGCCTGAAATGTGTACCAAAATTACTGTCTGAAACGTTACCTATTGTTTAAAAATTATCAGGTTCTACTGAAAACAGGCCAAAAAATGTCCTGTTATTATTTTATTTCATAAAGTAGATACTCATCTAAGAAAAATAGGTAAAACAGAAACATAGGCGGATCATATCTCAAAATTCATGCTTTCTGTACATATCGCAATTTTTCCGCTTGAGAAAACAATTTTCAAAATCTTACACATTTCTATGGAAAATATCTCGCTCAAATGATATTTTACTTTAGTCGTTTCAGTATTACTCGTTTTTGTTACAATATTACGATTGTAGTTCCTCTATTTTGTCACCTTGTGTTTACGACACGGCATAAAGACTTTGGTTCGTACGAATTTTCACTGTTTTCACCCCTCCTGACCTTCACTCGGGAAATGGACGTTTCACTGCTTTTGGGAAACATTAACATGGTGCTGGTGGCTGAAATGGTTGCATGGTTCGCACATCCGCAGGTGAGCACATGAATCGCAATAGTTGCCATATTTAATTTGACATAATGGCGATTCCAAGTCGAATAGAGAATTTTCCAAAGCAAATTGGGAATTTTCAAAAGCAAATTGGGAATTTTTAAAAGCAAATTGGGAATTTTCCAAGCCAAATCCGCATTAGCTACCAAATTGTCAACTTAGTTTGGAAAATTTTCAATTTTACCTACTTGGAAATGCCATAAAATTTGAGGTGGATGCATAAAATTTTTCGTATAGGTTTAAGAATTATCCGAATCGAATTGGGAATTTTCCAAATTAAATTGAGAATTATCCGAACCAAATTGAGAATAATCAAAAATTAAATTGAGAATTTTCTAAATCAAATTGAAATTTTTTCGAACAGCGAGAATTTTACAAGCTAATTCAGTATTTTTTGTATCATAATTCTTAATATGGTTTACGGAATTCTTCACTTGGTTTTGAAAATTCTCATATTAATTCGGAAAATTCTCAATTTGACTTGGAAAATTCTCAATTTGACTTTAAAATTTCATAATATTGAAGGGGCACATACAGCATTTCCAAGTCGATTTGGGAATCATTCGAATCGAATTGGAAATTTTCCAAATCAAATTGAGAATTTCTCAAACAAAATTGACCATTTACCCAGCCAATTCAGTATTTGCCATCAATATTCTCAACTTGTTTTGGAAAATTCTCATCTTGTTTTGGAAAATGCTCATCTTGTTTGGGGAAATTACCAAATTGATTTTATTAGGTAAATTCTCAATTCGGTTTGGAAAGTTCGCGATTTGATTTTTGACATGATAAAATTGGAGGCGGGTACGTTATCAGGGTACTCTGGGAAATCTAGCTCGACATTTCAGGAATATACATATTCCAGGACTCACAGGACTACCAAACTGTGTGACGGTCTTGACCAAATTTTGCATTTTTTCCAGTTTTTCCGTGATTTCTAATTTTGGGCTTTGTAAAGTATCTCGCCATGCATATTTTCCAAAACTAGACCTTTTTTGTACCAGTTTCAATTAGGGGTATACGGAAAATCAAAGGTTAGTTTTTTTGCCATGGCAAACCCCCAAATTGCAGTTTTTTCTGGAATCACCCATGTGCATAAAAATATTGGGGACTGAGTTTGATGGCTCAGGGAGGGAAATTTCCCTATAAATGTGCAGTCCGCCCCGTTTTTCTCGATAAAAAGGTAAAACAGATAACATCGTCTCGATAAAATTCGAATAAAATCTGAGGGTAAATAGTTTTCGGAATATTTTGCCAATCCGGACTGTCGGCGTTGGAATTTTTCTCAATCCTTACAACCCGTGGCAAATATTTTGCTGTAGAAGACGAGAAAAATAAGTTTCTTTCTGGGAACGACGGTCCCGACAGCTGTTTTCGCACCCTTGTCAATATCCTACCAGCCGCTATCAATCAAACAACCTCTCAGCATCTGCTATTCAAAACGCTCGTGTCGATCTTCCCTCTTATTTACACGACTGTCCCAAGATTATGGCCGTTTTTCGGAGGAAATAATTCCCTACCGAAACTATGGCGAAGTTATAAAACGAAGAATAAATTTTTTGCATTGGCGAGATCTCAAATAAGACACAAGAACTTGGGACCGGGAAAATTTTTTTACAAAAAACAAAACTGAATCCAAACAGAAGCTTGAAAAAATAAAAAGTCAAATAAAAAACAAAGGTGTCAACCTACAATAACAAGTTGGAGAGAAAAACTTACAGAACACAGAACAGAAAACAAAACTTAAAAAAAGAAGATTGAAAAAATAGAAATGCATACGGAAAAAATCACTTTGACGGCCATGTTTGAAATGATAAGGAAACAATGCCTTTCGTTGGTTTTCAGCTGAAAGTTTTTGTCTCCAACTTGTTGGTTGTGTTAGACAATAACCAGTGGTGCGTAGATAACACACAATACTTCCATATTTTGAAACGTGAAATTGAGACACAATTTGATCATATTTTGACTGATTTTAAGGGTGTTTAGGCCAAAAATGTCAAAAAATTCGCTTTGCAAATTTTAAAATTCGCCAAAAAAAAATTCGGTGCATTTTTGGAATATAAAAAAATATCCACATGTTCTGCAAGGTAAAACGAAGATTTTGAGACCAAGAACGCTCAAATCAGTCCACTTTTGTGGCCGGAAAAAAATAAAATAGAAAACACTAAAAATGCAAATATATCGGAAGTACTGTGCGTTTTCCAAATTCCGATTAAACAGGGTGTTAGGGCTTTCCGAGACAAACATTTCAGCTCAAGAAATTTGAAAAAAGGTTGAGAAATGAGGGAGTTATGGCCATTTTTGTAAATGACCACAGACGGACAGACAGACAGACGGACAGACAGACACTTGTTCGGGAAGTGATTCTGAGTAAATGTGTATAAGAAAAAGTTTTTTCTGAAGCTCCGTTCCGATTCTCGATTTTAGGACGATCACAATAGGTACTTCCATTTACTCTGTAAATATGGAAGTAAAAGACAAGCAGTCTGACACAAAATTTGACAAAAAAAACCGTTGGGCCAAAAGAAGTTAAAATTGGTTCATTTTTGTATGCATTTTGATATCGATTTATTTCCGATAAGAAGAGGGTCACTATAACAATCATGAAATCCGCGAAAACGGGAAAGAGGAGAAACCACATCAAGAAATTTGGAACCAAGAACGATGTTTTCTAAAACTTCCTATCCTGTGGTAAATCGAGATAGAAATCCGAGAAAAATACTCGAAAAAATTCACTTGGCATCACCTTTAAAAGGGATAATGTTTAGAAAACACTTGCCGGGGATATTTTTGAAAAAGAAAACCACCTAACAAAGATACCCAAAGATACTACCCAAAAAAGTTGGAAATTGACAATGATAAAAAAAGGTGCCATTGGCAAAACTTCGGATTTACAAAAAAAATTCATTCTGTCGCATACTCACTCAGTACTCAGCAACGCGCAAGCCAAAACGCGAGGCGTCAGACCAAAGTCCAACAAACAGAATCTTGGCCGAAAACAGTATGCCAATGCGACTTTAAAAGTCCCTGAAAAAACTTGAAATTTCCCTACAAATTTGAACAAATATTTCGGTCCAGAGAAACCTCGTGTAAAGTGAACCGCCGTTCCAGGCGTTGGCTTTTCGCCCGATGACCAAAGTTGTCCCGGGCGTGCCCTGCCGCCCTCAATGAGAGTTTCAGAACTAGTCAGTATAGTTGGAACTAGTTTGGAAATCTATCGATATTCAAATGCATATTTAAATTATATTTTTGTATTTACCTTGAATAAAAAATGTCCTCATTTTAACGAAAATAAAAAAAACCGTATATTGTCCATTAAGTTTAGAGTTTCGTACTCGAGAATGGCTGACACAATGGCTGACATTTCGCCCGATAACCGAAGTTGTCCCGGGCGTGCCCTGCCGCCCTCAATGAGAGATTTGGAACTAGTTTGGAAATCTATCGATATCAAAATGCATTTTAAGATCATAATTTTGTATTTACCTACCTTAAATAAAAAATTTCCTTATTTTAACGAAAAAAAACCCTCTATTGTCCATTTAGTTTAGAGTTTCGTACTCGAGCATGGCTGACACAATGGCTGACATTTCGCCCGATAACCGAAGTTGTCCCGGGCGTGCCCTGCCGCCCTCAATGAGAGATTTGGAACTAGTCATTCTAGTTGGAACTAGTTTGGAAATCTATCGATATCAAAATGCATTTTAAGATCATAATTTTGTATTTACCTACCTTAAATAAAAAATTTCCTTATTTTAACGAAAAAAAACCCTCTATCGTCCATTTAGCTTAGAGTTTCGTACTCGAGCATGGCTGACATAATTGAACATGCCGAGAGAGCCTAAAATTAGTCCATTGTGCTCGAGGATAGCCATCCAGGTCGGTCGGGGCTTTATTGGCTCAGTAGATTAGCTCGCATTGGGGGATAGCTGCTTCGCTAAGAGGAACAGCGCAGTCTGCGGAGAACAATCGGAGGCTGCGAGAGGCGCTTGCAATTGACAGCCAATATAAGTCGAGGAGCTTGCAAGCTGTCTCATCGCCTGCAGCAATTCACATACACGTGGATGCTTTCCTTGCTGTTGTGCTGGTACTACAGGTGAAGCATTGTTTTCGCTGAAGAGACGATCAGCCCGCTGATTGAAGCAGGTTGATTGCTAATAAGGGGAATGAATGCACCAATCCGTCTATTGATGAGCCATGTCGTAATCTTGGGAAGGAATGTAGGTTCTTTTCGATAGAGAAAATTTTACCAAAAAAGAAAGAAAATAAAGACGCATGAAAAACTAAAAAGTAAAAAATACAAATGAAACTAGTGGTGCGTAGATAACACACAATAAATAGGTACTTCCATAATTGGATACGTAAGATTTTGACATCATTTGTTTACATTTGACGACTTTCGAAGGTGTTTAGGTCAAAAATAACAAAAACCTCACTGTGCAACTGTTAAAACTCGGCAAACAGGTACCTACTTTCATATTTGGATACGTGAAATTTTGACAAGATTCGACTGTATTTGACTACTTTTGAGGGTGTTTAGGTCAAAAATAACAAAAAACTCACTGCGCTAACGTTAAAACTCGCCTAAATTCAAAATGGAAGGAATGTAGATACCTACCTATTTATTGCGAATAGAGAAAATTGTACCAATAAATGAAACCGACTCCAAAAAGACGCATGAAAAAGTAAAAAATACAAATGAAACCAGTGGTACGTAGATTACACACAATACGTACTTCCATATTTGGATGCGTAAAATTTTGACATCATTCGTTTATATTTGACTACTTTCGAAGGTGTTGAGGTCAAAAATAACAAAAAACTCACTGTGCAAATGTTAAAACTAAAATCAAAATAAATTGATTTATCGGAATGCGCAGAATACCCACGTATTCTGCAAGGCAAAACAAAGATGTTAAGACCAAAAACGCTCAAATTAGTTTTTTTTGCCAGGACATTTTTGTGGCCAGGAAAAAATATAATAGATAACACTTGAAATTTGAAAAAGGTTAGGAATTCTGTCTTTTAAGAAAATATCCTAAAAAACATCATTCTCTTTCTGACTAATGGTGGGTTTCGAATATTAAACATTCAAAATTTTGTTACATTTTTTTGAAAATTATATATTTTTCTGGTAGATGAGCCCCACATCAAAGGTGACCAGGTGGTTCGAAATGATACAGCCGGCGCCACTGTCGCGCCCGGAATCCGGATTCGTCGATTCGCCCGACGGCGACGACCCGCACGACAGTCTTCTGCTCATCAATCGTCTGCCGTCGAAAAAACGACGCAAACTTTTAGGGCTCCGAATCGGGAAAGTGACGACATTTTGATGGTCAAGATTTCCGAATTTTTGGGCAAAATTTAGAAAAAAATTGTATCATTGGCATTAACATGCAATTTTTCTATAGCCGCCTAGTTCGTCTAGTGGTTTTTTTACGAAGAATGGAAAAAGAAGAATTTAAAATAATTGAAGGAATAATTAAAATAATTAATTACATTAATAAGCCCAAGAATTCGGTAAGATTGCAGTCTTCGGAGAAAAATATTGCTCTCTTATTAGGTACTAAATTTAAATTAGGAATTTATTGTTATCGTCGAGCCCTTGAAAGACGCAGTACACCACCGGGAATAGAGAAATTTAGCGGACATTAGAAATAATATTACTTATTACACAAATAGTGAAAAATGGTTTTAGACGAACGTCTTCGAATTTTAGAAGAATTTAGATTTTATCTTACGAAATTTTTCTAATATTTTAATAACATATAATTGGCATATCTGCGAAAACATCCAGGGAAATTGTCCCGACTATTTTCATAATTTTAAATGTAATATGATCTGATCGACAATTCATCAAGTTTAATAATAAACTTAATTACGACTTATCGCACCATTATCACGGCTTTATTCCGCCGAATTGATCTGCGGTTCAAATCGCCAAAAAGCTAGTCGTGCCAGCAGTATTTTCTTCCACACCACATTTTAATTTCCTTTCGAATAAATAATTTATCGGAGCTTCCGTTCAGCGAACTATTGTCTTCTTTGAATAAAATGCCGCTTAGATAAGACTAATTTCATATTAGGTTACCAACGTGCGTAGATTTTAGAAGCTACAGCATAGTGGGAATATTTATGTCGAAAATCTTCTGTCGCCTGTGGACTGCTATTTTCCTCTATTTTGGACGGTAAGAAATAATTTAAAAATTTTTCTGTCATTTGACAACATAATAGGGATGAGCATCGATGGTCGATACTATCGAACTATCGATTTTTGCATCCGATAGTCGATGTTTTTACCATCGATGGTTTAGAACCGATGTTTCACCACTATCGATTACTTCAATGTGATAGTATCGAATCTTCTCTTTATGAATCTGAATCTCACTTTTGAGCCTATTTTAAAATGGAAAATTTGTCATTGCATTTTTGGTTGATTTTGATTGACTAAACTGACCAGTAGTTTCACTGAAATTTGTATGATGCAAATTGAAAAGATAGATACTTAAATAATTCAAGTATATATAATTATAATATTAATTTAAGTATATATAATTAATATAATTATTATATTAGGCATCTATTCAATTTTAAAACTTTTTTACTAGAACAAAGAAGTATCGATACTATCGATAGTTTTGTACCAATAGTTTTTAACAATCGATGGTTTCCTTTCGATGGTGACTATCGATAGTTTCCAATCGATGCTCATCCCTACAACAGAAGCCATGTCAGACGTCAGACCAAGCCTCCCAACAGACCACTACAGACCAAATCAGACGAACGGAGTGGACGGGGTACGGCCGGTCCGCAAGATTCGGCAATCGAATCTTCTACGGCTGGCGGTTTGAGCCGTCGGTGGGCGTGTCCAGTCGGCGGGCTGTTGGGGGGCTACGCCTACTACGGGAGCAAATAGCCGTCCAGAGGTGATCGTCAGGTTAACGCGTCCGAGGATTCTAATTGTTGACATTATCAACTTTTATTATGCCGCGGTATGATCCTTTTTCGTGAACAGCCAACGAGGAACTTGAAATTAATAGTTTATTCAAATTTCGGTGTTCGTACCAATTTTCTGAAATTAATGATTAGACGATGTTTGATTTTTAAACTTTTGACGAAAAATGTTTTTAAAATTTGAAGATACAAAAACTAAAATATAGGCTGTAGCTGAGCTATTTAGGTTCTTGTTGGCTGAAGTGTATTAAACTCTTTGCCGGTTCACGTTGAGTTTTCCCAGTTGAAAACCCAATTAATTGTTGAACTGATGCGAAGAAATTCCGACTGCAACGTAGCAATCGTGCCTTCTCAATTTTATATAAGACGTAACTGCCATAAGAAATTTATTAGTTATTATTTCCTTTTGTGTAATCGTAATTTTTTAAAGAGACTCGACTAGATAAATAAAATAAATATTATCCATGAATTTTTATTTTCCTTGTAACCTGCTGCATTATTAAATATTTTACACTGCGAGTTATTTGAAGAGTTTTTTTTTCAAAACTGCATATATCCACTTTCGAGTTTTGTCTGTATCGATTTCGTTTTTCAATTTCGATTCATAGCAGTTTTAGTACCTATAAGCAATCGAAAATCGAAAAAACGAAATCGATATCGACAAAACTCGAAAGTGGATATATGCAGTTTTGAAGGAAAACTCTTCATTTGTGGAAATAGGGAGAAAAAATGGGAAATTTCACGTTTTAAGAAAGATAATAGTAGGAGGTTGTATGAGTAATGTTGACAACTACCTAACAGATTAAAAATGAATAATGCGTATCAAAATATTGATTTTGAGATTTTGGAATATAAAGAATCTACTTCGAGGCCTATCGGTTGTAGGTGCCACAAAACAGAAAATGGCACCATCTACTTTTGTGGCCAGTAAATAGGTACCTGAGTAATAATAATAATTATAATAAAATGGAAAAAAAGGATGAAAACCAAAATTGCGTTCATCATAGAAGTGCTATTATTATTTGTGCCATCAACGTTCTTGTTCAGTGGGCTTCAGTCCTCACACGAACGTTTTTCATTCAAAGAAATTTTTGGAAGAGTTGAAATTGGCGGGGAAAAAAATCGTAATTTTTGTAAATTTATGAAAAACTTGTTCTGAATTTTTCGCGAAATAATATTTTTGGGGACATCCCTTTGCTCCTTAAGGTCCAAGGTGAAGGTTTTCTTCACAAGAAAAATGGCTCGAAGGATTTCCACTAAGGGAGGGCCCAGGACATCGCATGCAATCTAGCGGCGGGTTTGGCAACTTGGACGGGTGTTCCATCCCAGTTTCATTGTAGAACACCCACCTGCAGATGGGCTGCGAAGTTTAACCTTTTCCTAGCTTCGTACAGATCGCATTTAAGTGCTATTTCGACAGCCAACTCGACCGAACAAGTTCCACGGTGCGCTCAATTCACTCTATAAGCCCCTGATATGGTGCCAAAAATTTGAGGAAAAGATGAAAAACGAATTATAACAACCTATGCCAATTCCAAAACCAGCCTGAAATATCGGTACGCCTAAAAAAATGAAACCAGTGGTGCTTAAGTAACACACAGTACTTCCATATTTTGATGCGTTAATTTTTGACGCAATTTGATTATATTTTAACTAGTTTCTTTTAAATTAAAATGCGACAAGTTACTAGAACATAAAAAATAGGCTCGTATTTCGCAAGGTAAGTAAAACGAAGATTTCCTGTCCAAGAAATTTGAAAAAAATGTTCAGAATTGAGGGAGCTAGGTATGTCTGTTTTTGTAAATGAAAACAGACGGTCGCATTGACAGACAGACGGACACAGACACTTGTTCAAGAAGTGATTCTGAGTGAAAGTGTATAAGTAGGTAAAAGTTTTTTTGAAGCTCTGTTCCGATATTAGATTTTAGGACGATTCCAATCCATTTTCTCTGTGAATGTGGAAGTAAAAATTACCCGAACCCGAAAAGGAGCCTAAAATATTTCTGTTTAATCTAATCAATGAGCCATTTTTTCTTTTTTTTTAAAGAATGGGTAGGTATCAAAATGAGATTGTTGTGTGAAAAAAACCCTGAAAGGTGTCGACTGTTGGCTTGCAACTCACCTACCAAAAATATAAAATGCGAGATTTTTCGAGAGATTGTTCGTTTCCTAAACTTAAACTTAGAATGCCGCAAATATTTGAAGGATCGTAGGGAATTTAACGCCATACCTAACGGTACCCTTAGTTTTATAATTAGTTCGAAATTTGAGGGACATAATATAGCTCGAATTATGAGCCATAAGTTGCAGAAGTAGTAAATGAACATTTTATACCTAAGACCTTTTTTTTTGAAAACATGACAAAGAACTTTGCATTGGAAAAAAGGTTCTTTCCCTCGGACCCTCAAAAATATTTGAAGGACAAAAAATTTAGTGAATGCGCCGAAGAAAATCGACCCTTAATCGAGTATAGTTGACTAAAAGTTAATTATTGTTAATAATTATAATTGACCCCTTCAAAAAATAAGTGTGAACGCTCTATTATGACACTCAAGCGCCTGATCGCGCCAAGGAATTTTTTTTGGCTCGAAGAACACTTTGTTAGGAAATTAAGTGTACCGTTTTAGGTTTTCAGTTGATCTAGAAATTCAAATGGAATAGCTTGATTGGGAGCTTGGGATAGCTTGACCTTAGTTGTCTGCATTCCAAAAACTAGTGACATGATGGATTATTACGACCATACGTGTTCTATCTTAGGGGAAAAATCTCAATAACATTAATAACTCTGCCACTTCACTTTTCATAACAAATGAGGAAATCAGAAGTACCTATAAAACCCAAATGTTAACAGATGGGCGATTTATAGTCAGCTTGTGATTTGAATAAGTGAATAAGCCATCTGAGTGTTTTATGTGCAATAAAAAATTACCAAGATCCACGGAAGGTATTTATTCGGCCAGGTTGAAGAAGAATCAGACAATCGTAGGCTATTAGCGGTATCACCTCGATTCGAAAAGTTTTCCGACATGTTCCGTCTCTTATTGGCATTTTCCCTGACTGCGGGAGCGTTCGGCGAAATCGCCAATATCAACAGCGCCGTTGACGTTCTTTTGGAAGTCGGCAAAACAATGCTGGACGCCTTGAATGGCGGCAAAATCGTACTACCTGACCTGAACCACGTGACGGAGCACAAACTTCTGGGGGCTGTTGTCTTCAGCGGGGAATTTCACGCCTCCGGTGGCAGCCTGTCGGATTTGAGGACCATCAAGAGGACGGGGGATGTCACGCTGGAATCCAAAGGTGTGTAAATTTTTTCGATTTTCAAACTTTCATGCGAGGTAGGGTGAATTATTAATTGGAAAACATAATAAATATGTAATTAGGTATAGTTTTTTTTAAAATAAAATATTTAAAAAAAATTTTTTAGCAAAAAAATTATTTAAAAAAATTTTTTTTAGTAAATATTGATTTTTTAAAATATTTTGGTTCATTTTTCTATAGAAATGAACCTTTGTAATCGGTCGGGAAAAAAAAAATTTTAACACCCCCTGAAAATTTGTTGGTTTACGTTTCAAGGGGTGTAGAATCCGAATCTGCAATAAAAATTTTTTGTCCGTCCGCCGTCCGCCGTCCACCGTCCGCCGTCCGCCGTCCGCCGTCCGCCGTCCGCCGTCCGCCGTCCGGGGTTTTTCAGGGGGAAGGAGTTATCGAAAAATTTTGAAATTTTTACCAAAAATCAAGTTCCGTATCTAGTTGGTCCTAACGTCTCGGCAGAACCCTACCTTAATTTTAAGGCCAGTAAAACAGCTGTTGAAGTGTGAAAAAATTCGTGTTTTTCTGGAAATTTAAAACATAGGCATGTGACGCATCATTTTCTATAGATTTTTCTATGCTGAATCGAATGAGACCATCGCCACGCCGGTAGCTTCAACCGTTTAGGAGTTATTGCAGTTTTAGTGAGACATTTTTGAGTTTTTTAAAATTTCTGCAATTCTTAATAACTCGAAAACTACTCGAGCCTCAAAATTCGTTTTCCATTCGTTGGAATCCCCACAAAAACTTCTGTCCTCCCGATATCTTCAATTTAAAGAATTCGGTCGCATTACACAAATCAGCAAAACAAAAATTGGAAAAACTTGAGAATTTGGCCTCGGCTCTTAGATACGGTTGATTGATCTACTTACGACTACTAGCCTATTACACCAACAAGGTGACGCACTCACACTACGAACAGTTGCGCTTGGCAACATGAAAGCGAGTCAGGCTTTAACAATGGTTCTGAGGCATTCTTGAGGCATTTTTAATTTCATTATTCAGAGAATTTAATGATTATTATTATTATTCTGTTAATTATGAAGGTGATTAAGAATAGATTAAATGGTGAATTTAACGGAATTAAACGATCTGCTCCGTTGAAAAGATAGATATTTAAGTATTTACCAATAGAAGAGGATGATTATTTTTTGCCGGGTTGAAAAAACGTTTTTCTAAATCTCCATCTAAAATACAAATTGATACTGAAATTATAGAATAATAACAGCTAAATTCTGTGTTTAAGGAGTACCGATATATCGTAAGGTTTGTCTTTGCAATCGAAAAATGAACCCCTGTGCAAAATTTGCAGAGTTCTTCGGACATAGCAAAAACTAATCTGCACATGCCACTGATCTACTTAGCAGCGTTTTTTGAAGAACACTTCGGAAAAAACGAAAGTTACCTCTGTTAGTTTTTTTAATAAAATATTTTTAAAAATTTTTTAGTAAGTAAGTATTGATTTTTTAAAAACATTTTTTAAAGACCACTTCGGGAAAAAACGGAAGTTACCTCCGTTCTTTCAAGTTGGTTAAAAATACATGTTGTACTGTATTTTCGAGTCCGGTCAAGACTTTTCTTTGCAAAATTGAAAATTTCCCACGTCAATTTAGTTTCGAAAATTCTCAATTGGTATGGTAAATTCTCGATTTGATCAGGCAAGTAACTACCTACCAAATCACTTTGATAAGCAAAATTCTCAAATTAATTTAGGAAATTCTCATCTTGATCTGGATAATTCTCTATTTGTTTTTGAATGCTAAAAAATCATCATCGTGTTGGTGTCATTTTATTTAGTTTTTACGTTGTTATGGTCAGCAATACGTAGATTTCTTTGGATTAATCGATTCATTTTCTGACGTTCAATTTTAAAATATTGAAAATAATTTTTTTGGCCCGACGAATAAACTTTTGTAATTCGATAAAATCTTTACCAGCAATAATCGGTTGGGGGGAAAATGTGAAAACTCTAAATATTTGATTCAAAAAAGGGAATAGGCATTTTTAAAAATTGCTGGAATACAGTCTTCAAAGTATGACGACTCAGTGTACTACAACTTCAATATAGTGTTTCCAGGACAAGGTAGATCACGCTCAGTACTTCAACAAGTACCTACCTAGAGGACTGGATACTTCACTTGGGATAGCCGCTTTGACTATATTCCGGCTAGGCCTCAATCATGTGATACAAGTTGAGGCCATCTCTAGTTCGCAGCTATGACGATGCACCATATGTGAATAGTGCTATCCGTACCTCGTCATCTGCGCTTTGCTTACTTCCGTTCTGGCTTTCGAGATACGTTCACGTGCCATCAGCTACTTCTTGATTCAATTTGATTATTGCAAGTAATAAGTATAATTACACGTGCTACGACCACATCTATCGGTGAGTTATTCTTTCGAATGAACCCATAGTCAAGTATGAGATTGTGCATGTGTGAAGGCGCCTGGTAACAGAATTGATTGAGAAATCTCGTTTGAAGCTTTCAGTCGACACGATATCGTAGGATCCTGACTAACTTATGCTTTTTAACGAGTTTGAATATTAATCCGAGATCCCATTAAAAAGCCCAATAACGAACACGATCGTTTTGATTTTCTAAGCTTTGACTAAGTTTCTCTCTCACCATTTGTCGATTTTGGTCTGCCCCCAAATCTGTCGAGTAGATCGTTGCGGAGATGTCGTTGGTGTCTTTCATATCTACGTGCGGAGACTTTTGATAACTAGTTACCGGCAGCTGATAGTTATCTTTGATAGCTTTGTTTGTGTTTACGTTCGGTTCGCGCTGACGGATGTTAAAATTCGAATAGGTTGCAGTTTGTTCGTTCTATTATTTTTTATTTCGAGCTAGATTATCCCTCCCGTGGTTAATAGGTGTCGATCCAGAACGCCGGAGACCTACGTCGTGTAAGGAAGTTTCTGTTTTGGGAAGTTTGGTTCCGAAATGTGCCGTTATGAGTAGTTGGTGACTTTATTTGGTTACGACTAGCTTGCATTTGAAAGTACCAAATTAATGTGAACCGGTACCTAAGTTTCTCTGTCTCCTGCGCAATGGCGAAGTCTGTTCGTTCTGATCCCAACAGGACGTTCGGGCGCCTAGGTACGAGATAGTGACAGAGTTGGTTACACTAGCCCGAGTCGAACAAAGATCGGTCTAGGGGTGCACAAATTTATTCGAATACTTTGACTAAGACCGATGGTGCACAGTTTGAATACTGTTCGGCGCATAGGGTACCCGGATTCTGTGTACCGATTATGGATAATTTGAATCGGATGTGTCTATACCAGAATCCATAATGGGCCGTACCTAACTGAGGATGTTCGAATCGGGCCAAGCTCCTCGGAGTTAAAGACCGTGCTGTGTGAACAGAATATCCGGCGCAGAGAAACGCAGCGTCTAAACTAAAGTCACCAGAGAGAGAAACTTGTCAAAAGGCTAAAAAGATTTGACTAAAATCAATGTTGGGACTGTTCCTAGATCGAGTCCATCTCCTTTTCTGAAGCGGGGATAGACATCCAGGCATGCCCGTTACATACCTACTGTGATGGTGGGGCGTATTGGGATAACACATGTCTTAGGTCAAATCCTTGGTTTACAGTTTGCAAAAATTGGAGAATGGTTTTGATAAATGTGAAAATTGAAAAAATTGATCTTTGCTTATGAGAAAAACAAAGTCATAACCGACTAGGACAGAGATCGTTGTTTGCAAGTCGGGACGAACGCAAATCGGATGTCGGCCTCAAAAGCCTTACCAGTGCACACCCTTTTTCTCTTCGATATTTTTCGAACAGTTTAGTTACCAGTCTGTCTTGGCGCTTGTGTACCTTTTTGAAATGCACATTTTCACTGAGTCTCGTATATTGTTTGCCTAATAACTTGCGAGTTTGCAGATGACTATGATGACTATTGATTGATGAGCCAGACCAGGACGGAAGCTGCCTATAGTTTATGAATTTTGTTTTCGAAATCAGACTCAAACAAAATTATAGGCAATCAGTATATTTGAATCTATGTAGACTTTCGACTAACATTTGGAAAATTCCAGGTCTTTGACAAATTCGATTTGCCATACGCACATACTGGGCATAAAATGAATCGTCCTAATGGAGACTTTTCGGATGGAGACGATATATCTCTGGATGGAGAATTGGCCAGACAAATGTTTGATGAGTCTGCGGCCCTAAGAGATCCGGATACTGAAAATCTTCGTCTTCAAGCTGCAAAGACCTCGGAGGAAGTATTTTCACGATATATTGAGGAACTTAAGCAGCAAATGGAATCGAGTTTTGACAAAATCTCCACAAAGCTGTCGGACTTGGACCGCAAGTATAATGAGCTGACCCAGCAAGTCCATAGCAGGCCTGGAGATCAGACATGTGTCCAAACTTCCTCCCTCAAATCAAAATTTCGATCAAAATTTGCAAAATTTAGAATCCATGCAGGTTGGTGCCCCTATGGAGGTCGATAAGAGTTTAAACGATGCTCCAATCAATGTTTCTCAACCAGAGCCTTCCTCCTCGCAATTCGAATCTTTTTCTGCGTCCTTATGAACAGGCTCAAACGTCAAGTTTAAGAGACGAGCAATACAGGACCAGAAAAATTGATGCGGTTAAATTTCGACCGCTTGATCAGAAACTTGAAAGCGAGGAGCAGTTCAAGTACTGGAAGAGAAGCATTGTGGGTCAGATTGAAACCCAGGAGTGTGCCTTTTTGATAGACCTGTCCGAAAAAATACCTCCGGCCTTTTCGAACAACGAGTTAGGAATTGCCAAAAGGAAAGCACGCTGGTTTATTTCTGAATCCCTTTCGCCATATTTTCAGGACCTGATCCAGGATCTGTCCTGCCCCAAAGATATCTTGGATAAATTGCAAAAAGCGTGTGATCCTTCTTCGGAATTCCAGCTCAAAAGGCTGATTCATGATTTCAATTCAATTCGCTTCGACCCCCAATCCGAAAAGGCGATCGACTTCCTTGCGAAATTTGATGATACAAGGAAGAAAATCGTCTGCATGAACCCGGAAATGCTGACACCAGAGTACGTTAAGTTGATTTTCGAGTCTGCTATTCTAAAGCAGAACTGCATGAATTTAAATTCAGCATGGCGGAAATGCGTGACATGCTCCTCGAGGAGCAGATTCGCGGGTTTCAAAACGTTTCTATGGGTGGTTCGTCTCTCAGCATCGTTCGGAAAAAGCCTGTGCCTACGCGGGGTCGAGGTGAAGTGAAAGGAGGTAGAGGGAGCAAGGGCGTCATTCCTGGGAAAAACCTGCCTGCAAGGGAAAATATGTTTGCCCGTTCGAAAATTGCAAAGCGGCGCTTTTGTGACTACTGCAAAATTGCAGGCCATACGAACAGCTTTTGCTTTAGGGCAAAGAAAATATGTTTCAATTGCAGAAAATCTGACCAACACTTAGCTGCAAACTGCCCCATGCCCTCCAAATTTTCGCCGGCCCAAAAATCCGTTTCGAACAAACATTTTGAACAAAATAAGCCTAAATTGGTCAAAATGCCCATGAAAAAGGCCAAAATTTTATCCGAAAAATTTAAATACAGTCCGGATGCAATTTTTGCTATTGCCGGACCGTCTGATCTTCCGGACACGGAAAATGTGTGGGTCACGCTTGGCGGCGAGGAGGAGCGTCTGATCAGCGAAACAAATTTGCTGAGAGAGACAGGTGAGTTTGCTGGTCGACTGTCTGAAAGAAAACATTGTTTTACCGCTATTGTGGACACGGGGTGTACCGAACATCTGACATCGTCTCGAGAACATTTGACAAATTTCAGACAATTGCCCAAAACCAGAGTTTTTAAATGTGCAAATGGTGATGACAGTGCTGACCTGTCAGTTGGTTACAGTGGCGAAATAAATTTTGTCAATAACGGGCGATGTTCTACGCTCAGAGATGTTCTGTACACGCCAGGTCTTGCCTCAAATCTCTTCTCCGTTCGAAAAATTACCCAGGCTGGTCTCAGAGTTGTGTTTTCTAAAGACAAAGTTGATTTTGTGAATACTTTTGGAGAAATCATAAAAAGTGGGAACTTTCAGAATAATCTTTGGTGGATTGACCTAGATATTGCTCCTACTCCTTTCGAAAAAATTGGGAATGCGACTGCTACTTGTGACTCAAAAGGCCAAAGTTTGATTCGATCCTTGTTACGTCTCAGGATCAGCCTTGTAGCTCTGAAAAAGTGGGAGGGAGACCTGGGTCCTCCATCAAAGATCAGACTAATGCAGAGGCTACAAGCCTGGGAGGGAGAGAGACTGAGACGTCAGATAGTATTGTGAACAAGGATAAAGTGGATAACCTTGACCTCAAAATTTTGCAGTTTGATCATAAAAATTTAGAAACTACGTTCAGACCATTGCAAATTCAGGAATCTTTTGGCATTTACGTTTGAATCACGCCTCGAAACAGTATCTGGAGGCCGCCAAAAGGTTTCTACAAGTGAACTGTGATCAAAATCTTGTGATCAAAGGTTTTGCGGATACGAATGAATATCTAATTTCCGATATTTTTGCTCCAGTTGCTCGGTTAGGTGATGTCCGACTCTTTTTGTCAGTAGTTAATAGGCTCGGTTTACATCTTTATCAGCTCGATGTAACCACTGCTTTCCTGCATGGAACTCTTGAGAAACCTGTGTATATGTACGTGCCGGAAGGGGTTGTGGAACTGACGGAAGTCCCCCAAGATCTAAAGGATACGCACGTGTGTAGTCTCAAGAGATCCCTTTATGGTTTGAAAGATCCCACCTAACTTGTGGTACAAAAAGGTCAGTAGTGTTCTGCAAAAACTTGGCTTTGAGACCCCTTTCAGACTTGCGTCTTTAGATGGCGGCAGGGTACCAAGTACGCGTTGTTGATCCTCTATGTTGACGATTGCCTTCTGGCATCCAATGATGACGACAAGGCCCTTGATGTGATTCGTGGCCTTAAAGAGGAAATCAAAATTAAGAATCTAGGTCCTCCGAAGAAATTTTTGGGTTTTGAGATTGTACGGAATGAATCTGAAAAACGAATGTTCATTCATCAGAAAACGGCAATCCAAAAATTACTTGACCAGTTCCTTCCGGCTGAGAGTGAAGTGAGTCAGGTGCCTATGTCACCTGCGACTTGTACTTTGAACACTCAGTTGAAATTGACTCAGGAACAGGATTCGTCTCCAGTTGTCCCATATCGGGAAGTCATCGGCTCTCTTTTGTATATCCAAAATGGAACGAGGCCAGACATTTCGTTTGCTGTCAACTTTATGAGTAGGAAACAGGTCGGCTATACAGAATCCGACTGGAAATGCGTTTTGAAAATATTGAAGTACCTCAAAGGCACTATGAACTATGGAATATTGTTCTCAGGTGAAACTGAGGACATTGTGGCATATTCTGATTCGTCTCTGGGGACCAGTGCCGTAAATGGGCGTTCGACTACGGGGTATTCGGTAAAACTATTTGGTGACCTCGTTTCGTGGAAGTCGAAGAAACAAGCCCACGTTGCGCTTTCCACTTGCGAGGCAGAATACATAGCAATGTCGGAGGCTTGTAAAGAATTAACGAGTATTCGTTGTCTGTGCAAATTCTTGATGGGCCTTGACATGATACCGACATTGAGATGTGATTGTGCTCCTGCAATAGCCGTTGCAATGACAAATGATTCACGAACACTGAATGTGGTTAAACTGTGTATGCATTATGTACATGAAATGTTTAAAGAGAAAAATGTGCATATTGAATGGGTATCAACAGAAAACATGATTGCAGATTGTCTTACGAAAGCACTTCCTTTGGAAAAATTTGTAAAATTCAGAGAAGCATTGCTGGTTGACTTTAACTCTTTTTCTTAACTTATTGCAGATCCTTGGAATTGACAAGCTTAAAATTCAAAATTCAAGTGTTCACTTCAGCTTCTGCTTTCTAAAGACAATCTTACGCTGTTCGACTCAAACAGTAAAAGGTGTTTTCGTTTTGATACATTTTATTCGTCTACTTGACTGATTCTGAAATTCGAATACAGAATCAGATGTGAATATCAAGTAAATTTTTGTGAGCTGATACATCAAAGTTGTGAACAATGATGCTATGAATATTTGAGTGTATCAGCATAACTTCAATGCATTTTTGAATATTGTGCATGATGATATAATGTGAATATGAAGTTGTACTCCATTGTGTTGTGTACTTTGAAGAGGAGGGAGTGCTGGAATACAGTCTTCAAAGTATGACGACTCAGTGTACTACAACTTCAATATAGTGTTTCCAGGACAAGGTAGATCACGCTCAGTACTTCAACAAGTACCTACCTAGAGGACTGGATACTTCACTTGGGATAGCCGCTTTGACTATATTCCGGCTAGGCCTCAATCATGTGATACAAGTTGAGGCCATCTCTAGTTCGCAGCTATGACGATGCACCATATGTGAATAGTGCTATCCGTACCTCGTCATCTGCGCTTTGCTTACTTCCGTTCTGGCTTTCGAGATACGTTCACGTGCCATCAGCTACTTCTTGATTCAATTTGATTATTGCAAGTAATAAGTATAATTACACGTGCTACGACCACATCTATCGGTGAGTTATTCTTTCGAATGAACCCATAGTCAAGTATGAGATTGTGCATGTGTGAAGGCGCCTGGTAACAGAATTGATTGAGAAATCTCGTTTGAAGCTTTCAGTCGACAAAAATTTATAATTTGTTATGCTTTGAGCGTACAATGTCCAATTTTTAAATTCATTCTACAGGGTGTTAACCTGAGGAATATGCCACCGCCTAGGGATCGATTCAATGACTAATTTCCAACAAAAATCATTCTACCTATAACATTTCATTTACTCGCTTCTAAATGCCACTTTTTTCACGTTGGAGATTATTTCCGTGAATTCGATCTTAATTCACTAAAACGGCCGTAACATCCTGAATTTATCAAGGAAATTCAATTTAGAACATACCGTTGGAAAGAGCGATAATTTTCCAATCACCCTACAGTATAAAAATAAATTTTTTTCGAGGTGTTTCAAATTTTTTTGAAAATATTTTTTTTAATTTTTTAAATTAAAAAAATTTTTGATGTGCTTTGTTGGTAAAAAATTGGTTCGAAAATTTTCGCTTTTTTCAACTCCGAATGCTTGATGGAATCGAACTCATGCCTGGACGAGATGGCATCGTTCGACTGGCCAGACTTAAGATCGAATTCACGGAAAAAATCTGGAAAGCGAAAAAAGCGGCATTTAGAAACGAGTAAAATCGTCGACTGAAAATAAATTGAATTTTTTGCAATTAATGAGCAATAAACTCAATGAGCATAAATTATTTCAAAATTTATTTTACGCAGGTGACGATCTAATATTGACTGCATCGTTGGGCATGGACATGCTGGCAGTCGACTACGAAAAATACCATGTCGTGTTCGAGCCGCTCAACAGCGAAGGTTCCATCCACGCAGCCTCGGCGCGCAACTCTCTCACCCTCGTCCTCGTCGTCGTCAAAGATGGCGACGATTGCAAAATCAACCTCGACCGAGCAACCCTCGACGACATTGGCGCCTTCGACATCAAATTGAACGGGCCCGGCGACCTGAACAAACTGGGCTCCATACTCTTCCCTTGGATTTTGAACCAGTTCAACAAATTGGTCAAAGAGAAGATCAACCATCACTTGGGCGACATTTTGAAGAAAGCCGTCGGCGAAGCGAATATATGCAAGGAGATTTATTCGAAATTCGCCAAAAGATAAATCGCGGGATGTCGAGCGACTGATGGTTTTCCAATGTACCTACAATAAAAAAATTTCTGTCGTTGAACTGATTTTTCAAGCGAGTGACCGTCTGCGAGTATTCATAAAAATTGTCACGTCTTCCTCAATTCTCTTATTTTTTTAAATTTCTTGAACTGATGGAGTGTTTGACAAGACCCATCATCCTGTTCAAACCGAACCCTCCAATCACTCAATTGGTCTTGCGCAAAAACTCCAAATAGAATTACTTTTTGTTAGGGATAAATAAACTAACAAATGCACTTTTCTTCATTTTATTCAATGGCGTTTTTCAACCTTATTTGTTTGTTTTACTCCAAAAAAACCTCATTTCTACGTTCTATAATTTGCATGGCGTTTTTTGACAATTTTTTCTCAACTCATAGCCCCCGAAGTGATGAAAATCAATTATAGAAGAAAATCAAAACATGGATGAATAGTGCATTGCCTACATAACTAACCATCATGGTCGGAATCAATGAATGAATGGTCGGAATCAGTCGAAATAGAATGGACTTTAAAATGTGGAAGAACCGCGCGAAAACTACACATTATTGATACTGGTTGACCATTATTTCCATTCGTATCGTAAATATTTAGCGATAAATATTGAAATATATTCTTAACTTATAACCCCCAAAGTGGTCAAAATCAATAATCGAAGAAAATCAAATTATGGAAATGGAAAACTTGTAGAACTGAAGTCCCACTCAACTGAACTCCATCCAGAATGGAGTTCTACAAAATTAACCCACTTCAAGAGAAACTGATTCATGGAAAAATAATTCACAATTATTGTGCATTGCCTACATAACTGACCAACATGGCCATAAAATCAGTCCAAACAGGGTGGACGATAAAATGTGGAAGAACCGCACGGATCCTACACATCATCAATGCTGTTTGACTATCCGAATTACTCCATTTTTTTGTTTAAAAATAAAGGTTGTATCACTCTTCCATTCGCGTCCTAAATATTTAGCGAAAAATATCGTTCGTCTTTCGACAATTTTCGGTTCCGTCGCCCCGAATTTCTTCAGCGGCTCGCGGGAGGCTGCGAATGGTCCTGAGGCGGTCGACTTAGGACTGAGGAGCGAGTTGCTATGGCGCATGTGTGCATCATCAACCCGCCAGCCCATCCGCCCCTATTTACAAAAGAAGCTTCAGTTCAGTTGTAGTGCGTGACCCTGGAACGATGCTCACCTCCCTAACCTTCATCGCACTTGTCGGTAAGTTTTTGTATTTTTAAAAATTAACTAATTATCACGGTCAAATAGAAGAACGCCGGACAAACAGCAGGAAAAGTTGGTGTTTCCGCTTTGAAAATTTATTTAATTTAATTTAAAATTAAAAAATGTCAATCCACCTGCTGCATCTAGACAGCTAGAATTTTATATTCGTGACCTAGGTCAATGTCATTTTTCTCCTACTATATTCACAGAATAGTTATAAAAATAAGTCGAATCGTAAGTTCCAAAAAAGTCCAAAAATAGGGTTAAAAAAATATAGGTAAGTAGGTGCCTCATAACATCAAATTTTGCTTGAAATTACTCTCCAAATTATACTTAGCGGTGTCAATCTTTGCTTTGTACAAAATTTGCTAAATCTCCCTCATTTTTCAACATTTTTACAAATTTCTTTCACTGAAACGTCAGTAGGGGCCCATCATCCTATTCAGCCAGCGTTTTCAATTCCTCACAGTACTTCATGGCATTTCTAAAGGTCCCCATTCAATTTTTAGCTTCCACAAAAATAAACGCTTCTGGGGGTCTCAAAATGTCGATTCACATGTACCGAATACGAAGGATTTTTTTACCATTTTGAAAACTCGGCGTAGGTATTCCTCAAACGGCCAAATTTTAAACTTCGAGCGTTTTCAATCGATATTTTTGCTCCTTATAGCCTCCAAATTAGCCATAAACTATGTTCTAATTTAATTCAAATTTCCACATACCGCAGGAGCGGGCCGTTTGGAAAATTTTCAAATTCATCATTGTCATATCTTGATTATCATCTTACGATCTAAGACGCTTGTAAAATCGTTACAATCAAGCTACATTATTAACAACGGTAGTTCGTGCGTGTTATTGATATTGCCACCCCCGTCTAGGGTGTCAGTTAAAAGGTCGTATCGAGGGTTTCTTGCAAGGAGGTAGAAGAAGAAGAAGAAGAAGGTACGGCTCGATGAAGTAAAAGAGCCGCGCCAGCCATGCGATAGCTATCGGTGTTTACATCGACGCCGGAATGAAGACCTTCAAGTGAACTTGCTTTGTTACCGAAACTTACTTCCCCAAGCTTCTCAAGTTTTACTTCCGACAAGGTTCCTTCTTCATTGGTAATAACCGAGGGATAAAACGGTAATGCTTAGATAGTTACCTATATTATACTAGCAGCAAGTGCCTGATCTTGCACAAAATAAAATAAAAACTTGGGAAAAAAAAATTTTTAGAACATTCCTGGTATTTACAGTATTAAATAAACAAATTGTGTACCTTCTCTTCACGTAATCCTTGAGCACTATTGTACATAATGTAGTACTACACTCTTGAGATAGCATTCCTTTAAGGAGTCGATTCTTCAGCTGCTTTTCCATAATGTTAGTTCTTTCATTTTTTGTGAGCCCATGGAAGAGGATGTTTTTTTTCGATTCAAAAATGTTTTCGCTCTTTTTGATTTTAGTAAATAGCGATAAGTCCCTTGAATTTTAGAGTAATTAGAACGGTAGAAGAGCCCGCCAGGGTTGCTATAATCTTACGGTATTTTAAGCTTTTCAACATCAAGTTGAATTTAGCAGAAAATTGGGGAAAAGTCGCAAATTCCTCAATTTTTAAAGATCACTATTTTTTCAACGTTCGTTTAGCACTAAAAAAAGACGGAAAACTCCCGCGCTCGTTCCTGGAATAACTGGCCCAGAATCTCAGCTTTTCGACGGTATAATAATTTTTTAATTTATCTCGCTGATTAGAAAATAAATCGACTTTTGAACGAAGAAAACGTGTTTTTTAGGTGCAATCTCAAACTGAAATCAGAATTAAATTTCATTTTGGCACGGATACACAGCCCCATAGGTACTAATTGCCTCAAGCTAATATACCTCAAGCCTCATATTCAAGCTTAAACTCGAAGGTCAAAAGAAAGGCAAACTCAATCTAGAACTGGAACTCAAACTAATACCCAAACTCAAACTGAAGCTCAACGGATGCTGATACAAAGGCTCAAACTCAAACTGGTACTTGAAATCAAACTGTTACTCAAACTGATGCTGGTGAACAAACTGATATTGATTCCCGATCTGAAACTCAAACAGACATTAAAACTCAAACCGATACAAGAACTCAAACTGATACTTATGATCAAATACAAACTACAACTGAGAATCAAACTCGAAGTGATACTCAAACTCACTCAGACTCTAACTGATTCTCTTACTTAAAGGTCGAAAGAAACCCTTCTTTGTACCCACAAACACAAACTCAAACCAAAACTCACACTAGAACTCAAATTCAGAGCGAAAGTTTAACTGGAAATGAAACTCAAACTTGAACTGTAAATCAAACTCGAACCGAAAGTGGAACTCAAACTGAAAATAAAACTCAGTTTCAGTTTTAGTTTGAGTATCTGTTCGAGTTTGATTTTCAGCTTCAGTTTGAATTTTAATTTCAGTCTCAGTTTGAGTTTGGTTTTAGTTGATTCTGGGTTTTAGGTTCTGGTGCGGTTTGAGTTTGAGCTTGATTATCAGTATCAGTTCGAGTTTGTGTATCACCACCAGTTTGAGTTTCAGTTTGAGTATCGGTTTGCGTTTGTGTTCCAGTACTTATCAATTTTAGTTTTAGTTTGATTTCCATTTTGAGTTCTAGTTTTAGTTTGAGTTTCAGTTTACCTTTCTTCCGACATTTGAGTCTGAGCACCAGTTTGAGTTTGAGTATCATCTTCAGTTTGAGGTTCGGTTTCAGTTTGAGAATCAGTCTGAGTAGTGTAACGGTATCAGTGTTTTATATTAAAATTAGTTGGGCGTGAGAAACGAGAAAAGGATTGTTTTTCTCGAATAACTGCCAAAGTACTGAACCGATTTTGGTCATTCGATCCTTGTTATTATCGACCCCCTCAACACTACCAAAAGCCAACATTACAAACAATTTTCGAGCAATTTTTCAAAGCAGAGAACTTTTTCAGGGCTATGCCAGTCCTGTAAAGCCTTGTCGGATTTTTGTGCCGGGCGATTGTTGTCGAAACCTTCAAGAAGTACAAACAAGTTAGGACGAGGGATCGGGAGACGAGCGAATGAAAAACGTCCGACACTCGAACGTTGAGAATCCGCACGGGGCTCTTCAGAAAACTATTTCGCGAAAAGCCTTTTTTCGCTTGCTCAACTCCGCACACGTAAAACCGGGCTGTGCAATTTTCTCCCTTTATTCCAGAAGGGGCCCGTCCGAGGTTCTTCCCCTCCCAATTAGGATCTAAGGCAAAGGGGGAAAAAATCTCAAAAAGAGCCTCATGTCGGGGGGTGAGTGTTCAGAGCGAAGACAGAAGAGTCTCTGGAACACTTGAAACAATGGCCCACTCCTTGCACCCTTTTCTCCTACCGCGCTTTGGAGTTCTGTTCTACGCTTGTACTCCATGGAGCTTCCGTTCCATCCACTCTCGACAGAAGTCTGAGCTACGGACTTTTTTCGCCGCCTTCTCACAATGGGCCGGTGCGAGGGAGAAACTTTACAATTCTTTCTCTTTCCAGCGAGAGAGCTGGATATCAATAATCTTGCACAACTGTTCAGACGTTTGTCAATGGGTTGGCGCGATTGGAAATGATCGATGTCCAACAATGAGTTCGTTAGGCGGAGAGCAATGCGCTTTTTGTCGAGTTGGTACATCGACGGTCGCATGGAAGTAATTTTCTTTGTTTGGTATAACATTTCAATGTTGGGTCGTTATGCTGACTCGTTGAGTGGCCATTACGAACGTGAGAAAGAAAAACATTTTTTATGGTCAAGTCCATCTTTACGATAAAAGGTAAGGCTGAAAAAAATTTACCATCTCTCAGAGGCAGTGTGCAGCGCCATGCTGAGCCAGAGCAATGACGTATGCTGGTTAGCCCTGGCTGCACCGAATTTGGCTTTGAACGCACTCACTATTGATAATCTCCGTGGACCAACCACCTCACTTCACGAAAAAACGGCAATGACAAATTTCAGCACTCGCTGGCCAGAAAAAAGAGATTGAGTAAAATCTTAAGCAGAACGTTAACAGAGAGAGCTCACAAGTACCAATGACGCGCACACCGAACACGCAGACTGAAGTTCTTCTTCTTCTTTTTCCATTTTAATTGTCGTATGGGGAAACGCAGCTGGCGCGCGAACAGAGGCCAAAGTGTCCTCAGTAGAGAGCTTGGTAGACATTTTTTGTCTCTTTGAAAGTATCGGTGTTCAGCGCTCCCTGACCAAGGATATTGTTCTTACGTGGAGTCTTCGGACTGAGATGCACATAGTTACGATCGAATTTCGCAGATAAGCTCGTTTAATCGTACAATTATGGCTGAAAAAAGTTTGCCATCTCTTAGAGGCAGTGTGCTGGTTAGCCCTGGCTGCACCGAATTTGGCTTTTAATACAGCTCACTATCGATAATAACTGACTTGATAACATAACTATGATAACGATTGATAATAAGATTGGCTCTTGGAGATGTGAAAAGTTATCGAAATTCCGCCGTTTTCGCGTTTTGGACAGTTTTTTACAATTGCCCGCTAAAACCCGCAGCGGAACGAAAATTATGAAAACACGAAGAGGTAAGAGAACTTGGGAGGAATGAATACGAGCTGAGCGGTTCTGAAGAGTTCATTAGAACAGTCCCGAAGCCCCAGGTAATTACTTTCTAAAGCCGGAAACGTCTAAGGTCTCAGGGCAGCTTATCAGCCATCTTTATACCCGTTTTGGGGTAACTGGGTGGGAAAGTGTGGTGGTATTTTTCATGCAGGTTGGTGAAACAACTTGCAAGTAACGGCAGTTGGTTGATTTTATTTCCCAAAAACCAGCGGCACGTACCACGGCGTTGTAGAACTTCCATATTTCAGTGCCTGCGTGGAATATTGGGCCAAATTCAACATTAGAAACTATTTTTGCGGCTGTTAGGTTAAATTATGCGTGAAAAATGGATTGGACGAATAAAAGCCCGTGAACCAAGACGAAGATTTTCAAACCTCAACTAAAAGATCCGGCATTTTGAACGGCACAGACAATAATTTAGAAAACACAGAAAGCACTTACCTCGGTGAAACAATTTTTAGGAGATATCCAGAAAGTTTCTGATTGAAAGTGGGGAGTGAAATTTTCCTATCCGATTTTCACTTTTCCGACAATCATGACACTCTCAGTGAATCGCGGAAGTAAAAATATCCCTAATGATTTGCCGATGAAAATTTTCGTGGACCTAGAATGTCTGTACCTAGTGGAAGTATAGGTGTATTCTAAATTACGTTGCCACGTCGAAGCTGCTATTCAAGCCATATCGGCTAAACAGGAAATTACACGAGGATTCCATCGGCTCGGATCTCCTCCCGACTCCGACGAGCAGAACGCACAATCCTGAACATCTGATTCACGATACGTGGAATTGTTCGATAAATTCTGAATAATTTCAGCGCATTGGTGAAATCGGGAGGCATCCTCAGAATAAATTAACAAAGGAATTTCTCACGGGGGTTATCCCACACCATTATTGGCCCCTTATCCTAGTTTATCATATCACCAATTAATTCCCATATCCAATTGTCCATTTTATTGTCAATTTTGTCTATTATCCCAGTCCATCATGTCTCCAACTTGGTCCTTTATCCCAGTCCATCATATTGGTAATTAAGTTTCTTATCCCAATCCAACAAATCGCCAATTTAGTCCAAAATGTTACGTACTGTCGAAGTATTGCCCGTTTTTTGGCACCGCTGATTATTTACAGGTTTTTATGTGCAATTTTTTACCAACCTTGATCATCAGCTTGAAGGTTTGACAATATTCACTTTTTCGCTCACCCAAGTTGCTTTTTACACGATAGGGAAAATATGTCAGGAGTTGTGTCAGGTTCAGTTGACTTTGAACTCGAAGTTCACCATTTCACTGCTGTTCACTCGTAAAAAGTGAAAACATTTCACACCCCACCGCTCCTGATGACCGCAGCAGTTGCCGATTTATTGTCGGGCCCCAGGAGGAATTTTTCGCCTTTTTCCTGCGAACTAAGACGTCTCGATCTCTTCAGGAGTCAGCGAACGTTCTCGGCGGTCCGGCCGTACATTATATTACTTTCTTATCAGAGACGGCTTGTTGCTGGTTCGTTTCACAATGGCGACATAAATCAGGTTCTTTCGCCGGTGGAGAAAACAGGGTGGAAGAAAACCCACGTTGAAGGGTGGAGGTTTGGCCAGCCTGGGGCCCATTCTTGGTTGAAGCTCGGACGGTGGATAAAAGAGGTCCTTTTTACACGATGCGGTTTTTTAGGCTAAAAGAGAAGGTAGTTGAGGTTTTCAAAAAAAGACGCGAGTTTTATACGTTTTTTACTAAAATGGATATTTGGTGGAATTTGATGTTGGAGTAGATATCGTTTGAGAAGAAATTGAGGCTGGGAAACAAATTATTTCTTTGCTTGTTCCAGATATTAAAAAGAAAAGCTACAAATTCTCTCTACGACCTTTTTCGCCCAATATTTGATGCCAACTTTGCCTCAAGACCCACGAGACGCCGATGAAATCGTAAATTGGCAAATTCACTTCCTCAGCCTTAACTACGGAGAACAGAACCGTTCCAATGTGATCGAATTTTGAGACGAGCCAGCGGGCAAAAGAAATGGCAAAAGGAAGGAACCCAACGGTCGAAGAAAGGCTACCATGCGAAGTCTATAGGATTTTTCCTTTTATCTACGAACCACTGACTTCGCAAGATAACCCGACCGATAAATAATCTCCGGGTTTCCTTTCGGCACGGCGGACTTTTTCCAAACAATCGACGACCGTTCTATTTCTGTCGGTCGTCCTGGGCTTTTTTCTGTACGCGGAAATTTTAATAGACTGACGATTTCAGCGGACAAATGTAAGCGGGGATGTAGATATATTACAAAATCATCGGCCCGAAACAATACAGTGGCCCCTTTCTAGTCAACCGGAAGGGTTTCGATAGAAAGGCTCGCAATTCAGTTTTTACGCCGGGTTTTCTAGGATAGATGGGAATCCTTTTATCTACGATATATCAAGAGCAATGTAGGGTCAAGTGGGGTAATTATGAACATGGGGTAATTAAGAACAAAGTATGTTTGCGCTCCTGTGAGCAATGGAAAAATCAAAAAGATGTAGCAATCGAATGTTCATTCTCTCATTGATAGGTTACGACTTTTTTTCTCCAATTTGGCAACGCCGATGACGCCATTTACGTGTTTATCAAAAACCTTATTAAAAAGTTTGTGAAACAGTTTTTTAGTGTTTGAGGTTCTTCACACTTCTGGCTGAAAAAATTGTGTTAAGTTATTGTTTTCAATATTTTTACATGCGTTAATTGTTTCTTCAACAGGATTTCACTCAAGTTTTGCCATATCTCGTTCTCAGTGACTTACAGAGGGTGTTCATAATTACCCCATACTTTTTTGGGTATGGGTAATTATGAACATTTTTTTCTGAGAGTTTTTTTTGCACTTCTCGTCCATTTTTAGCAATGAAATGGTACAAACTAGGTGATTTTCGTTTGAATTATGATATTTTGGGAGTATTCAAGTATATTGACTTGATTTATTTGGATCTTGGGGTGATTGTGAACTATGCTATGGGGTAATTATGAACATCGTCTTTTACATTTCATACGCCTAGTGTAACACGTTCGTGCTAACTGTCACATGTAACAGTGTGAAATGAATCAAATGTAACCTTTTGAACACCTCTTTTAAACGTCAAAATCGCTGTTCATAATTACCCCATACCCTATGGGATAATTATGAACATAAGGGGTAATTATGAACAGTGGTTTTCAAAGACCATACAGCAGTCAAAAAAATTAAAAAACTATCTCACAGTGTATTAGGGATGTAAACCGATTGTTTTAGAGAGGTTTCCAGGTTTTTACATGGACTAGGTACTTCTGAGAGCTGTCAGTTTGTAAAATTGTTGCAATTTGTTCATAATTACCCCACTTGACCCTAAAAACTTTTCCAGGCAAACTCCGAATAGCGTGTACAGCCCTATAGCATGCGCTAGCTGTTCACTATGTGAGTTTAATATACTAGCGAGCTAGATATTACCTGATTTCATGAATTTTCGGATGAGGCCGCCGCCAATTCGAGAACAGCTTTTGTTATACCTACCTAACGGTATTATGATACTTTTTTGGAAGACCCTGTAAAACCGCGAAAGGCGCCTTTTTTGTAGATCAGCTGATGACGCAGTGCTACCAACCCCCCATCACAACAGCTTTGTCGTACATTTTTGTCCTCAGCAGTAGACAGCGATGGACATGAATAGATTTTTAACGCCGTTTTATGCGGAATTCACCATCTACAAGGAAGCAATGCTTTTCACGCTCCGACGTTCTTAAGGAGTATCCCCGACGTCTTAAGGGGTCTTCCAAAAAAAGGATCAAGAATCCGCATATCCTTAAGTACTGTTACACCCCGCATACGAAATAGCCAATAGGAGAAGGTTACGCGGACACAAATCCAACATACCTCAACTAGGGCCAGTCTATCGTACCTTCGATTGGTTGATCCTTTTTCCTCCTCGATCGAATACAAAAATGTTGCGTTTCCAAGATTCTTGGGTCCTACTTTACTTCTTTTTGTTGGAAAATGTTTACGTGCCTGATGAAGGTATACCAGGTATCTGTAGTAAGCAGTTAAACTGCACTTGAAAAGGCAGTGAACCAGATTCTTTATTGAACTGATCGACTAGAAGTGAAGAATGCTGGAACTTTATCGGCTCAGACATTTTCCCGCTTTGCAGGGCAGGTTCTCATAAAAAATCAGGCGGATTTTCAATTTACCCAGCATTAATTTCTACAGTTCGCACAACAGGACGCTGGCGGATTAGAAAAATTCATCGAGGGCAAACAAAGAAAGAAAAGAGTTCGCGGTAATCGCTGTAAAAAATAAACTTCTCTCCGAACATTTCAATCTTGTTAACGCGAGGTCGAGGTCTCGGTTGACATCGACAGCTCGAGCTGTAAAAAGGGCCCGAGGTTAAAAAATGCTGGAAATTCGGCGGCGAAGAATGGATCGAATGGAAAAGAACCTTTTGTTGAGGTGAAGGCTTCGATAAAGAAGTGAAACCGTAGATAGCGAAAATGGAGTAAAAAATTGCGAAAATGCCGATGAAAGAGAAGCTATGATGAATGGCCTTGTTAAGGTTTCCAGCTCTCTCAATACAGCTTCGTATTTTTCCTCAATACCTATTCCAGACGGTTTTCCGAAAAAGTGGGTTGGGTTCCTTTTGAAAATATAGAGAGCCTCTCGAACTGATTGATTATTGTGATGAAACCGTACGATTGAAAAGTGTTTTCATCCCATTTTCCTGAATAGTTTTCCATTCCTTTTACCTTTGCGAGTTTTCAGCTCGTTAGGGTCGGGTTTTTGAAGAATCGTAAATACTTTGAAATCAACGATTCTTATTTCCCACTATCGACCTCGTAAAGTTGGGTATTTTTAAACAAAAAACATGATAATTTTACAACCAAAAAAAATTTAAAAAACGCTGCTAAGTAGATCAGTGGCTTGTGCAGATTAGTTTTCGGTATGTCCGAAGAATTCTGCAAATTTTGCACAGGGGTTCATTTTTCGATTGCAAAGACAAACCTCACGATATATCGGTACTCCTTAAACTCAGAATTTAGTTGTTATTATTCCATAATTTCAGTAGGTACCTATAAATTTGTATTTTAGAGGGGGATTCAGAAAAACGTTTTTTCAACCCGGCAAAAAATGATCATCCTCTTCGCTTGATAAATACTTACCTATCTATCTTTTCAGATCGTTTAATTCCGTTAAATTAACCATTTAATCTATTCTTAATCACCTTCATTATTAACTGAATAATAATAACTATTAAATTCTCTGAATAATGAAATTAAAAATGCCTAAAGAATGCCTCAGAACCATTGTTAAAGCCTGACTCGCTTTCATGTTGCCAAGCGCAACTGGTCATAGTGTGTGTGTTACCTCGTTGGTGTAATAGGCTAGTGGTCGTAAGTAGATCAATCAACCGTATCTAAGAGCCGAGGCAAAATTCTCAAATTTTTCGAATTTTTGTTTTGCTGATTTATGTAATGCGACCAAATTCTTTAAATTGAAGATATCGGGAGGACAGAAGTTTTTGTGGGCATTCCAACGAGTGGAAAACGATTTTTTTGGCTCTAGTCGTTTTCGAGTTATTCAGAATTTGAGAAATTTTAAAAAACTCAAAAATGCTTCACTAAAACTGCAATAACTCCTAAACGGTTGAAGCTACCGGCGTGGCGATGGTCTCATTCGATTCAGCATAGAAAAATCTATAGAAAATGATACCTCACATGCCTATGTTGCAAATTTCCTTAAAACGGCGAATTTTTTACCACTTCAACAGCTGTTTTACTGTCCTTAAAATTAAGGTAGGGTTCTGCCGAGACGTTAGGACCAACTAGATACGGAACTTGATTTTTGGTAAAAATTTCAAAATTTTTCGATAACTCCTTCCCCCTGAAAAACCCCGGACGGCGGACGGCGTACGGCGTACGGCGCACGGCGTACGGCGTACGGCGTACGGCGGACGGACAAAAAATTTTTATTGCAGATTCGGATTCTACACCCCTTGAAACGTAAACCAACAAATTTTCAGGGGGTGTTAAAAAAAATTTTTTCCCGACCGATTACAAAGGTTCATTTCTTAAGAAAAATGAACCAAAATAATAATTTTACTTCCGTGTTTTTTTCTGATTGTTTGAATTTTGCTATGTTTGCTTCGAGCTTTTTATGCATAAAGAATGCAATGGTTGAAGGTTTAATCATGGTTTCATCTCATACAGCTCACAGCCCCTTAATGGAAGCGTTCGGGGGCATCGTTCAATTGAATCATTACGAATTCATCAAGGACTCATCTCTAGTGAAGATGAGCTCACGACTTCGGGCAATATTTTATTTCCCAGGGACTCGTCCCTCTTGAATCGATCTCAAACTGAGTGGGGAAGCGAATACTTCGAGGCAGGACGAGTAGGGTACCGTAAAGGTAGGCAATAGGGTAGTCATTTCACGTCAGTCACGAGTAGGGTAGTCATTTCAGGAAGATTCCTACTGAAATCCGCAGGATGAACTAGGGGCTTTGGGAAGAAAAAATAAGCAAATGTTAAAGCACCAAAAACTTACTCAAAACGCCTGAAACTTGCAGGGACATTTTGTTCGGGTATGTTGGTAGCCCTGATTTTTCATAGCAGGTGATTTCATAACCTGCTCACACATCAGAACAGTCTTCAGCCGTGTAAATGGCGCAATGTCAGATACAGCCTCATCGATCTGGGTTTGTAAATAGTTTTTTATTTTCAAAACTTTGAGTTGAACGGTTGTTCATAAAAAAATGATTTCAACGTAAATTGAGAATGTGATGAATGCCGGGAATGTGCGAAAATGTCATCGAAGGTTTCTCAGCACGCGGTAAAGGATCAAGGATGATCCTCAATGACGTCAATGAAAGAGCTGCGTTAGCACTATCGTACATTCACCATTTATTCGTAATATATTCTCTCATGAATTTTCGATTTATTTGAGTGTGATAAAACGAATCACGTTATGACTTACGAGCTTCAGAAGAAAACAGTACCGTACGCGCTTTGTTTACACGGCTGATACTGATACAGCAAGGCCAGGTTATGAAATCAGCTGTTTGAACAGTCAGGGTGGCCAGTACAACCGAACCAAATATCTCTGCAAGTTTAAGTTATTATCGTGAGTTTTGAATTTAAAAAAATCAGCAATCTTTTCTTTTGATGGGCTCATTCGAAAGAGTTGGGCTAAAATATATCTATTCATTTTACTGGCCGAAGTACTTCGACTATTTGGATCATCGTCAAATGCAGGGTTATTGGGCGGAAATAGATTTTCAACTCCTCATCCGTCCATTTGACCATTTTATATACTGGAATACCAAAAAAAGCACGTTCTCAGCAAATTGTGACGTTAGTTTTTATGCTCCAATTGACAACTTTCCCACACTGGAAAAAATGTGACCATTCCGGCGTACAAAGAGCCCTGTAAACTCTTTATCCCGACTGACAATGGTCACTCCATTTTTTACACGGCTTGAAAGGCTGTCAGTTGCGAATCCCTACGCGTTCTGCCTCGAATTTTTCGCGGGTGGCAAAAAAGCGCTAGTCGCGGGGAGACGCGGTAATCAGAAGATAACCCCGGTCTGAAGCCGTGGGGTGGGTCTGGGGTCACAATCAGGCTTGGCTGCTCGTAAAGCCTGGCTTTAGTATGATTGGACCTCGCCGCTTCTCCGAGTCTCGTTGGAGGGGATGGGGAGTCCTCCAGTTTTCCATCCAACCCAGTTCTCGGTCGAACCCTTTTCAAACCGAGCGACCTTTCCCGACCGACAGAAGGGACGCAGACGGATTGCCTCTGGACTCGGCGGCAATCCTCAGTGCCGAGCGAAGGGCCCTCGTTTGCCTCCTGCACTATTAGGGCTACAGCTGGCTACAGTTCGGTATGGAATTTGGACCTAGGCCCAGCCCTAGTCAATCAATTTACGAAAAAACCCTTCGACTGATTGACCGGGGCGGTGCTTGAATTCACCAAACGAGACGAGTCCCTGGGGCAGCGAATTCACGTTGAAAATCCGACACAGGAAAATGCCAGCTCAGCGCTAAAAAACTGAATTTATTTTCCAATAAATCAGCATTGGCCGATCTGAACAATGCAGATTTCCCTTTTGGTCGCTCGGGTGCCGATATTTTGCATTTTTGTGGAAATTATCTATACACCAAGGGTCGAGTCTTTGAGAACTGACATCAGTTTATATATTTTTTTTTAGGGGAGTTTTAATTTTGGTCCATTGAAAACTCTCTTTCACAGTTTGGGTTAAAGCTCTTGACATGGAGTCTTTGAACGAAGATATTCGGGGCTATTTTTACACTAGCTATCGGACCTCAATTTTTCCTCTTTTCTGTCTTCTGCTGTTCAATTACCGATTTTTAATTTCAGTTCGAGAAAAATAATATCCGACGAATTCCACTCGGTGACACGGCCGTTTCTGAGGGTGAGAATTCGGCCCAACTTTGATCGATAGCCAACCCCGACGGTCGCCTTGTGCTAGACAGAGATGAAAGCGTTGACAGAACCGCGGGTGCGAGTGAGAATAGCCCATATCATCGCCCCTCTCGGTCGCACCCTTTAGTGGCGGCTATCACGACGCCGTTAACTGAGTCGTTCCCTCTTCGAAGTTAACCGAGTTACTCGACCTGCTCGCTTCTTCGCACTTTCACCTGCTCAGCCTCTCGTCATTTTCACTCAACACATCGCATCGTTGACACTGGGAGAATGCAGTCTTGGAACCGCAAGAATTGCGAATTTATTCACGCAGAGTGCAGATGAACATTTGCTAAAAATAAACTCCGATCAGGCTCTAGAAATTTGCTAACAATTCCAAAAGGGAGGAAAATTCTAGGGAATTAGTAACAAAAAATCAGGTTTTGAAGCCTCAAAATAATGTCACACGGTACAAAAACATGAAAATCGTTCAAATCTTAGCCGTCCAAAGGTTTTTTCATCATTACGACAACTTGGAATCGAAATTTTAAAAATTCGCGTTCCCTAGACCCGAAGAGAAAGCGACTCATCACATCCGAACATTTACGGATGGCAGCGCCCTCATCCTCAACACTGTCATCACAGCCTGCTCTTCGTGACTTGTAATAACTCGGCGACACTGCACAAAATGAGTCTCACCTCCCTACTATTCTCGGTAAAGTCACTGTCGGGGTTGAGAACGCGGTTTACAACGCAGTTTTCAATCCCGCTGCCATTGTGCGGCCCAGTGAACTTCGAATAGAATTAAAAGGGCAGAAACTTGGGAAAACTGAGGGGAAGAGTTGATGAGGAAGATAGAATCCAGTTTGCTGATGTTTTTTTCGATTAACATGATTTTAAATTGCGGCTAGTAGTATAATTCTGAGGGTACGGCGACTCCAGTTGCCATTCCAGTTGTGTACAAAAGTATCCCTACTGACGGGAAAAAGGGAAATTCGAGGAGGATTTTTTTCTCATTTTTTGCTTAACATAAGATTTATGACCTCAGCCTGGCATGACGAAGAGGCTTTTCTCTTAAGGGAATACTGGAAGGTGAACCAGCAAGGGTCACAAAAATTGTTTATTACAAGCACCGAGTAGGTTGGTATACCTATTATTTCTGAAAATATACTATCAGTCAACGCTACAACTGCCTACAAAAGTATCCCCACAAACTGGAAAAAGGAAATGTCTGTAGAATAGAAGAATTGTAATATATTGCTGAGGGCATGGCAACACTTCAGCTGAGAACAAAAGTAATCCTTTAAACTGGGAAAAAAGGGAATTTTCGGAGCATTGGAGGGACGATAATGTTAATCTATGTCTTACACGTCAATAGTAAAGGCCACCAAGAAACAGATAAAACAACAACAACAATAGTAAAGGCCATATTTATCAGGCGCACTCGAAGAAGTCGTCGTAGAAAGAGATAAAATTTCCCTACTGTTTGGTTTCAATTTTCAGGACGAATGCGCTTGCATGTATCCCTTCAAACTTTTTAGTTTTTATCACTCATTCATCTTTTAGTTCATCCATTTTTTCAGATTTCCCTCACTAAGACTGGATTTAAATGTATAAAAATAAATCCCATTGTTTCGGTGACGTATGGCGGCGCGACAAAAAAAAATCTGCATCCAAGAATGAATTTTCTTCGCACGTAAGAAAAGTCAAGACACGAGAAAACACTTGAAATGCCTGCCAATCTTAATGTACTTCCATTGTGATGAATATGCAGGAAAGAGGAAACGATACGTCAAAGCAACCGGCCCATGGAAAATGGTTCCCACAGGAAATACGCCGAAAGACGGAGCCAGACCGTGACTCTGCGACCGTGTATGCGTGGGCGTAAATATACGCCGTTCGGAATGTGCAGGGTGTACTGACACACACGAATGCGCAGTCACGCACGTCCACGACGAAAAGAAGAGCGATGAGGTCGAGACGTGATGACGGGAAGTCAGCCTGGAAACGGGCCTTCGTCCGGAAAGCGAATGACTGGCGGTGTTGACGGTTTCGGAGGAAAAGGTTCGGGTACGATACGTACGGTGTTGGGGTATAGGGAAGGTAAGCTCTCAGGCTATTGGTTGTTTTGAGAAGGTCCAGGAAACGCCTCATAAACCACAGCTCCTGCTTCCGCCATCCCGTTGGAAATGAGAAACTCTTTTCGAGACACTCCGCCACGTATACACATTTTTATAGACACGATTTCGGAAAATGATATATAAGCTACGGGTATGGGCATCCCATGAAAGCCGATACTGCTTGTCCCGGGTGTAAAATGGCAGGTAACGCTCCAGGGTTTATCCAGGAAATGCAATAATGCGCTTAGCGTGGCAGAGCTATGAAATAAATACGAATTATCTCGTATTTAATGTTAGTTCGCCTCGAAGCGGTCGATATTGCGACGACAGCTGGCGAGCGAGCCAAAAGGGCATTTAACCCTTTGGGAGACAAAGGTTCGCTGTAAACAACCTTCAACAATGCCAAGTGACGATTCAAAGAACGAAAATACAGAATAAAAAAAAATTTATCACTCGCGGGCATGCAGCAGTCGATTTTTTCAACTTTTTAGGAAATTCAAAAAACTGGTATTTATGGGAAGCAAGTTAGTTGAATTATTGCTTAAAGAATTGAGTAAAAATGTAACAAAAAGTTGGATAATAATCAAAAAGAGGATCTGCACCCAACCAACGTGAGAGTCTTGGAAAAGTTTAGCGGCGTTGCTCAAAACGGTTTCCAACAGCTTTTTCTCCCGAATTCGCGCAAACCAGTGGTACCACCGGACTCCCCGTGGAAAACCCAATCCAGTGATACCAATAACTCATTTTGGCCAAAAATCGAGTTAATCAGTGTTGCATGCCGAATGATGATATATTTCTACCAGTTGTTACAGTTTTGGCGCACATGAGCTCTTCAGAAACTCCAATTGCGCTGATGGGCACTTGGTCAGGAGGAGTGGGAAGAGGGGCCCAAAGGCGCTCCCTGTGTCCAGATTGGAAACGTTGTGTTACCCGTGTTCACCACTGTTCAAGTTCCCGATCTGGACATAGGCAGCGCCTTTGGGCCCCCTCCCCACACCTCCTGACCAAGTGCCCATCAGCACATGGAGATTGAAGCTCCTGAAGAGGGCATGAGTGGCGAAAGCGCTTGAGGTGGTGGAAATGTAAAAAGAGCATGTCGCAAGTTTTCTCCTGCCCCCACGCAAATAAAATTTGGAAGCGACGTCACAAAATTTGAGCCGCTCGTCCCAATGAAATATTTTCTCTCGACGGATTTTGGGGACTAACAAAACCTCGTTTTCAGTCAAAGTTTCAGCTCGATTTTGAACTCGAAGTTCAGCTCTGAAGGGACAGTATACCGGGTAATACGGACCAGCGATGTTCTGGTGGCTGGGTACGCCACAAAGTGGGATGAGGAGGAAATAGGTCGACTGTATAGCTGTTGGGTCAATAGGCGCGATTACCAGCCAGATGGCCCTTCAATAGGAATGATTAGCCTCGGAGTTCACAGTCTAGCCACGTCCTCAAGCCGGGATCGACAACTTGAATGGTCCGGCAGGGTCACCTAATTATAAGTTGAAATGCGAAATCCGAATTCGGAAACTTCCAGCGAGACATTTCGGAAACGATGGAGGGACGAGGTGCTCGATCGAACTACCACAAAAAGGTGCCACGGTAGACAGAGGCTCACAATTTCCCAAAAAAAAATTTTTTTTTAATAAATAAAAAATGGCGATTTACGAAAAATCTTATTTTTTAGACCACCATCAAGCTAGTGTTTTTATTCGTCCTGCCCTTGACTCATTACTAATTACAATGCTCCACATTGAAATTTTATCCGATTCAAAATCTGGCCTGCTTCCGTGTATTTTGGTGTGAGAAACTCGAAATCACCAATGGAAATCCTCAGTTAGCTCTACTTTCTGAGATACGAGTATCCCTTGCCGAAAAGGGGGATTTCGATTTTCGGGTTGGCAACACTGATTTTTGCTCGTGATCCACGAGAATTCGCACAGCAACTCACTCGTGAATTTGATGGTAATTGTACCTCCAGAACCATAGCTAATAAAGGGTGCCTGATTTAAAATTCGGGTTCCTCATATGAAAATTAGTCAAAAAACAGTTCTCATTGAAGATACATGCCAAAAATTTTTTTTTGTGACAGCGTAATTTATTCCTGCCAAAACCACATCATTTTCGAAAATCAAAAATGACTAAACAACATGCTGGAAATGAATCGCTTTTTCCCAAAATCACGCCCATTATCGGCTCCAGCCGTCTGGGGAAAGATGGCGTCCTACGCCGTCGCCAGTGATGAACAGTCTCATCCGAAGAGAAATCACTGGTCTGCGGTGTCGGATTCGGTCAGGCTCAAATGGCTTTGGTTTGGCCCCGGAGAAGGACGGCGTACAACTCAAGAAAAGCTGGCCATTTTCTCTTCTCGACGACCAAGACGGATCGTTTCCCTCTTGAACGGCCGTGGGCTGCTAATGGGTAATTCAATCTTAGTCGTTTCCACATAATAGTCCCCTCGAAAGACTATTGGCAACCATGGCAGTTTCATCGAAAACGGTTGACGAAACTCGTCGTAAAAGCCACTTCATCTTCTTCTCATATGTACCACGCAGGATAAGCTATTTATAGGTGACCTGGTAACATTCACATTTGGTCACATTCACATTCTTCCATCCAGATACGATATCCAAAATGGACCGCATAGAGGGGACAGTGCACATGGATTTATCCGGCCCGGACACGATGGCAAAAAGCGGCCCAATTGAGTTTTGAGCTGAAGATGATTGGGTGAATGCACTATTTTACAACGAGGCTCTCTTATAATGAAGCTACTTTCAAAGTCATGCTCATAATCAAACTCATACTCACAACCGAACTCAACCTCAAAGTCAAATCGAAACTGAAACTCATACTTAACCCATATTCATAGTCAAAGTCAAACTCAAAATCAAGTCAAACGCGAAGTGAAACTCAACTTAATGACCAAACTAATGACCGAAATGCAAACTCATAATCAAACTAAAACTGAAGCTCAACACATAATCAAACTCAAACTAATACCCTAACTCATAATCAAAGTCAAACTCAAACTCAAAGTCAAACGCGAAGTGAAACTCAACTTAATGACCAAACTAATGACCGAAATGCAAACTCATAATCAAACTAAAACTGAAGCTCAACACATAATCAAACTCAAACTAATACCCTAACTCATAATCCCACTCAAACTCATCATCGAGGTACAACTGAAACTCAAAACTTAAACTCGAACTCATTCTCATAATCGAACTCAAACTCATGATAAAACTGAAACTGAAACTCGAACTAAAACTCAAACTCATATCAAAGTCAAACTCAACGTCAAACTCGAACTGAAACTCAGTAATAATCAAACTCAAACAGGGACCTAAACTTACAATCGAACTCAAAATTCAAGCAACCATCACAACCGCATTACTAAATATCCCAATACTAAACGCATAACCCCATAACTAAACTCATAATCCCACTCAAACTCATAATCGAACTCAAACTCGAAACGGGAACTGAAACTGAAACTCGAACTCATGATCAAACAAAAAGTCAAACTCGAACTGAAACCCAAACTCATATTCCAACTCAAACTAAATCTGAAACTCATACGCACGAACAAACTCAAAGTCAAACCCAAACTCGAAATGAAACTCATACTCATTATCAAACTCAACCTGAAAGTCAAACTGAAACTGAAACTCCTATTCATAATTAAAATCAAACTCTTCTTCATGAACTGGAACTCAGTTTCGGTTTGACTTTGAGGTTGAGTTCATGAGTATGAGTTTGACTTTGTTCATGAGCTTCAGTTTCAGTTTCAGATTCAGTTTAAGTTCGATTATGAGTTCGGGTTTCAGTGTAAGTTTGAGTCTTAGTCTGAGTATGATTGTAAGTTTGAGTTTCAGTTCGAGTTTGACTTCGACTTTGATTTTGGGTTGGAGTTTTAGTTTCAGTTTGGGTTCGATTATGAGTTTGAATCCGAGTTTGATTATGAGCTTGACTTTGATCGTGAGCTTTGAGTTTCAGTTCGAGTTTTAGATTCAGTTTGAGTTTGACTTTAAGTTTGTTTATGAGTTTGGTTTGATCATCAGTTTGACTTTGATTATGAGTTTAAGTTTCAGTTCAAGTTTCAGTTTCAGTTTGATTATGAGGTTGAGAATTAGTTCGATTATGAGTATGAGCTGGAGTTTGAGTTTAAGTTTCGAGTATCCGTTTGATTTCAATTATGAGTTTGAGTCCCTTATGAGTTTAGGTTTCAGTATGAGTGAGTTTGAGTCGGGGTTTGAGATTGATTATGAGTATAAGTTTTAGTTCGAGTTTCAGTTTCAGTTATTCAGGTATCAGTCCAGATTATTAGTTTGAGATTTAGTTCGATTATGGGTTCGTGTTTCAGTTTCGAGTGAGTTCAATAAAGAGTATGAGCTTGAGTTTAAGTTTCAAGTTTCAGTTGGATTTCGATAATGAGTTTGAGTGGGATTATGCGTTGATTTTTCAGTTTGAGCTTGATTATAAGTTCGAGTTTGACTTTGAGTTAGAGTTTTAGCTTCAGTTTTTGTTCGAGTAGAAGTTTGAGTTTGACATTGATTATGAGTTAGGGTTTGAGTTCGATTATGAATTTGAGATTCAATTTCAGTTTCAGTTTGATTATTAAGTTGAGTTTCAGTTTCACTTTGTGTTTGAATTTGATTGACGGTCGTGAGTTTGAGTCTCTGGTTCGGTTTCAGTTCGAGTTTGACTTTGATTTTGACTTTGATTATGAATATGGGCAAAGTATGAGTTTCATTTTCAATTTGACCTTGACGTTGAGTTCGATTCGATTGAGCTCGAGTTTAAGTTTAAGTGGGATTATGAGTTTAGGTTTCAGTGTGATTTCGAGTTTTACACTCAGTTTAGGTTCGATTATGAGTTTGACTTTGATTATGAGTTTGAGATTCAGTTTCAGTTTGAGCTGAATTTTGTATTGGATTATGATTATGAATCTGATTATGGGTGTGAGTTTGAGTTTGCTTATGAGTTTGGCGACCGTGATGGTCGGATACTGTCCCACGTTGTCCGCTATTTTTCGGTACGGTCCAATATTGCCCGTCACGGTCTGGTTTAGTCAGATATTGCCCAATTATGTCCCTTAATTTCCAATATTGCCTGATATGGTCCCATATTTTCAATAATAAGAGGTTCAAAGAAAGAAATAACGATTTTTTCATAATCTTTTGTTGGGCTTACAGACGGTACATATTATGTAGTTACGAGGAGTCGGAAAATCTCCGATGGTCGCAAACCTCGTCTACTTGAAAGGCTAAATAGATTCAGTACATCCGCCCATCGTACGTAACAGCGTTATTCATGGAACCCATCAGTGTCTGAAAGGAGTTTGAAAATTAATAAAACATCAGCGTGTCCGTAGTCCCGTTTTCCTGAATAAGGTTTTCAAGGACTCGGGGGAAACGTCATATTTGCGCGGTCTAGGGGAGAATATGAGCTCATCTTTCTACATTTTCAACTTAGGAAGCCGCAGGAGCGAAGACGAAGACGAAAACCGTCTCTTGGTATATGAGGGATAGTGCACGAGGCCAACCCTAGAGCTAAGGAGCAAGACCTCGTATATAATTCAAACAACATTTAAGAGCCAAGGGTCTGAGCTTCGCATCAGGTTGGTTGAATATTTCAAGAAGTAGTTATCTTTAACGGGGAGGTCTTGAAGCACTACAAAACCACCCCCACGGTTTCCTGCTATACTTCCTGGGCTTCTTATTCCTCAAGATGATACAAGGTGTTGTCATCAGGAGACGAGCGATTCGTCAGAGCTGGAAAATGAATTGTTGATAGCTCGTATGGCAATAATGGCTCGGGAATCAATGTAAGCATAACCTCAAAGGAACTGCTGCAACTAACCTTTATACAGGTTAGAAATGTTGGTAAATGATTTTGAGGCGCTCGCTCACTATCCGATTGCTGGCTGTTAGAGCAGGGGTGTTCCGATCTTGATTGCGTCGGTCTTTGCACCACACACGGACTATCCTATCAAACACCTTATCAAATACTGTCCAAGACAGGACAATAAAAAATAAGATGTTATCAAACTATGGTATCAGTGAAGTCAAACTATTAATTTCAAGTAGGTGCATAAAAGGACTATAAAGAAGACTAGGAGGAGGATAAAAAAGAATTTTGAAGGACTATAAAAGAGAAAGAAGAAAGAAACAAAGTAGGAGAGAACCAAGTGAGTAATTGACTGAAAGATCAACCGATTGGTCCGTTATCAGATCTTATCTCGTTATTTCCCTCCATTACTTGTTGTTGTTGTTGTTTCTCTTCTTTGGCTGGCCGTGGGGAAAGGACAGGTCCTTAGGAATGGAGGTCTCCATTATCACAAAAACCATTATCAGAAACAACAGTAACTCCATTATCAGAAAAAACGGTGACGAATAGTACATCATGATAAGTGATCGATGGATGGAGATAATGGAGGAAAGATCAACCGATTGGTCCGTTATCAGATCTTATCTCGTTATTTTCCCTCCATTACTTGTTGTTGTTGTTGCTCTTCTTTGGCTGGCTGTGGGGAAAGGACTGGTCCTCAGGAATGGAGGTCTCCATTATCACAAAAACCATCATCAGAAAAAACGGTAACGAATAGTACATCATGAAAAGTGATCAATGGATGGAGATAATGGATGAAAGATCGACCGATTGGTCCGTTATCAGATCTTATCTCGTTATTTTCCCTCCATTACTTGTTGCTCTTCTTTGGCTGGCCGTGGGGGGAGAACAGGTCCTTAGGAATGCAGTTCTCCATTATTTCCATCCGTCGATTACGATTCATGATGTACTGTTCTGCTCTTCATCAGAAAAACTCGGGTACCTAGTTAACAGATAACAGCTCCGGTAAGTTGGTCCGCGTGTGGTGCAATGACTGACACAGCCAAGATTGGAAAACCCCCGCTCTAACAGTCTGCAATCTGATAGTGAGCGGACAGCTTTATGAGTATTCCCAGTTATTTATGTTCACTGGAGGACTGAGAAGAGAACAAGCCATGAAAAACAATCGATTTTCATTGTAAACCGGATATTCTCCAAACTTGACGATAATGCCGGCCCCAACACACAGATAGGTACGTACCCCATTATTCAGCGATACCGACCGTGCTTTGAAATTTGCCTTATACACCTTTTACAGTTAACCAAATCGAAACAACCGGTTCAAGTGTCCTCCAAATAATTAACTGGAAGTTTTCAACAAGAAAACAGAATGAGCTTCGGATAACCGGCTGACTGAAAGGGCGGGGTTAAATCGCTCGTTTCCGCGCTGGAATAATTCAGTGGACTCGAGGGTTCTTCAACTGATTGGATCCTAATCTCTTACTCTTCGTAGAGGTTAGGTGAACCTGCACAACAATAGGAGCCCAGAGGATTCGCTCGTGGTGTTTTGATTACTTGGTGAAATTCAGAGCTCGTCGCGATCGTTCAAGATTGTGGTCTAACAAATCACTCCATTTTCTTGATAAGCCAGAAAACGAATTATTTCGAGGCGTAAACTCCTCTTCGAGAGACAAACGGTTTTTGCGTTGTTTTCCACCCTTAGAAACCCAATTTTTCAACTGACTTCGAAAAGGAGGAGGTTACTCGAATCGAGTTGTCGTACCTGTGAGTTTAGGTGGGTTCATTCTTCTTGAGAAATAGTAGGCTTGATAGGTACTGAGCCAGATTTTTGGCGAAAACTTCAAAAATTTACAAAAACTCCTTCCCTCTGAAACACTATGGCGGGCGGACAAAAATTTTCATTGCATATTCGGATTCTACACCTCGTAAACCAACAAATTTTGTGGGGGTTGACAATTTTTTTTGGAGTTACATCACATTGGTTCATTTTTATGGAAAATTAACCAAAATTTTCAGCTGGGAAATTTTCAATTTAAGGTTTTTATGAGTTTTTTCTACGTCTGTCATTGTCATGTTAAACTTTTTTCTTGTATTCAGGACTTTCGAACATTCAATATTTTGTAGTATCAGATTTTAAATTGAAAAATAACAAATCTTGTCAATCGATAGGCTTTACAGCGATAAATTTTTCAGCTGCACAAACACCTTTATGCCAAGAAATTGTAAAACTATCTATATACGAATCAGCGCTGTTTTACCCAATTTATTTCCGCCAATCCAATGTGGAATCGCATTTAGGGAAATTGGCGGCACCGCCTCTCCGACTTTTGGCATCCGGCCAGCTCGGACAGCAATAGCATTATGTAAACTGCAAATTACTAGCCCGGAGGAACGGCTTTTCTATCGGATGGTGAAATTCAAATAGTAGGCATTGCTTTCATGAATTTGAGTGGTTTTTCTTTCATAATAAAACAGCAAGGGAGCACCAATCAGGTCTAACACTACGCACGCATCACAGCATCACTGTCAGAAATACACATCTTAATTTTAAGATGTTTCCGGCATACCTATTTATGAAAAGTGCTCCAACTCATAGTTCCCAATTATCAAATATCAACAAAACTACGAAATTATTTTTTCACATTTTTTCAAAGCCATTATTTTTCATTTTAGGAAAATGAAAATTTTGTACTAATCGAAGTTTTCACTGTAGGCTAAAAAATAATAATGGCTAAAATAATAAAATGGCTAAAAAATAATAGGTACTCACTCAGGGTGAAAGTTTTGCAATATTCTAACATCTTGACAAGACATTTTGCATTGAGGTAGGAACCAGACAAAACGTGAATTATACCAAAACATAGATACCGACCAAATGAACCATAAATCACGCAGAAATGATTTTTTTTTTGCTTTCTAAGAACATCTTCATGAAAAAATGATATTTAAAAAAAAATTTTAAAGACAAAAATTAAAAAAAAATCAATAAAAATCTTTAAAAAATAATATATTATATTATTTATTCCAAACACTACCTACGGTCATAAACTGACAAAGAAAAAAAATGTATCGCTCTACCTTCGTTTTTCTTCTTCAAACTTATGTGGATTGTATGGTCTCCCCCTAATAGCTTTATAAGAAGTTTAAATTAATATCCACCCTCATCACGAAACCGGCTCACGATTCAATGATACAAAAAAAACAGGGAAACCCTCAGGAAAAAATCAAATGAAAGCGTGACTCGAAACTGGAAACCTTGGCCGACTTTTCGCTTGCCTTCGGGGCGAAAAGATATCCGAGACGCATGCCGATTCACCGAGCCGGGAAATTTACCCCCCTCCCCACCAACCCCGCACCACCCCCGCACCGCCGCCAGTGTGAAAACTCAGCCGGCCTCCCGCCACTGAATCCACAGGTAGCGTCTTCTTCGCTTTCGGCTAAAAGATAATAGAACTGCCACCTCAAACATTGTCATTCGAGTTGTGTAGCCCGATTGAACGAAAGAAACCCGAGTGGATATAATTTATTTTTATGAAATTGTACCCGCGAGAGAATGTTGCCGAAATTGACTCGAGCCGCACCCTAGGAAAAACACTTTCGAAGCAACATGATTTCAGCCATGAGAGAAATTAACGCTAAGTGTCATTTCAAGTGTCTCAAGCTTAAGCGCCATTCTTATTTTGGCGCGTAAAATTTTTATTTTTTTATTTTGAGTAATTTGAAGGCTGCAAAGGCCAAAATGTCATAAGAGCTATAAAGATTCCAAAATCCACCTAACCTCCAGCCGCGTAACGACGTTGTACAAATTTTATAATAACTAAAATACCTAGCTCTTATGACATTTTTGGCGTTTGGGGCTGGCTCCAAAGATATTTATTATAATATATTAAATATCTATGGAGGCTGCATTTAATATATTATTTAAAATTTAATATATTTAAATAAAATTAAATACGAATTTATAATTATAATTTTATAAATCGTCACTTAAGTTCTAACACCGCCTAACTCAATTTTTGTCGAAAATGAGTTAGATACACCACTCGATAGATTTTTCAATAGCCGATATCATTGTGACACTGCCACGAAGATTGAACCAAACAGTGAAGAAGGAGAGGAAGAAAAGACAACACCGCCTAATCGTTTATCTAGCGGAAGCGGAGGCAACACCACCTAATTCAAATCGCGACCGACGAGTTCCCGCTGAGACGCCTCCCCGCTTTTGGTACATTATTTCCAAAAATAATGTACCTATGTAATTGGTCGAGGAAATTTTTTTTCGGAGCAATCCGATCGGAGAAGGTTAAGGGGTCCAAATCGGCATTAGTATGGTCCATTTTCGAAAAAGCACAAAAACTCAATTTTGAAGGTGATGTCGTGGGTTTAGAATTTTTTGAGTATTTTTCCCGGGTTTCTCGCTTGATTTACCATAGGACAGGGGTTTCTTTCAGAAAAATTTTGATAATTTTGTTTTTTAATCGGATTGGCTTAGTGCGATTTCTCCTTTTTCACGTTTTTGCCAATCCGAGGGATCCTACTGAACCGATTTTGAATTTGAAGGTTTCTACACAGTTTTCATTCCCTGTAAGTCAAAATTGGTTGGATTTCAGCGTTCAAAAACTGGTTTAAAGACTAATTTTTGAAGTAAAAAAAAAGTTTTTTTACCCTTCAAAAAAATTCTAAAATTCCAAAAAAATATTTTTGAGTAGGTTTTGGGTAGGTACATGACACAGAAAAATTGAAATTTTCTACGACGAAAACATGAAAAATCCAAGGTAAGAGCCTTGGAAAAAGTTCAAAAAAATAATGGATCTGATTTCGGGTTTTTTTTTGGCGAGAATCATTAGATTTTTCCTGAAAAACATGAAATTTGGTGTTTTTTCGAGATTTTTGTCAAATCGGTCAATTTCGGGGGAGTGATAAGGTCAAAATCGGGGTTTTCGCAGTTTTCTTGGTTTTACTGTCTAAGCACCCATAGATGGGTTTAAGGCAAAAACGTGATGCAGAAGAAAATTTCGGGTGTTAAATTCTTTATCAGATGCATTCCCATCCTATAGAATAAACAAATATTTACATAAAAACATTATATTTGAGGGACGGAAAGCAGGGAGCAACACAGCCTAATTAAGGATTTCAAACAGCAACACAGCCCAACTCAGCTGGTTTCGAGTTTAGTGCTTATTTTTGAAATTTAAAGTAGAATCCAATTTAGAGACCCTTCGAGATCGTGAGAACGTATTGGGAATTTAGGAAATTTATTTCCAAGGTAAAATAATTAGTTTTTTGTCTCTCCTGAAAACTTGGGAAAATTGAGTTAGGTGGTGTTAGAACTTAAGTGACGAAATTTTAATTTTAAATAATTATAACTTGATTATTTAATATAAATTAAAATAAAATTTATTATACATTCTGTCATTCCACATCCAAACGTCAATTTCTCAGGTGATGAGCAACGGAAATGAAAACCAGTGGTGCGTAGATAACACACAATACTTCCATATTTTGAACGTAAAATTGTGACACAATTTGATCATATTTTGACTGCTTTTAGGGGTGTTTAGGCCAAAAATATCGAAAAATTCACTATTAAAATTTTAAAATTCGCCCAAAATGAAAAAACGCCACATTTTCGGAATGTAAAAAATATCCACATATTCTGCAAGGTATAACAAAGATTTTAAGACCAAGAACGCTCAAATCGGTTCATTTTTGTGGCCGGAAAAAAATAAAATAGAAAACACTAAAAATGCAAATATATTCTAAGTACTGTGGGTTATTCGAATTTCGATTAAACAGGGATATCGAGAATATTTTAGGACAATTACAATACTTCCAATTACTCTATATATATAGAAGTTAATTGAGCGAAAAATTAGCCTAGGTATATTTGAAGATTGCTTAATTTTTCAAAACGACCGTTTTTCGAAGTGCGTTTGAGACGAAAAATATTTCTACATATTATAGGTTAAAATCCTACCGAAGTTCCGGGAAACTGGTTCAAAAATCCAGCTTTCCGACGTCCTTTAGTCATTAAATGATTTTTTTGATAGTTTTTTGATATTTTTGACCTTAAAACCCTTAAAATCAGTCGAAATATGATCAAATTGTGTCACACTTTTACGTTTCAAAATATGGAGGTAATGTTTGTTACCTACGCACCACTGGTTTTCATCGCATATCGAATTTCTTGACTCCGTCTTCCGCTCGAAAGGGTACCGACCAAGTTTGGCAAGTTTAGTCGCAGTTATAAACTGACAATAGAATCAGACCAACGTTGCCGTTTCGTTCCGACTGAAATCTCTCCTAATCTTGTTACAATGTTCAAACTACGTATATACGTGTTTGTGATGTCGGAGATGAATGGCTGAGGGATGCGAGAGCCCTTTAGGGTAGACATTATCGGCGGGACTGCCTTGTCAGGTGCAGATCAGGCTACCTAAGGGAGTGATATACATCTTCAGGATACGACATTGTCACGCATCTGGTTTCCCCGGTAGGATGACATTATCGTGGATGTGGGTGTATACCGTTCGATTAGGGATTTGATTTTCAGGTCAATGGCCTGACAGGGCGGTCTGAGTAGATTTGTAAAGAACATCTGGCTGAGTGTGTGAATACTGATTACTTTCGGTTTATTAGTCAATAATAAACCATTGTAATCGCCAAAGAAAACATTTTTCCTACCTACCCTGGAATTTTCATGGTTCACGTTTCAAAGGGTGTAGAATCCGGGTCTGCAATAAAAATCCCCAGTAAACACTTTTTCTTTCAAATGGCTAAAGATTTTTTGAAATTTTTAGGAAAAATCAACCTTATTCTGGGACAGCCCCAATTCCTCGCTCACCCTCTAAAGAAATAGTCAAAAACCCTCAAAAAATCGTATTTTTCAAGAATCTTTTCCTACTTTCAAGCCAAAACGAGATAGATTTTCTTATGCAGAATCGAATGAGACTATTGCCAGATCGGTTTAACTATTTTTGTCTAAAAATATGTTTGTTTAATGAATGTCAATGCAACATTATGGCAATTTGATGTTTGGATGCACGGTTACCTGTATACTTGGATAAGTATAGGATTGCAATCCAATGTCAAGAATATGTACTGAGTTACATCTTGAAGCTATGAAATGTTGAAATATTGGCATTCTGATTCATGAAATCTTGGAATCTTGAAATCTTTGAAAAATTGTTCAATCCTGAAAATTGTTAAATCTTGAAAAGATTGCTCAATTCTACAATCTTGATATCTTGAAATCCTGAAACTAAGAAATCTCGAAAACTTGAAACCGTGAAATCTTAAAAGAATCTTTCAGTCGTACAATCTTAAAATCTTGAAACTTTGAAATCTTGAAAAATTGGTATCTTGAAATCTTGGCATCATGTGATCTTGAAATGTGAAATTTGAAATCTTTGAATCTAGCAATAGGTGTTGAAAAATTGAAATCTTGAAATCCTGCAAGGTTGAAATATCGAAAAAATCGCTCAATCCTACAATCTTGAAATCTTGAAATCTTTTCACCTTGAACAAATTGTTCAATCCTACAATCTTGATATCTTAAACTGCCTATGAAATTTTGGATTCTTGAAACTATGAAATCTTGTTATGTATCCTGAAAACTTGAAATCCAGCAATCTTGAAATCTCGAAAAAATCATTCAATCTTGAAATCTTGAAACCATGAAATCTTTTCACCTTGAACAAATTGTTCAATCCTACAATCTTGATATCTCAAACTGCCTATGAAATTTTGGAATCTTGAAACTATGAAATCTTGTTATGTATCCTGAAAACTTGAAATCCAGCAATCTTGAAATCTCGAAAAAATCATTCAATCTTGAAATCTTGAAACCATGAAATCGTTTCACCTTGAACAAGTTGTTCAATCCTACAATCTTGATATCTTGAACTGCTTATGAAATTTTGGATTCTTGAAACTATGAGATCTTGTTATGTATCCTGAAAACTTGAAATCCTACAATCTTGAAATCTCGAAAAAATCTTTCCAACTTCCCAAAATCTTGGAATCTTGGCACTTTGAAAAAATTGAGTAATCCTACGATCTTGAAATGAAGAATTCTGGAAATTTAAAATCTTGGTATCTTGAAAACTTGAAACTATGAAATCTTGAAACCATGAACTCTTGAAATCTTAAAAACTTGAAATACCTATGACGAGAAATGTCCATAACTCCGTCCAAATGCACGGTATTCGCTAGGGTATCGAGCAAATGGTATATCGAGGTATAGCGTATCGTGATCCGAGTTTCTCCGAAAAGCCGCCAGCAGCATCGATATTGGCCTATAAATTTTCAATTCGCCCCGGGAAAAGCTCCGATTTCCTGAAAGGGCGTCGAAGAAAAGCGAGAAAATTCAAAGCGAAGATGAGCGAAGATCACGAAGGGCGTTCGATGGAAAACCGGGCCGCGATCCGAGATTGATCGACACAATTAGTGAACTCGTTTTCCTGCAGGAAAGCCGTCCCTGCCCCACCGCATTTCCACGCTTTATCAGATAATCTCATTGTCGCAAATCCCCCTTTTCCGCGCCATTTTCCCCTTTTCCCGGTCGGGGCGAAGCCGCAATAGCCGGGTTGTCGAATCAATCAATTCGCCAGGCCGTGGGGAACAATATTTTCCGAATTCCTGACATGTTTAAAGGCCGATTAGCGCTTTCGGAAATCGAGCGCGGCGTTTTGAAATTTTTTCGCGTTGTCCTCGTCGTATCAAAAACATCAATCCTGCGAAATGTTTTTTCCCTCGTTGGTGTATCCTTTTCCGCGAAATAATCATTCCCCACGGTTACTCTTTCATCGATGAAAACCTCTCGTTTTCTCAATTTTATACCACGAATATCCAGACGTGGAATTGTGCGAATGCCCCGGATCGGAAACGACCGTTTCGAGACGACCATGAACATCAAAGGATGTCTCTGCTCAAACAGCACTGATTAGCGAAGTGTAGTTAGCACAAAGGAGCCCTCTCAGATCCGTTCAGGCTTGCAACTGACAACCGTATTGTGCGAGGGTTCGATTCCCACTGCCATCGATCGGAGGCCATCGGATCGGAGAAGAAATACGCGAAAGAGAATTAGCGCAGTATCAGGTACCTAATCGGGATGAGCATCAATGGTCGATACTATCGAACTATCGATATTTTGCATCCGATAGTCGATGTTTTTACCATCGATGGTTTAGAACCGATGTTTCACCACTATCGATTACTTCAATGTGATAGTATCGAATCTTCTCTTTATCACTCGGTATTTTGAGCCTATTTTTAAGTGGTAAATTAGTCATTGCATTTTTTGTCCATTTTTGGTCGATTTTGATTGACTAAACTGACCAGTGGTTTCACTGAAATTTGTATCATGCAAATTGCAAAGATAGATACTTGAATTATCCTAGGCATCAATTCAATTTTAAAACTTCTTCACGAGAACAAAGAAGTATCGATAGTTTTGTACCAATAGTTTTTAACAATCGATGGTTTCCTTCGATAGATTATTCGATGGTGACTATCGATAGTTTCCGATTGATGCTCATCCCTAGTAGGTACCTATAGTTGGATGAATGCACTCCCAGAAAATATCGATACCTTTAAGCACGAAGGGGATATGTCCCAAAATATCAATTTCGAGATTTCGGTACCGAAAGAATTTACTCATCAGGACCTCAGGAGACAATTTCGTTCAGAAAATGCCATACAAAAATTGCCAAAATTCGAGATACGAGGTTATCATAATATGATATCATATTAGGTTATATCATTATAGGTTATCATGATAGTGATATCATTATAGGTTATCATGATGATGATATCATTATAGGTTATCATGATGATGATATCATTACAGGTTATCATGATGATAATATCATTATAGGTTATCATGATGATGATATCATTATAGGTTATCATGATGATGATATCATTACAGGTTATCATGATGATGATATCATTATAGGTTATCATGATGATAATATAATTATAGGTTATCATGATGATAATATAATTATAGGTTATCATGATGACGATATCATTATAGGTTATCATGATGATGATATCATTATAGGTTATCAAGATGATGGTATAATTATAGGTTATCATGATGTGATATCATTATAGGTTATCATGATAGTGATATCATTACAGGTTATCATGATAGTGATATCATTATAGGTTATCATGATGATGGTATCATTATAGGTTATCATGATGATGATATCATTATAGGTTATCATGATGATAATATAATTATAGGTTATCATGATGATGATATCATTACAGGTTATCATGATGATGATATCATTATAGGTTATCATGATGATAATATAATTATAGGTTATCATGATGATGATGATATCATTATAGGTTATCATGATGATAATATAATTATAGGTTATCATGATGATGATGATGATATCATTATAGGTTATCATGATGATGATATCATTATAGGTTATCATGATGATGATATCATTATAGGTTATCATGATGATGATATCATTATAGGTTATCATGATGATGATATCATTACAGGTTATCATGATGATGATATAATTATAGGTTATCATGATGATGATATCATTATAGGTTATCATGATGATAATTATATTATAGGTTATCATGATGATGATATCATTATAGGTTATCATGATGATGATGATATCATTATAGGTTATCATGATGATGATATCATTACAGGTTATCATGATGCAAATAACACTTTCGGCAAATCAAGGCTAAATTTCCAATGTTATCTATGTTATCTTTCGTTTCTTGACATCCCTTTCGGATCTTCTGTCCTTCGGCGGGTTATCCCACGACGCTGAACTTCCATAATGGCGAGCAACGTTAACTTCTCTCACCTCGAGTTCCGGCGACCGCGGGGGTGAACCGCCCTTAGTCGGACGAGCCGCTAGGGCGGAAATTCTAATGGCGCCCGGAAATTGCGAAGGGTTAAGGGCCCCGTGGATGATTCACTTCCTCGGGCCCTTGCGGTCTTTTGACTTTCCCGACCTTCTTATTGGGAAGAGGCATTTTCCGACTGTGTCGTTCCAAAAGGGAAATTCCCCGCTCCGACAAGTTATCCGGCGATTTTTCCCATTTCTATTCCAGGTGGATTTCCCCGGGAAATGGCGTATGCGGGAATGTTTTTCTCGATCGTTTTTCACTTCATCCATTTTTCCGTAAAAAGATAACTCTAAACAGGATTTTCGGAAAAATGCGTACGAGTTATTCGAAATTTCAAATTTTCTGAACCTTCTGCTCTTTAGGAGGTTGATTTGGAGAGGATCGACCATGATCGATTTGAACCGGTACCTATTTCAAACGTTTTTCAGAAAAAAACCACCAGATTTTCGTTCCCGAACAACTTCTGGAATTCTCGCCCGATTTCGATAATTCGATTTTGCATATTCTCTTCAAATTATAATTCGCAGAGAGTACTGCTTTAATTTTGTATTATGCGGATGCATGGGAGAATTTCCGTCAGATATCCGGGGCTCCGGCCGGTAGATTTTCCGCCTATCTTCTATAAAAGCTACGTCATTCCCGGGTGGGAAAAATTCATATTTCACCGTCAGAAGGTGCCCGATGTAGTCGAAGGGTGGAAGCCATTTATTTTAACTTTCCCCCGCGAGTGATGAGGTTGTCCGAACAAACGGAAGACTTCCCGAAGATAAATAGTACAGTTGCGTACAAAAGATTGTCTACGTTAGTACGGGTACGAGAAATTTACCATGCACTTTCAATAGACGATAACCTATTTGATTTTCAAATACGTCCTTTCAAACGTCACATCTTTTCATCTGGCAGGGGGCCATTCCGAAAGCGATAAATCATCGGACGATTGTGCGCCGTCGTGGAAGACATTTATAAACCCGACGACTGAGATCTCCATTACCATTGCTCTTCTTATATCTTGATTCGTTTTGTTCGTGGCGAGAAAAGGAATCGGTACGTGATAAATGGAGTAAGCATTGATGGGTTTTCCAGAGCACGCAGGGTAAAATACTGATTATAAATATTTCGAAGCAGGTACACCTTGAGTATGAAAAAAAGTAGTCATTCGTTGAAAATATTGAAAACATTAAGTCGCAAAACCTGGATCTTGAAAACAGGTTTTCGACCTTTTCTCTCTTTTGACCGACGCTGATATTAATTTCTTCAAAAATCTCATTCGGAAAATCCGGACCTCTTTCACGAGCGAAAATCAAAATCTCGTTTAACCGCAATAAAACCGCCACACCAAATACACCGTATTGAAATCGGGGGAAAATAACGTTTTTTAATTGCGAAAAGTAATTCCTAGAGGTACCTAAGGAAGTTTGAGGCGCTTGTTGAAAAGTGTGAATTTTTCATCACTCCCTCCCCTAATTTCAAATCTTTTCCCACTCTTTTCTCCTCTCATCAACTTTTTTTTCTTGATGTTAACTAACGTCGAGTTGAACTGCTCCGCCTGAAAGAGTCTCCTTTTGAAACCCGGTGTCCTCCTTCATCCCTCGCCAGTTTCTCGCTTTCGCCTGGAAACAAAAGGAAATTATTTTCATTTTCAACTTTCCCGCACCGCTTCCATCTTTTCCCACCTTTTTTCACTTTTCTCGTTCATTTTATTCAGAGCGAAACCCTTTGACTCCTGGGAGAGTTGCTCTTTTGAACCGATGGGGGAAAAATAACTTTTCCAATCTTGTACGTTGACGTTTTTCTGTTGGCCCGAAAAATCAACATTTGGAATATTTGCGAATTAGTTTGAGGTTCGGATGCATGCTGAAACTGTTAATTACCAAGTTGAAAGGTAGTAATAATCTTCTCAAAAACACTTTTTCCATATAAATAAAATAAATCCTAAAAAAATTCGCTTTTTTAGGCCTGGTAGATTTCCTCTATACTTTTCGAGTGAAATTAAATTTTAGCACGTTATCCTGGGTTTAAACATTCAGTTTAGTCGATTTACGAGTCAAAAACCATAAAAACTGGCACATATTCATGCGTTGCGTCCAATTTTCCGTTCATAAGCCATAGATTTTGTTCTAAGAAGTTCAGAAACCTTTGGGAAACTATAAATTGATGCTTCGCTAAGAATATTCCACCTTCGGCATTCTTAGTATCATAATAATCGGGAAAAAATTATCGTAAATAACGGACTATGTGCTGAAAGTCGCTTTGCTTCAATATCAAAATTATGGTTATCGATTTTCTCGATTTTCTTTTTATAGTACATTTACCACTGGGAAAATCGCAAAGTATAGAAGAAATGTGCGTCATAATATCAATAAGAAATCACCGCCTGCTATAAATTCGATTTTTCCCTTCATATTGCCGTAATAAACGGGCGAGCAACAGATGTTGTTCAAGGGAGTCCGCTAAATCCGCGCCGTATGTTGGAAAAACGTTATCGCACCCAATCTTTTCAAGGTTTGGAAAGAAACCCGTAAAACCCCCGCCGGGGGTTAGTGGCGAGGAAAACCCCGACTTTTACTTGGGTCTGGTCGCATTATTCAGAGCGGATTTTTAATATAACCCGTTTTCCATCCGAATACCCGATATTCCGTCCGGCACCGACTTGGAAGGGTCGACTTTTGGTATTTTGCGGACTTTCTCATATTGGTGTCTTTAGGTGACGTTCAAAATAAACAATGAGCACCTCGTGATATCTGGAATTCGAGGTAGGAGGAGGAGTAGGATGAAGACGAGGAGTAGGACAAGGAGGACGTGAAGGAGGGGAGGAGGAGGACAAGGAGGAGAGGACGGTGAGGACGATGAGGAAGGGGAGGACGACGAGGAGTGGGAGGACAATGTTGATGGGAAGGAGGAGGGGGATGATGAGGGGTGGGAGAGGGGGGTGGACGAAGAGCGGCAGGACGACGAGGAGTGGGAGGACCATGGTGATGGGAAAGAGGGGGGTGATGATGAGGGGAGGGGTGGACGAGGAAGAAGATGATGAGGGGAGGATAAGGGAGGGGGAGGACGAGGAAGGAGGAGAGGGATGACTAGGAGGAAACCAAGAAGCCGGACATGGTACATGAGGAGGACGAGGAGTAGGATGAGGAAGAGGGGGACAAGGTGAAGGATGACAACGAGGAGGAGGGGGGACGAGGAAGGGGAGGGGGACGACTAGGAGGAAACCAAGACGCCGGACATGGTATATGAGGAGGAGGACAAGGAGCGGGAGGAGGAGGAGGAAGAGAGGGACAAGGTGGAGGATGACTACGAGGAGGAGGGGAGGTTGATGAGAGGGATGATGAAGGGGTGGAGAAGGGAGGGGGACGACTAGGAGGAAACCAAGGCGCCGGACATGGTATATGAGGATGACGAGGAGGAGGACAAGGAGCGGGAGGAGGAGGAGGATGGTGAGGGGGAGGATGGTGAGGGGGAGGTGGAGGATGATGAGGGGGAGGATGACGACGACGAGGGTGGATGATGAGGGGGAGGGGGAGGGAGGGGGAGGACGAGGAGGGGAGTGGGACGAGGTTAAAGAGGGTGAGGAGGAGGTGGCGAGGAGAATGATGGGAGGAGGGGTGAAGAGGAGGAGGATGAGGAGTGATAAGGGGGACGAGGAGGCGGACGAAGAAAAAATGCAGATGAATTAACTCTCTCAAACACCAATTTTTATAGCCTCAAGAGCAACAATACGACGAAAAATACGAATTCGGGGTTTCGCTCATGTCGCTCATTCCCCTACATCCCTCTGAAATACTGCCATAAAAGTGAATGTTGACCGACCGAAGTGCTCCATGTCGTTCTTGAAAGTCACTACCGTCCCTTCACTCTGATGGACTACCCTGATCTTTTCCAACCCCCGACCAAGACCATTAGCGGTATTAAACTTTTCCCGCCACATATTCGAGTTTCCGACCCTACGTGTAATTTTTCACCCCATGCTGGCATGCACGCTTTTACCATTCACACGCCCCTGGCCGTCCGTTAATCGTTAAGTGCGTCCATGAATTAATTCTGAGCGTCGGAAGAAGGGGCGAACTTTCAAAGTGGGCTTTGCCTACTTTTTGGCCCTCGTATCCGCGTCAATAGCCTTTTATATTGGAAATACTGAGAGCCTACGAACGCTTCGTTTTTATGGGCGTTAATATGGGCGGAAAATCGCTTTATTCCTTTTCTGAATAGGCAACGAGTTATGGCATACTGACTTGAACAATGGACGGAGCGCACAGTTTTACACACAAAAATAAGTCACTCGTGGCTCAAAAAAAAAAAAAATTAAATTATACATAATTTCAGGGGGGAAAATCTCGTGCGTTTTAAAATAACGGAGCTATGGTTTTTAAAAATTTCTTCATTTTCGTTCATCAGGGCGAATTTTGGAACGCCGGGTCGTCTCGTATAACATTTGACATTTCGAAAACAATTTTCACTTCAATCGGCAAAACTTTATATTTTTTTCCGTTTTGCTCGATTTTTGTATTTCACTAATGCTTCATCATCATCGTTATTAGAAAAGGCCAACTTAATCTCCCCTCGCTCACATAGGCCTACGTTCAGCTTAGCAAGATCTAGATAGAAGGTTAGCAATTAGAAACGTTACGAGGGCCCGGGGGCAACTTGTTGCTTGCCCAGAACACCCCTATCTACGGAGCTTCAATTAAATAAAACTCACCACCCGCGGTAGTTTCATCCACGCTAACGACTCGGTTTCCTTTTCCTTGCAAGTTTTGGCATCACATACTACGCTGCCAAATGATTCGCACATACGCACCCCCGAGATGGCCTACGATTATATTAAATTTGAGGGTCATGATTATGATTAAATCTACAGTTAAGCTGATGATTCCAGCTTTTAGGGATTCAAGACCTTTCAGATGCTATTTCAGGGGCCTTGGCGCAATTGGGGGAAACTTAAATTCGAAACATCCATTTACAGGTGAGAGATGTGGTTCATCAATAGCATCACGATTTCCATAAGCAGAAAAGGTACAACTGGATTACGCCCTGATGACGCTGGCAGGAAAGAGGATAGAAGCTCAGGCAAACCGCCATTACTAATTGCCAATTAGCGAAGATGAGGTCAGGAGCGAGTGAAGTGAAAGACAATATTGTTACTGGTCGTCTGGATCAACAATGGCTTTAAGTTTCAGAGTCCTCCATTCGCTCTCAGAACAGCTGTGTCGTCCCATTACGAAGATCGATCTGCCCTTAGCGATTCTCCGGAACGAAGCCTTCAAGATGATTTGAACTTGATTGTAATATACTGACTTGATCATAAATGACATCAAGCAGGTAATGGGGAAAATTTCCTCTCCGGCAGGATCCGAACCTGACACCTCCTGCTCTCCAGACAGACGGCTTAACCCTTTGGCCAAGGAGAGCCAGAGGACTTTTGCAGGCATATCATATCTTATCATATCTCATCATATCTCATCATAATATGAGAGATTATTAATATGAGATATTATCTGAACACGATATTATTATCACATCATATTATATTATCACATCATATCTTATCTTATTTTATAGTAGCTTATCATAATAATATTATGATACGATTATCTTATCTTATCGTATTTTATAGTAGGTAGTTTATCATATCTTATCTCATCGTATTTTATAGTAGCTTATCATGTCTTATCTTATCATATCGTATCATATCTTATCACATCTTATCATATCTTATCATATCTTATCATATCTTATCATATCTTATCATATCTTATCATATCTTATCATATCTCATCATATCTTACCATATCTCATCATATCTCATCATATCTCATCATATATTATCATATCTTATCATATCTTATCATATCTTATCATATATTATCATACCTTATCATACCTTATCATACCTTATCATACCTTATCATACCTTATCATACCTTATCATACCTTATCATACCTTATCATACCTTATCATACCTTATCATACCTTATCATGCCTTATCATACCTTATCATACCTTATCATACCTTATCATACCTTATCATACCTTATCATACCTTATCATACCTTATCATACCTTATTATACCTTATCATACCTTATCATATCTTATCATATCTTATCATATCTTATCAAATCTTATCATATCTTATCATATCTCATCATAACTTATCATATCTCGTCATATTTTATCACATCTTATCTTATTTTATCATGCCTTACCTGTCTCATCGTAACTTAACGTATCGCATCGTATCTTGAGTATCTTTCGATCTTCGCACTCTTCCTATTTCATATTCGTTTTTAGGGAAAGCCCTGAAGGTGAGAGAAATTCAAACGATTCTGCGTTTCCTCGTGCGCCTAGGCGTTTTTCTCTGTCAAGTCGAAAGGGCGGTAAAGGTACATTTCGTATTGTCCCGTCGGTTGGTGGCACGTATTGAATGCGTGAGCCAAATACGTCACCGAAAAAGGATCAATACGTTTTCATGCTCGACTACTATGTACAAGATCATCTTTTGAGATAGCTCAAAACGACGTCGGACGTTTCAGGGTGTTTCTTCGCTATTTCCAGCCTTCAAAAATCGTTAAACCGTCAAAATGAGTAATTTTTTCAAATATGACCAAAATTTGGTTTTTAAACTTTTTTGCTTTGGAAATATACCTATGCGTTTGAGTGGAAAAAATCCGGCATTTTCAAGGTTTTTTTTTGGGAATTTTTGCAATAATGCCTCACGATTTTGAGTTGGCGAACCAAAAATTCGGATTCAGCACAAAAAAAAAAAAAAAAACGCTGCTAAGTAGATCAGTGGCATGTGCAGATTAGTTTTCGGTATGTCCGAAGAACTCTGCAAATTTTGCACAGGGGTTCATTTTTCGATTGCAAAGACAAACCTTACGATACATCGGTACTCCTTAAACACAGAGTTTAGTTGTTATTATTCTATAATTTCAGTATAAATTTGTATTTTAGATGGGTATTTAGAAAAACGTTTTTTGAACCAGGCAAAAAATAATCATCCGATTCGCTTGATAAATACTTACTTACCTATCCATCTTTTCAACGCAGCAGATCGTTTAATTCCGTTAAATTCACCATTTAATATATTCTTAATCACCTTCATAATTAACAGAATAATAATAATAATTATTAAATTATCTGAATAATGAAATTAAAAATGCCTCAATAATGCTTCAGAACCATTGTTGAAGCCTGACTCGCTCTCATGTTGCCAAGCGCAACTGGTCGTAGTGTGAGTGCGTCACCTTGTTGGTGTAATAGGCTAGTGGTCGTAAGTAGATCAATCAACCGTATCTAAGAGCCGAGGCCAAATTCTCAAGTTTTTCCAATTTTTTGTTTTGCTGATTTGTGTAATGCGACCAAATTCTTTAAATTGAAGATATCGGGAGGACAGAAGTTTTCGTGGGGATTCCAACGAGTGGAAAACGAATTTTGTGGCTCGAGTAGTTTTCGAGTTATTAAGAATTGGAAAATTTTTTAAAAACTCAAAAATGCTTCACTTAAACTGCAATAACTCCTAAACGGTTGAAGCTACCGGCGTGGCGATGGTCTCATTCGATTCAGCATAGAAAAATCTATAGAAAATGATGCCTCACATGCCTATGTTGCTTTTTTCCTGAAAAGCACGAATTTTTTCTCACTTCAACAGCTGTTTTACTGTCCTTAAAATTAAGGTAGGGTTCTGCCGAGACGTTAGGACCAACTAGATACGGAACTTGATTTTTGGTGAAAATTTCAAAATTTTTCGATAACTCCTTCCCCCTGAAAAACCCCGGACGGCGGACGGCGTACGGCGTACGGCGTACGGCGGACGGACAAAAAAATTTTATTGGAGATTCGGATTCTACACCCCTTGAAACGTAAACCAACAAATTTTCAGGGGGTGTTAAAAAAATTTTTTTCCCGACCGATTACAAAGGTTCATTTCTTAAGAAAAATGAACCAAAACTCGTTGAGAAAACTATTTCGTGTTTTTTCATTACCCAACCACCCATGGATTATCGGATAACATTGAAGATTCAACTGTTCCACTGTTGCTGCTGAGCCCAGGACAGGCAAAGTAAAGATTCCAAAATCATCCGAGGACAACCAATGCCCCGGTCATCTGAGGAGCATAATTTGCCATCGAAACGTGAGAACGAGCCTCTAGTAGGCCCATTTGCCACCTGGCGCCATCATTATCAACGTCGAGTCAGCGAATAGAAACAAAAGACCTAACTGATTGCTCCCTCTGCAAATTGGCAAGCGTTGGCGAAACTGTTTCGATCCTGACGGTCGTTTCCAGGCTGAGGGCGCCGACAGGAAGCGAATGGTGTTCGCGAAGAACTTACCAGGATGGAGAGGCATACGAACTGAAGGAGCAGAGGTGGAAAACAATCTGTCAAACCTGTTGTAAGAGGCTGAACCTTGGGAAAATGTGGAAGGGGTAAGTGCCAATTAGGGGAAGCACGGCGGCAAGCAGTGTCGGAGGAGAAATTGAAAGGTTACGGAAAAGCGGAAGGTAACGTTTCCGATCAGCTCGGGCTCGCGAAAGTCTGCAGGTGTCGGATCAGGTGAGAGGACGATGCGACTCGAACACCCGATCGATGGACATTCCGTTTTTTCACAGCTCGTATATCAAGAACTCAAAAAAACCTAAACTGAAGCATCCCATTCAGCTGTTCCAGCAATCGATGAGCTTTTTCCCCGCACCTGACATCAGTTGCAAGGCCATTGCGATCCCAAACCACGGAATATTTGATTTTTCATAATTTTTCGCCACTGAAACAAAACATTGGTCGTGGAAAATAGTTTTCTCAACTTTATCGTATTTTTCAATTTTTACTTTCTCCGTCACGAACAGCGTTTGGCGAAAAATAGCCTCCTTCCCTAAGGGCGGATTGGATACGGCAAATGTGGCTATAGACTCGCAGAAGTTTCTCCGAAGTAAGTGCTGGAAAAGGCGAACACCAGAACAGAGGTTGTTGAGCTTGATGGGATGGAAAGTAAAACAGCGAAGGTGTTACCTTATGGCCTCCGTTGCCAATCTGTTGTCTCAATCTGCCCCGTTTTCTAACCTGGACCCTTTTTGCCAAATGAAGCCATTTCGGATGCGTCTTCGAAAAGAGATTGGGCCGACATTGTTTGTTTTTTTTTCTGGAGGAAAGAACAATGTTTCGATGGTCGATCTTCTCGAAAAACCCGAAATCAGAAACCTCTGGGATTGTGAGGCGTGAAAATCAGAAAATTTGAGAAAATAGTTGATAATTATATAATGTTATATATTTATAACGATTTAACTAATGGTTTTTATTGACCTCTTCTATAGAATATTGAAGAATTTAACAGTTACTGTTTAAAAATAGAGCGACAGTCGTTCTCCAAGTCCAACGCGTCCCGTCGGCCAGTGACAGATTTACCGCGGCGAGGATCCGTTTTTCCCTCGACCGGGGGCAGAGGATCTAAAAATGTTGGAAACATCTGGACAGGCACGTCCTGACCCGTTTCGAGGTTTTTTATAACCCATTGTAGGGGTCCGGTCGGTTGTCACGTTATGTGGTCTGCCGTCCATCTTGTTCGCGTTCTTCAGGCCGATGCCCGCAGGAGAGGGAACAGTGATACCCCTCGCAGATGCCCCTCCACTTGGACGGAAATTTACAAGTTGTTGCCGCAGACGCATAATTATATGGAAATTCGCCCCGGTGGGACCCGAGGGGCTGTTGACACTGTCCCCGTTGAATTAATGCATGGGCTTTTCCTGCAGCTGCCCCGACACTCAGCCTCGCACAACATCGTGATAACAGTCTAGTACGACGATGTAATAACGAATACACGAATTACATATCGATACCAGCACTGCTTGCATTCACTCCGGTATGATATATTATCGTCCGATGGGGCCGAATACTAATCCGCACTAAGTACGAGTATCGTAAATAGCCCTTATTCGGTAAATCATGATGATTCAAGGTCCATTAACTGCGCGGTAGCAGCTCAGTTCTCTTAACACTCCATACCGACTCTTTTCCCGTAACTTCTCAACAAGATTTAACAGGTTATGGGACGAGGCATCGTTACAGCTATTTATAATTTGACGTTGGAGGGAATTTCCAAGAAAATGATGAGCGAACATGGAGAGAAAATATTTTTTCAACCAGTCAGTTTTCCTGGAATCCATTATACAATTTTTGATCCGACAATAATCATGCAGACGCCGCAGCCGCCGTGTCTGGGCCCATAACCGATTGAATTTCTGTGAGACGTTTCGAGGAATTAATTCGTTTAGCGTTTCCCGGCACGGAAGGAGCGAATTAATGCCGAATTCTATTTTCGTGTTTTCCTCCTTAAATAATTCATCTCTCTTTTACTCCTAAAATAGTTCGACTTCATTATTTTATGGGTTTCAAGGCTATTTCAGGACATCCCCAGAATGCTGTCCGTGTCACGACAAAAAGCACAAGGAAAGCAAATAAACCCCAGGAAACTACACCATAAATGTATTAGAAATGGGTTCCTGTAGGAAACGGGCTTCTCGAACGAGGAGGAAGTTCCACATGCATAAGTGATTTGTTGCCTACTGTGTAGCATAAGTCAGTTTTCCTCCGGATCCTCACACCTGCGAACGACAAATGCGAAAATGAGAGCCTTCAAAACACGAGGCTTCGGGGAACGGCGGCCTTTTCCCAAGAAAATGAAGAGAAGATGGAATTTGGAGTTCATTTGAATAAGAAAAGCAAACATTAATAATTTAGAGTGTGAAGACGTCGCAGGGTCTTTCGGAAAAAGGAGAAGAACGAAATAGGTATAGGAGGTTCACGAGGAAAGCGAGGGAAAGTGGAAGGGGCGACGAGTTTTAGATGTGGTGAGTGACGTAGCGATAAGAAAGGCCGTCAGGTCTGTTGGGGCGTGGGTGGGGGAGGGGGAGGGGAAAGGGATGCAATGGCAAGAGCAAACATTGACTCAGGAACGGGGAGCGGCGGGCCTAAATCAAATTTAAAGATCTGCCGCTTTTTCTGCCGATTCCATCAAGCTCGAAGTCTTTTGGCATTGATGAAATGCTGCGTTCGTTATTGATAGCGAGACATTCGTCAGCAAACAGTGCAAAGAACACTATATTTTCATGTTCTCCCCAGAGTTCTCCATGCGCGATGGCAAGGCGGTCTCATGAAAGAAAAGGATCGAAACTCGAGAGGCAGCATGTTAGAATAAGCGGATGGTACTTACCTTATTGGATAAAAACGCACAAAATGTCATGAAATCTGCAGGTAACACAATAGAATCTTGAAAAACACACACAACTGAAGGTTCTCACGTAAACACAACACTCACAGAGTAAACATAACAATTCAGCGAGGCATATAACCAAAATTGTGATGAACAATAACCGAATTCGCCCGATTTTAGAGTCAATTACTCGATTTCAATATATTCACGATTCACGTTACTTTAAGATTTAGACACATTTTGCACGGCACTGCAAAGATTTAGACACACAACTGAAGGTTCTCACGTAAACACAACACTCACAGTGTAAACATAACAATTCAGCAAGGCATATAACCAAAATTGTGCTAAACAATAACCAAATTTGCCCGATTTTATAGGTAGTTAATTCCGCGATTTCAATTATTCACGATTCACGTTACTCTAAGATTCGGACACGTTTTGTACGCCAGGATGGCCACTCGAGCGTTATCTGCCTTTCGCCATTACTCTGCTCGGACATTGCCCTAGCAGCTGAAAAATCTTGAAAAAAACACCCAACTGAAGGTTCTCACGTAAACACAACACTCACAGTGTAAACATAACAATTCAGCAAGGCATATAACCAAAATTGTGCTGAACAATAACCAAATACACCCAATTTTATAGTTAATTCCTCGATTTCAATATATTCACGATTCACATTACTTTAAGATTCGGACACATTTTGCACGGCAGGATGACCGACCGCTCGAGCGTTATCTGCCTTTCGCCATAACTCTGCTCGGACATTGTCCTAGGGGCTGAAAAGTCTTCCGCCGCGTCCTTTTCAGAGACGAAACTGTTTCGCTTATATTCGGCGCTGTTACGAGGACGATAAGACGAAGCCGGAGGCGAGTGAGTGATAGCCGGACAACGCCGTGGCGGACATACAACCGACCGTCAACGGGAGACATAGCCAGTCGAGTCTGGTTATATTGCGTTCCTTATCGCAATCCTTCGTCCTTCGTGTCGGCCAAGTTTCTCGCTCAATTCGCTTCTCGCCTTTCCATCTCGGCATTCCGTCGTTTTATTAGACTGCCCGGAGGATACAAAGTTGGCCAAAGGCTGTCCTATGATTGGCGAACTTCAAAGGCAGCCTTCGCCATGAACGTTTCACAAATTCCTACCAGAAATAAAGCATAATATTTCACCTGCATAAAAAAGCTGAAATAATTTTCTTGCGACAAAACATCAACAATGTTTGATCGCTTAGGAAATTCACCATTCATAATTGAACTCGAACAAATGAGCAGTAAAAGATACTCAAGCAAATCTAATCACAATAAATAGTTTTTAGAAACTTGCCACATCATAGTACGAAGTTAGTATCGTTTGTAGGTACCTACAACATAAAACTCACCAACTCAAACTCAACTTACGAACTCAACCACATGCTCACCTCACAAACTCAACTTGTAAACTCCACTCACGGACTCAAATTCAACTATCAAACTGAACTCACAAAATCAAGTCACAAACTAATACCACAATTTCAACTAACAAACTCCACTGACTAACCCAACTCAACTTTCAAATTCATCTCAACATACTCATCACAAAACTCGTTTTCCAAACTCAACTTATAAAACGAACTCACGAATTCAACTCTCGAACCCACAAACTTAACGCACAAAATCAACTCGCTAATTCATCCCAAAAAGTCAACCTTCAAACAGAATTTACCACCTCAATTCACCATCTCAAACTCAACTTAAACCTAAACTTACAAACTCAAATCTCAAACCCAACACAAGTCCCAAACTTGACTCTCAGACTGAACTTTCAAACTCAACTCTCAAAGTAAACTCTCAAACTTGCCACTCTAAGTAAACTCTCAAACTTGACACTCAAAGTGAACTCTCAAACTTTACTCTCAAAGTGAACTCTGAAAATCGACTCTCAAAGTGAACTCTCCAACTCAACTTGCGAACTCGACTCTCAAACTGAACTTTCAAACTTGACTCTCAAAGTGAACTCTCAAACTTGACTCTCAAAGTAAACTCTCAAACTTTACTCTCAAAGTGAACTCTCCAACTCGACTCTCAAAGTAAACTCTCAAACTTGACTCACAAAGTGAACTCTCAAACTTGACTTGCGAACTCGACTCTCAAACTGAACTTTCAAACTTAACTCTCAAAGTGAACTCTCAAACTTGACTCTCAAAGTAAACACTCAAACTTTACTCTCAAAGTGAACTTTCCAACTCGACTCTCAAAGTAAACTCTCAAACTTGACTCACAAAGTGAACTCTCAAACTTGACTTGCGAACTCGACTCTCAAACTGAACTTTCAAACTTAACTCTCAAAGTGAACTCTCAAACTTGACTCTCAAAGTAAACTCTCAAACTTTACTCTCAAAGTGAACTCTCCAACTCGACTCTCAAAGTAAACTCTCAAACTTGACTCACAAAGTGAACTCTCAAACTTGACTTGCGAACTCGACTCTCAAACTGAACTTTCAAACTTAACTCTCAAAGTGAACTCTCAAACTTGACTCTCAAAGTTAACTCTCAAACTTGACTCTCAAAGTAAACTCTCAAACTTGACACTCAAAGTGAACTCTCAAACTTGACACTCAAAGTGAACTCTCAAACTTAACTCAGTTAAGTTCGTGGTTCAGTTTGAGAGTCGAGTTCGAAAGTCAAGTTTGAGAGTTCAGTCTGAGAGTCAAGTTTGAGAGTTTACTTTGAGAGTCGAGTTGGAGAGTTCACTTTGAGAGTTGAGTTTGAAAGTTCAGTTTGAGAGTCGAGTTCGAAAGTCAAGTTTGAGAGTTCAGTCTGAGAGTCAAGTTTGAGAGTTCACTTTGAGAGTCGAGTTGGAGAGTTCATTTTGAGAGTTGAGTTTAAAAGTTCAGTTTGAGAGTCGAGTTCGAAAGTCAAGTTTGAGAGTTCACTTTGAGAGTCGAGTTGGAGAGTTCATTTTGAGAGTTGAGTTTAAAAGTTCAGTTTGAGAGTCGAGTTCGAAAGTCAAGTTTGAGAGTTCACTTTGAGAGTCGAGTTGGAGAGTTCATTTTGAGAGTTGAGTTTAAAAGTTCAGTTTGAGAGTCGAGTTCGAAAGTCAAGTTTGAGAGTTCACTTTGTGAGTCAAGTTTGAGAGTTCACTTTGAGAGTCAAGTTTGAGAGTTCACTTTGAGAGTTGAGTTTAAAAGTTCAGTTTGAGAGTCGAGTTCGAAAGTCAAGTTTGAGAGTTCACTTTGTGAGTCAAGTTTGAGAGTTTACTTTGAGAGTAGAGTTTGAGAGTTCAGTCTGAGAGTCAATTTGAGAGTTCACTTTGAGAGTCAAGTTTGAGTGTTCACTTTGAGAGTTGAGTTTGAAAGTTCAGTTTGAGAGTCGAGTTCGAAAGTCAAGTTTGAGAGTTCAGTCTGAGAGTTTGAGAGTCAAGTTTGAGAGTTCACTTTGAGAGTCAAGTTTGAGTGTTCACTTTGAGAGTTGAGTTTGAAAGTTCAGTTTGAGAGTCGAGTTCGAAAGTCAAGTTTGAGAGTTCACTTTGAGAGTTGAGTTTGAAAGTTCACTTTGAGAGTTGAGTTTGAAAGTCAAGTTTGAGAGTTGAGTTTGATAGTTCGTTTCGAGAGTCAAGTTTGAGAGCTTACTTTGAGAGTTCACTTTGAGAGTTGGGTTTGAGAGTTCACTTAGCGAGTTAAGTTTGAAAGTTGATTTTGAGAGTCGAATATTGATTTGAGTTTGAGAGTTGATTGTGCAAGTTGAGTTGGTCAGTTGAGTTTGTGAGATTAGTCTGCGAGTTGAGTTTGAGAGTTTTACTTGAAAGTTGGTTTTGGGAGTCGAATTATGAGTTGAGTTTGTGGGATGAGTTTGTGAGTTGAGTTAGAGAGTTGAGATTCAGTTTAGTTAAATTTGTGGGTGGAGTTGGTGAGTTTAGTTTTTGTTTCGTTGAGTTAAGCTTGAGTTGGAGATGAGTTTGCATACGGACTTGTGTGAGATGAGTTTTTGTACGCATACTGACTGCATTTCCTACGTAACACGTCTCGGCTTTAGTTCGGCACAATTTTCCGGCTTCGAGGAACAAGACAGCCGATATCGTTGGAATCCCATTTTCCCGGGCGTCAAACCCTTCACAAGCCCTCGCGACCGTGACGTTGAGGATTGCTCCGAAATTAAATGTCACGCGATTTTCCTTTTTCGACGCCTTCACATCATTTTACGGCGGTTCCGTACTTTCGACATTGAGACGTGCGGAAATTTCCAGGCGGTGATTTTCCGGGAATAAAAACTCACAGGTTGATATTTAATCTCACGCCGGAAAGATTGCTGATGCAGGTAGCTTTAGAAATCGGATATTTCCCAAAGATTTTTGTAAACCGCGGAGTGTTTGTAGTGTGATGTCTCAAACATATACTTGGTGTAACATTTTTGCACTTTTTCTGTTTCAGGTGCGATGTTGTGGGGGAATGGGCTGAGTTACTTAGAAGAGGGTCCTAGGAGGGGCCCGTCCTTCCTAATGGAGCCGCCTCCAAGACTCGAGTTTTCCAATAGTTCCGGCGGGCGGCTCGACTGTACCGCCTCAGGCCTGCCGCAGCCGACGGTCTCGTGGCAGGTATGTGACAATGTGAAAATTACTATTATACTGCGATGTCTGAACGCACTTTGAACAAGAGTGAGCCATAATTGGCTTTTAACAGCACTGCACCTTGGCACTCGAATCTACAAAGTCGAAATTTATGAGTATTACAGTTTTTCACTGAAATTCCAGCAGCTGACGCTTGTAAAATGATTTATTCAATTTATTCTACCCAACAGGGCCTGGACGGGTCTAACGTGGGTGACGTGCCTGGCGTTAGACGGGTCCTGTCGAACGGGACTCTCCTCCTGCTCGCCTTTCCTCCGGAGCTGTACAGGCAGGACGTGCACTCGAACGTCTACCGGTGCACGGCTGCCAACAACGTCGGTTCCATCATCAGTCGTGACGTGCACGTTCGAGCAGGTATGACGTTGCCATGTTACCGCCAGTTGCGCAGTTGCACCAATCATAATATCGGCATGCAACAGTGATTAAATCGATTTCTGGCAAAAATCAGTTATTCGTATCACTGGATTGGTTTTTCCACGGGGAATCTGATGGTGGGTACCACGTTTCTGCGCGAATTAGGGAGAAAAATCTGTCGGAAACCGTTTTGAGCAACACCACATTTTTACCTACTTAATTTTCTAGGCAATAAGTCAATATATTTAATTTCTATGGATACCAGTGGGTAGACGCCTCAGCCCTTCGTCCACGGAGAGGGTGGGCTCAGACAGGGCGACACAGAAACCCTGGATTCTCCATAGATAGTACCATTAGACAATTAGGTAAGACAGGAAATGGCAAGGTTGTTTCCGGAAGGCAATGCACTTTAGTGCACCTCCTGACTGCCTGAACTAAGACTATAGATGGCCGAAGGGTTAAGGCGTTTGCCTGGAAAATAAGAAGTTCCATGTTCGATCCTGCGGGAGAGAAAATTTTTGCCGATTGCCCCTTGAACTCATTTATGGTCAATAGTTTCACCATTTGCACGGTTCCTCCATCAGCAACCCACATTATTGATTAGCAGATCGTGTAAATTTATGTGAATATATAGGAATTATGGAATATAGGAATTTGCGATGCCGGAGGAGTAGAAGCGAAAAATTATAGCGGTCGGTCGGCGGTTGAGTTCTTCGCGGTTCATCTGGGCCAACAATCCATGGCATACCGTTGGATTTAGAGATTCCTGCGACCCTGATCCCCTTCATCGATGCAAATTCAACCGGTATAGCCTCAGGACAATGTTCACCAATATCCGGCCTACACAGATCTGAATAGCAGTCTAGTGGAGTCCCGGCCGAAGGGAAAACCACCCTTCGGAGAATTGCCGTGAAAATGACGGATGAGCCGTTCGGAATGCTGCGGGAAGCGTCAATTCCGACCGCGTTTCAAGTTGGCACGCCTGAATGCATTTCGAAAACGAGCAACTGGGTAGCCGTGTGACTGGGCGGCCTCGCAGTCGGTTCGGTCGACTCGATTCATTTTAAATACTGTCGAGCCGTACCGTAGAACTGAAGGAAACCGTTTGCTTTGACAAACACACGCTGGTGCTGAAGCTTGAAGGAGTTTTTTATGTTCATAAAATCCCAAAAATTTTATTACGCCACAGGCATTTACGAGGATTCAAGACTGGCTATAGCGCTTCGAGTGCGCCACTATCAAGCCACTGGAGCTTTATCTAAAACATCCAGCCTGCTGCGCAGGATGAAAAATGCGCATTGTTTGTTGAAGCTGTTGTGCTGCTGTTCTTGTTATAGTGACTGCTGCTAATATTATTATTGTTGTTGTTGTTGTTGTTGTTGTTGTTGTTGTTGTTGTTGTTGTTGTTGTTGTTGTTGTTGTTGTTGTTGTTGTTGTTGTTGTTGTTGTTGTTGTTGTTGTTGTTGTTGTTGTTGTTGTTGTTGAAGGTTTTGTAGTTGTCGGTTGTGAAGTTGTAGTTTTGGTTGTTGTATGTTTTGTAGTTGTAGGTTTTGTGGTTGTTGATGATATTGTTGTTGTCGTTGGTTATTCAGTTGTTGTTGATGTTGTAGCAATAGTCGGTTTTGTTTGTTGTTGTTTGTGTTGTTATAGTTTTTGTAGTTGCTGCCGATATAGTTGTTGTTGTGGTTGTAATAGTTTTTGTAGTTGCTGCTGATAAAATTGTTGTTATGTTAGTTGTTGCAGTTGATTTTGTTGATGTTATTGTTGTTGTTGTTGTTTTGCTGTAGTTGTTGAAGGTTTTGTAGTTGTTGCTGATGTTGTTGTTGTTGTTGTTGTTGTTGTTGTTGTTGTTGTTGTTGTTGTTGTGTTTTTAGTTGTTAATTTTGATGTTGTAGCAGTGGTAATTTTTGTTTTTGTTGTTGTTGTTGTTGTTGTTGTCGTTGTTGTTGTTGTTGTTGTTGTTGTTGTTGCTACTGTTGTTGATGTTTTTGTTGCTGTTGCTGCTGATATCGTTGTTGTTGTTACATTGGTTGTTGCAGTTGGTTTTGTGGGTTTCCGTTGCTCTTATTCGTTTTTGCAGCCTTTATATCTAAAGCCGGAAGATGGCCACAAAGTTCAAAAACGGCTTGGTCAAACAGTTAAGCAAGAGTAAACCATGCGAATTTTCTCACCTCCAACTATCGCAAATTAAATGTATTACCCATAAAATGCTCTGTGGTTAAAAGTGTGCCAAACGGGCACCAAAAGGTAAATATACCTAGGGGTTCTATTCATCGTTCATTTAATTTCCCACGGGACCAACAACGAAAAAAGGTTCCGATTGGCTCGGCCAATCCTATCGTTTGGCGAGGTAATATCGCCGGGAAAGTTTCCCTTCATCGGCTCCGGCTAAAGGTGGAGTGATATCGCTCAGAACGGTATGCACGGTTTAATGCCGCCATACGGGGGATATCTCGGATGGCGAAGGGACACTTTTATAGCCGGACCCACCGGCGGCAATGGGGAACCGGCTGATCTTTAGTACACACGGCGTAACGCCGGCGGTAATATAACCTGCAGTTACGCAAAGCCCATAACCTGTAGCGGGAAATAAACGGGGGAAAAGAGAAGGAAAGAATCGTCCAATGAAGTGGAGCTAATAAGCAAAAGTTTCACGCTATATGGAATCTGTTGAGGAGAAAGTTTTCAGTTATGTGGCCACTAGGACTCGTTTCTTTGTTAGTTAATTATTTATATAGCTTAACCGGGCAGCTTGATTAAACTTGAAAATGGGAGTTTCAACTTTTCCCATCGCGATGACCCGCTGTTGCGAAATGTTTTTCAATTATGGGAAAATGCGGGGGAATCCACGGCCCTGTGAAAGGGAAAAGGCAATTTAGTGATACTTCGAAAACAATGCGCCTCTGCTTTTCAAAATTTGTGTTAGGATCGGTCTCAATCGCGATATTAACGTGTTAATTATTGAAGGGTTGAACTTCCTACCTATATTTCGCTTATTAAGGCGAAAACAGAGTTCGCAAAATCGCGTTTATTGACTTTTCCCGACATTTAGTTCACCTCGGATGAATAATTTGTGATTGGAACATTTATGCTCGATCCATAATCTTAGGGTTTTCTACTAAGTTTGACGTTAACTGTTTGACCTTCGGCAGACTTGACAAGGCGAAGAGCTCGACAGGATTACGGTTTATATCGAAACCATCGCAAATGAGGTCAGTCAAGACGTCAAATAGTAAAAAGATGAGTTGACTGCGGTTCCAGGCGTTCGCTTTTCTCCCGATAACCGAAGTTGTCCCTGGCGTGACCTGCCGCCCTGAAGAAGAGGGCCATGTCGCTCTAGTCTCCAGAGGTGGGAAATGGTTCGACTCTCTATCTATTGTGTTATCGCTATGAGAGAGGAGGTGACTTCAGGGGGCTCGGACCTCGGGTTCACTATTGCGAAGTTCAACAGCCTCATCTGAGGCGGTCTCTGACGGCGTACGTCCTTACTATCCATAGAACCGACACTCTAACTCATGATTCTTGCCAGAGAACCAAACTCATGGTGCTTGTTCCAAAGTAATTAGGTAGGTACTGCGATACCCGACTTCTTGCCTCTGATTTATAGAGGTCAGGATCCAACGCGTTGAACCTATGGTAAGGAATGGTCCATAGTTCGGTGGACAAGCCCGACGGGCCAAGAATTGTCAGCCCAAGACGAGGATTTTGTGTTGCTAGTCCGCGAAAATCAAACTAATTAAATCATACTATATTTTCACGCTTTCCAAAAGAAGGAAATGCTAAATGAGAGCAGTAGAGGGAAGAGGCGTTTTTACAGAAAGTGCTAAAAAACGCATGAACCCTTACGCTATAAAACACTGGTCTCATTCCCTCCTGAATAGATGGCCAAGTTCCGACGTAAGAAGTTCTACTGTTACGTGTCCTTTATTTGTGCAGATTCTAGGTCACTAGCTATTCGCTAGGGAAGCCGTCGTTTGTCACAGACCCCACTCCTCAGCTTAGTGAGGTGTTGATGATCAACCTCACCACTCGAGTAAGGTTTTCCCCCTCCATCGCCTCCTGCGACCTTCCGAAAGGACCTCGTTTGGCCAGGACAGGGACAGGCCCTTGTTAATTTTGAACTATCCACCTGAGCGTTACCCAGGTCATTATTTAGAATAGAATTAACCGCACGCCAGGCCCACACCCTGAGCTAAGGGTCATTACTCTCCACGCTTTACGGAGCCCTGTTTGAAAATGTCCGTCCTACACCAGTTGTAAAGGCCTCTGCGACCACTGTCGCAATCGCACGTAATTCAAGTTTGATAAATGGCTATGTTCGTTAACGAAAAACAAGTGAAATTCTTAGCGGTTATAGCTGAGCGAAAAATGTTTAACAGACCGCAGTCCGGCGACGATATTATTTTGTCGGCGGAATAATAGTTTTCGTGAGATGGGCTCCAATTTAGCAATAATTATTTATTTACAGGAAAAAATTGCAATTGGCCAAGGCAATGAGGGCAAGAAAGAAAACGTAACAGTAAGGAGATAACAGATGGAACGATGGGAAAGGAAGGAGCAAGAGGAGAAGGGGCTTGATTTGTTTTCCACCAGGAAGAGGAAGGAGGAGGGGGTGGAGGGGGGGAGAAGGGGAGGGGGAGGAGGGGAGTGGGATGAGGATGGGCAGGAGGAGGGAGAAAGAGGTGGCGGGAAGGAGGAGCGAGAGGGAAGAAGACGGGAGCAGGGGAGGGAAGGAGGAGGAGGGAAGGAGGAGGAGGGAAGGAGGAGTAGGAGGGAAGGAGGAGTAGGGTATTGAGGAGGAGTGAATGAGTAGTAGGGGAGGAGGGAAGGAGGAGTAGGAGGGAAGGAGGAGGAGGAAAGGAGGAGTAGGGGAATGAGGAGGAGCGGATGAGTAGTAGGGGGAGGAGCAGGAGAGGTTGAGGAGTAGGGGAAAAAGGAAGGAGGAGTGAGAGTGAAAAAGTAGGAGGAGGAGGGAGAGGAGGACGACAAAGAGGGGTGGAGGAGGAGGAAGAGGGAACAAGTAGTGAGAGGGGGTGAGGATGAGTAGTAGGAGAAGGAGGAGGAGCGGATAGGAGTGGGGGAGGATGAAGACGGAATGAGGAGGAGGGGATGAGGAGTGGGGAAGGAGGAGGAGGAGGGGAAGAGGGGTATGGAAAGGAGGAGTAGGGGAAGGATGAGGAGGAGCGAATCAAGCTCGATACTTTCCGATCTTTTATCCTCAAATTGAAATTTCTTCAGATAGACAACGCAGCTGGTATCGCAATCAGCGTTTCAGCGAAAAAAGAATGTATCAGTAAACTTAGGGCAAACAAAATGGCAAAACTTCGGTTCAAAACTCGATCTCCTCCATTTCTACAACGTGACTGGAATGGCGAAATACGCATTCCGTTTCATGAACCGGGGAAAAAGTGAGAAAAATGCGAAATAATGCAGGCCGTCTAGCAGTTCTGGTAACGATAAAAATTCAATTTAAAGAGTTAGATTGCCTCTTTCCCGGGTGATAGCGATAAGGAGCGAGGAAGGGGGGAAAAAATTGCAAGTTTGCTCAGGTAATAGCGAAGAAGAAATTATTCTTACGTAACAAACTTACTCAAAGTTGGGCCTCGAGGAACAAAGGCTTTGTCGGGGCCGGGGTGAACTGGCTGGTGGCAGGTTTGCCTTGATAAAACTTGAACAATCTTCAAAGGTCCTCCAGCCAGCTCTTGATGAAATGAATTTTTTATCACTTTCTGATTACGGCTGACTGTATTTCAACCGGGAGTTACGTCTTTATTGACTCGCTTCCAAGAGGCGGCCGAGCCCGAGATATTCGTTATAGCCCGTCGCTCATCAGTGGCGCTCTCTTCGATATCAACTTCGCTCGTTCCGCAGGCGCTAATCAGAAGTTCTTTTGAAACGAGGCCAAAACCCCTTTTGGAAAACGACTGCTGCGGCATCATTAAAAGTTCCAAGGCTTCGGTCCCTCGTTGGACTTCTTCCGCAAATTACGTCTAGCTTGTTGCAATGCTTTTCCTATACTTTTTCGATGCGCTCTTCAAAACTTGGAAAGCTGTAAGGTTTCTTTTTTGGGAGGAGCCGATGCACAGACTGTTTCATAGACCAGGGAACCAATTTGGGACTCATGCTTATCGCCCCTCAGCCGGCCAGCAATCGGATAGTGTGAGGCCGACTGAATTGTGAACTAATTGTGAATTATTTACTTTGTTGCAGTGGTCACTCAAGGTTACAAGGTGACCGTTCAAGCGCAGCGCGTCTCCCAGGGGTGCACGGCTGTGCTGCAGTGCATAGTTGACCGTAGCGCGCGCGATATGGTCAAAGTCGTCGGGTGGCTGCAGGAGCCGTCCTTTTACATATACCCGTCCCTTCAAGGGGGTAAGTTCATTTTACCATTTTTTAGAGTCGCGTGAATAATTAGTAAAAATTATAATTTAACTTTTCTCAGGACGATTTCAAAATATCCTTGAGTGATGTCTTGTACTCGATCAAAACGCTCCATTCGTGAGATTTGGCTATTTTCGAGATTTTCGATGGCAAAACTGTCGTTCATTGTATGGCTTCTGTAATATTGAATCATCGAACCTGTTCGTACAGGCCCACTTGACCTATCGGTGTTAAAGGTAGGGTATACTTTCATGTCACCGTGCAATGTCCCAGCAGGGCTTCCCATGGCTGATGTTGGCCCATAAATAATGCGAATTGTGAATTAAAATTCGTTGTGAGGGTGGAAGGGGGGTTACAACAATGGAAATCTTCACAATTATGAAAAATACAACACGCCAAAAAATCGAAGTAGAGGCCAAAATATTTTGTGACTAAATGTTACACTACGATCAGCCAAAAGTTCAAAAATGTGTAAAATCTTGAAGAGATTTCAACTTAATTTGTCAAGTTCAAATTACTAAATGATGTGCCTTTCAACCAAATTTGGCCTATGTGAGTCTTTACGGCCATAAATATTATTTTATTCTCTGAGAGATTATTTTGAGGTACCTAACTGATTTTCAAGGTGGAAAGATGAAAATGCGCTTGCCCAAATACCCCGACGCAATTGCCCCATGACCTAGGGAAAAGCTTCTCTTGACACCCTCAAGCTATTTCTTATTTTGCATGGAATTAAGGGTATGAATTCAATAAACCCCGACTTATCGAATCGAAAATGTCTGAAGAACGTTATAGAATCGCGGGCAAGCCAAAATTCCAATTGTGAGTGAATTGGTCGAATTGTAAAGACAGATTTATGAAAAACATGTACGCACTTACCCCGACTCACCCTATGCATATTTTGCAATTTTCCAAAAATATGATATCGTCTCCAGAGCCCTTGGCCTTGTTATCCCGCGCAATTTACCACCCATTAAGCCATTAAGCTGAGGTAAAACCGCGAGGGAAAAATCCCCAAATTCCCTCCGATCTTAGCATTTATCCCACAGCCCAAGGTTAGCCAGGGGTTCCGCTTGCGGCCTTTCCGTTTGTTCCAGTCAGCCTCGGAACGGCCCCAGCTCAGTCACCCGGCCTGGAACGTTCCATCACTGCCTGGCTCATATTCATTGCCTGGTCCTCTAATGCCTGTATTCTGTCCCGAGCCTTCACTTTTGAGCTGGTTCACTTTTTCTCACAAATCGCGTCTAACTACGTCTTCCTTTGTTTCTAAATAACGGGCGGAATAAGTAGGATTTGTCCACGACCTCGTATTTTCCTCTCGTATCTAATTTGTCCGCTGCCAAATTTATTGCCTGAAAAATTTTCCAAGAGGAAGAGAAAACTTTTGTATGCTGAAACAATGTCATTTCTACGTCGAGTAGAAAATTGGAGATTTGTTTTATGTTTTATATGATTCACCTAACCGGTGTAGTTTCAAACCGGGTCACTCCAAATTTGAAAATTCTCCAGGAAACATACAAACGTTTTCTCGTGAAGCATACTATACAAGCGAAACCACTGTTTTGGAAGCGTTTTTCTATAGGATTGAGCCAGATTTGCCCCACAAGGCGTTGGGGCCTGAACTTGAAAAATGAACTTGAAACTTGAAAAATTTGGAAATGTGGAAAAATGGATAAAAGTTAATTGTGGAAAATCATGGATTGAGCCGGTTATGGAACTACACGCCGCATATAATATATATGAAAAATATATCATATTCATTATTTATTGGCTTGATTTTTACTTTTATTAAAAAAATCTTTTTATTAAAAAAACACGGATAAGCCGGTTTTGAAACTATTCGCCTCATATAATATATTTCATTTTTTATTGGCTTGATTTTCACTTTTATCAAATAATTCCTCTTGTTATGTAAATTATTGGAAACAAGACCATCTTCATTATTTTAATTCCCCAATTTTTTCTTCGAAACAGGCATATTTTTTATCCAAGGTTTAACTAAATGATTTTTTATCTAAAAATGAATTCTCAGGGTAAATTGCTTCAATTAAATATTTTTATGAAAATTTCGCAAAAAATAGAAAATTACAGACAAACAAACACAAATATTTTCGCTCTTTTTTTTACTTTTGGAAAATTGCTGTCTGGAAAGTTATTTCATTGGAATTCTTACGACTGGAAAAACTCCAGATCCGATGAGAATACAAGAACATTAAGAAGAGCTGCGGGTTCATTACTTATCCCGATGACACGGGAAGGCGGGATTCATTACATTAACCTGGGAAAAAGGACAGTACAGAGGAATACATATCAAAGGCGGAAAAAGGAGAAGAGCAATGAAGTGGTGTGCAAACAAGGGAGCACCTGAGTTTTTCTGACGGGAAGGCATAATATTAGCTGAGCCATCGTAAATGATTATCTTCCAGCGACGAGGCTGTCTGGCCTTTTTCGAAAGCCTTTGTCGACAGAAACGGCGAGCCGAGGATCTAATCAAACTTGGAAAATGCTAATAGACACGTCTGGGTCAAGTGCTTTTGGAACTTGTGGCTTATTAGTCCACATTCGACCAAGAATTATAACAAAATTTCACCAGAAACGCTAATCCGACGACACATACACTTGTCTGTGCGTGTCTACACTTTCGATCCTTGAGGGCGGCAGGGCACGCCCGGCACAACTTCGGTTATCGGACGAAAAGCCAACGCCTGGAAGCGCGGTTTACTTTACTTTCGACGGTCAAAATTAAAGGAAGCTGTCCTACAAGTAATTTCGTACAAATGTCCCTGTCTGATATTTTTTTGTAGTCCGCTAGGAAATCCCTGTTTTTGGCATTGTTGAATTTTCGACCAATCTCTAATTTAATTAGAAAAGAAATTGTGGAACCCCATATTAATAATTAATATGGGGAAAGAAAGGTAAAATATTCTTCACCAAAACAGCCTCTAAAGTAGTCAAAATATAATCATATTGATTAACAATTTATGTATCAAAATATGGAAGTATTGTGAGTTATTTACGGTTTCAGGTTCGCTCTGACGAAAAAAGTCGGATATCGCACTTTTAACACACAATACTTCCATATTTTGAAACGTACCTACATTTTTGATAGAATTTGATCATATTTTGACTGCTTTTAAGGGTGTTTAGGTCAAAAATATCGAAAAATTCAATACGCAAATTTTAAAATTCGCCAAAAGAAAACTTCCCACCATTATTGGAACATAAAAAAATCCACATATTCTTCAAGATAAAACGAAGATTTTAAGACCAAGAACGCTCAAATCGGTCCATTTTTGTGGCCGGAAAAAAATAAAATAGAAAACACTAAAAATGCAAATATATTAGTAGTACTGTGAGTTATTCAAATTCCGAGTAAACAGGGTGTTAGGTTTCGTCGAGACAAACATTCTAGTTCAAGAAATTTGAAAAAAGGTTGAGAATTGAGGGAGCTATGGCAATTTTTCTTGTAAATAACCACAGGCGGACACACGGACACACAGACACCAGGAGCAGCAGTGCAACAGGTCAGGAGTAATTCTGAGTAAATGTGTATGAGAATTTTTTTCTGAAACTCCGTTCCGATTCTCGATTTCAGGACGATTCCAACACTTCCATTTACTCTGTAAATATGGAAGTAATAATTCCAGAAGCCGGGTTTTCTAGCCGACCACGAAAGAAAGTCAGAGGGATTTTTCGGAAATGACTTGTAGAACATTACTTCTTCATTTTTGACCACCGCAATTGTGGAGACCCTACGCGTATAATGGAACGGAAGCGCTTTCCTATTCGGCCTTTAACCTTTGACTGGCGTCATTATCGAACTCGACTTGCCAACCTTTGCTTTTCTATTGGCGCGACTCTGCACCCCGAAACCCTCAGGTTTGCCAACCCCTTTGCTCCAATTCGCGTCGTCCGTTGACTCACCCTCTCGACTCAGTTGCGTTAATTAGGTCCCTGCCGTTCCGCGGTTAATTAGGAAACCTACGTCGCCACTTCTGCATTTCCCATGGCCCGAGTTGAAAGCCGGAATCGCCCACTGTCAGACGCAGAGGGGTTGGCAACCCTCTCGCACTACCCGCACTAACTTTCGCGGTTGATATTTCGAAATTCACCGCGTCCTTTGATTCGAATTTCAGGCAGACTCGCGCTGGGGCGATGCGATCTTGAATTTTTACCCCTCAAAACAGAGGAGGTTACTCAAATTGTCTTATCGTCACGTTTCCTTCAAGATTTTCTCGTTTATTCGTATGCTGGATTTGTTGTGAGTGTGAGAGAAGTTACTCGACTCTCTCTTGTTGTTTACTCGGGAGTTTTGGTACATTACTTCTAGAAATATTGTTGGTACGTTATTGCTAAAAATAATGTACCTACCTACGTAATCGGTCGGGAAATGGTTTTACAACACCTCCTCAAACTTTTATCTTTTACGTTTCTGAGGGTCTAGAACACAAATCTGCAATAAAAATTTTTTGTCCGTCCGCCATTTGCAGCAAAACGCAGGAAGGAGTGGTCCGAAAAAAGAGTATTATCCCTAATGTGCACTTTGGGTGAGATAACCCGCTAAATTCACTCCAAAGTACCCAAAAAATAAAATGTCGAAAAATTCATGATCTCAAAAACAGCTTCTTGACGTTTTTGACTCCTTAAAAGTTTTTGATCGGATCCCTCAAACAATATGCATCGAGGAGGAGCGAACCGAAATTTTTCGAACCACTGATCCGATTTTGACGAAACTGGTCTTAAAAGTGGTGGTTTGCTCCAACTTGATGCATAATGTGCACTGCATAATGTGCACATGCATAATATGCATATTATGATACGGGGATGATATCATATTATGATACTGGGATCCGATGGGAAAAGCAATTTTGTAAAAAATCAACCCTTGAAAAGTGTAAAAAAAATTTGAATATGTAGAATTTTTCATTTGTTCGTACAATTCGTAAACATTGTAAATTGCAAAAATTTGACAAGCTTGCAGATTCAATCTAAAACTGATGAATTTTTTCATATATTCTGATATTTTTTATCGTGCTACTCTTGTATAAATCTTGGCAGGGAACCGAAGATTTCCGAGAGATAAAATGAGGACCTAGGCTTCATAGTAAAACGTTCGTACCTAACAGCGGGAAAATCTAAGGGTGAGTTGAGGTTTTGCATTTAAACTGCTAATACGGCAGGGAGCTAGGGGTAGTCTTGCAGTATAAAGTGAAAGGAAACTCCCTTTTACTTCAAAGACTTGCATTTCAAAAGAAATGTCTAATGGACCGAGCCCGGAGTTAGAGTTTTATACATTCTTCAAAAAACATCATTCCTTCTTGGAAGACTTGCATTAGGAATTCCGAGCGTTTAGATTGGATTAGAAAGAATGCTGTTTGATGAGATTCCGACATACCAACAGAATAAAAATCGAGTTTAAAATTTGGTCAGCTCTAAAAATATTATCAGGGTGAAGCGTTTTCAAAATGTACTTGTGTTTTGTGTATTTAAAATGTACTTGAATTTAAGGGAAATTCATTTTGAATTTTTTTGTAAATAAAATTATCGTTTTTCAACCTATGGTTGTTCGTTTTCATGCATCTAGTTCTTTCTTCCTAAATTAATTTTGGAAATTGGTATAAAATTATAAAGTGAACCACCCAAAGTTGTTTCCAAAATTAGTTTGAGGCAGGATTTGTTTATTTGAATCTTCAAAAATGGTATCAAGGTTTATATTAAAGTTTCAGGTTATTATTCAATCCTCAGAAATGTCGATTCTTTGACAAATCGTGTGCAAACGTCAAATTTTTATATTTATTTTTATTTTTTTTTAATTTTATTTTTTATTTTTAAATAATTTGCTTTTGAACGCCTAAAAAACCTTTATTTTTAATTTTATAGGCTTTGTGCGTAATATATTATTCAGGGTAGGGCAAGGTCAATCAGATTAATCATAGATGATTACTGATCACTAAGGGCTGATTTAAAAAAAAGAAGTGAAACTCGGTTTTGATTGCTAATGGAATTGGCCCTGAATTTGATATTTTTCCTTCGCATGGACTTCAATGTTCGATAAGTGACCCCGTAATACTGTGTTCCATCGAAGTTTGCTCTAAAAAGCTATTGCCACCCAACTGTAGAGTATTCTCATGTATATATGGAATTCGTAACTCGACTTTTCTCTCCGGAGTGAAATCTATACCAAAGTGCAGCTTCAAGTGAGATAGATTGAGGTACTTTAAGGAAAAGTACTCCCGTACGATGAGTATAAAGGTACGAAGTACGAGAAATAACAGCATCGAAACACCTTGCAGCGTGAAATGCTTGGGAATATTCGGAATAAGGAGGGTAACCTAATTCGAATTTATGTACAAGATTGCGGGTGTAAAATTGTGCGGTCGGTTTCCTCCCAATATACCTCAGTGTATTTTGCGGCGGTGCCGCCCGGCATCGCTGATAATAAGATTCGAATGCTTATCACGTACTCTGAATACGACCGTACTAAAGTTGGTTTACGATGTATTTCTGACTGAGCAACACCTAAAACCTACAATCCCCTTTTCTCCTCGATCACTGTACTAATTATCCCAACAATTTTTAAAAACTTCCAACCTTGTGGTTATAGATTTATGAAAATTATTTCTAATCGCTGGTAATTGACCGATGATGTAATGAATAATGATGAAGTAGAACGTGAGGAAGTGGATAGCACGCTTTTATTATGATATTAATTAGTTTATTTTATAGTTTCTTAATTAAAGAAAATTTTTCTAGACTACAATAACTTATTTTGAGGATAATATATCAGCTTTTAGGAATCCTTATTTTTACTTCCATTTGAAAATAAATGGAATTACTTATTGTGATCGTCCTAAAATTGAAATATAGACTCTGATAAAACTTCTCCACTTTTACCCAGAATCACTGCAATTTGCATTTTTTACAAAAAATTCCATAGCTCCCACAATTCTCAATCTTTTTTCGAATTTCTTAAACTGAAATGTTCGTCACAGCAAGATCCATCATCCTGTTTAACCGGAATTCAAACTACTCGCAGTACTTCCGATATAATCGCACTTTCCTGTTTTATTCCATTCTGGCAACAAAAACAAACCCACTCGAGCGTTCTTGGAGTCAAAATCTTTGTTTCGCCTAGCAGAATACTTGGATCATTTTTATGTTACGGTTAACTCGAATTTTCAAGTATCTACTTTATTCTTCCCAAAATTTTTCGCAAGTTATTTCGAAGTTTATTTCAAGCGAAATTCCACTAGATACCTATTGAACTTACCCTACGCCGGGTTGGTGTTTGTTTTACAGAAAAAAAAAACGCGTAAGGTAAAATGTTGAAATTCAACAATGGCTAAGTATGAAAGCGCTTGGCCTTTTCTTTGCTCTTTTCGCTTGTCTTTCTCAGTAATAAGGGGATTCTCCCCATTTCTCTTCAAAGAGTCTCCGACCGACCGTAACGTTTTTGCAAAGCCCCATTTAATTCTTCGGCGTCTCATTGAGAAAGGGAGAGCAGTTTGCAGGGGATAAAAAAAAGAAAACGAAAACAGGCGGATGGTAAAAGGGAAAAGACGTCACGAATAAGGGTTGGAACGAGAGGGATGAAAGCGTTGCTGCGTACCTGGAATCAGAGTAAGTCGTATGAGCACAAAAGGTGCCCTCGTCCTTTTTTTTTGCTTCAGAAAGAAGTGATATGTAGGAGTAAAGTTACAAAGAGATATGGAAGAAAAATTTCTTTCTTAGATGCTATTTTTATTGCAAACATTTGCAGAGAATAATTGAGAAAAAGGTGATTTTTGCTACGTTGAACATTCAGAATCCTTGAAAGGCGACGAATTTTGAGCCCTCATTCAATGCCCCACAATTTTTAAAGATTTGAAATTTTTCGTCAGACATTTATGACAAAAATCAAGGTCAAAGTCTTAAAATATCGCGGAATTTAGCATGCAATTAGTACGGCGGCCGAAAAGGTTGATCGGAACACCATAAAATGTTGTATAAAAATGTTCTTCTAGATTTGGGAAAAAACTATAGCCACAATTGGGACAACTCAAGGGTAGCCAGGGGAGCAGTTTCAAGAGAAAAATCACGTCAAATAAAATTTTTTCGGTTCTTTGCTATTGTAATTGTACCTCGCACCTTAGGAAATTCAATTTCAAGCTACGTTTGTTTGCGACAGTTGTCGATCCGAAGCTTCCTTATGGCAGAAAAACGCTATCATAATATGATTGTTATTATCCTTTTAAGTTCAAACGTGGAAGAACTAGAAGGAAGGTCCATTACATTGTGAGGATGTGACACGTGGCGCTCTCGAGAGGCATTCGAAATTAACTAACCTAGTCCTCAAACAACCGGTAGATGCCGTTAGTGTTAGTTTCCGCTTCTCGCTCGAGCAAAGGTGGAAGGGCTCAGTAGTGGAAATTTGGGGGCAGTGCACAGGTGTCCGGATTGCTGAAGCGATAGCGTGCCTGACTCTCATGCGAGAGGTCCCCAGTTCAATCCTGGGCCTGGGTATGAAAATTGTTTGCCACTATAAGGATAACAAACACTTGTCAGCTCGTGGGGAAACTGTTTGCCATTGTGATAGTTCGTTATTCTGCCACTCAATAGCGCTGCTGTCCTGGAGGAAGTGGCAACTCAATATATATTCGTAAATAGAATATTTATTCGTAAATGGGAAAGCCCAGTAGGTACCTACCCTATGCTCATTCCATAATGACACTCGTCTCAAATGCATACATATTTACACACAAATTGTCGTCTCGGTACTGTCATACAGGGAAAAATTGTAGAAAATCAAAATTTGAGAATGTTCACAAAAAGGGAGTGTGAAATTATCAACCGATGAACACTCCCTAGACACAGGAGTAGGTATCATATTATGTACCACAGTTCTGTAAAATCGTTACTCTCCCCCTCTATAGCACTGTTGGTGAGGGAAAATTCCCCCATAGCTGCGTGGTTATTAACGTTGAATTAAATCACCTTATCAACGGTGAAGAATTGAAACCCCGTATCTCCAATTTCGTACCTGCACGTGCACATTAGAGGTGTCATGGAGAATTCAATGTGGTTACATAAGGTGTCATAGGAACAGTGGCGGTCTTAACAAAATGGAGACATGGGGTTTCAATTCTTCACCGTCGTTATACTTCTTCCATAAACCAAAGTATCGTTGTCCCTATACCATGAAGTCTGGTATTGGTGGAGTCATAATAACATTTCCGTCTGCAAAAGATTTGCTATGTCTAACACGTGGTAATACGAGCAAAAATTTAAACGAGAAATTACGCGATACATTTCTTTAATATCTATGCCGATTTGTCAATATAATCAAAATGCAGTTGTACGGGTATTGCTGTAGGGGTATTGTTGTCCCCAGCCATATCTCCGAATTCAACTTGATGTTAACATTAACTTGAAGTGAAACCGCTTTAGTAACAACTCGATTTTCGCGTACCAGAGTGCAATACTCCGCGTATACTCCCAATGGCCGGCCCCGGGAACAGTGCCGGGCTAACTCGATTCCCTCGGCGCTTCGAAAAAGGAACACGCAGAACAACGAACCCAAAGACAGGACTGGAAAACAAACCAGCGTAAAACACCGGCTCGGTTTGTTCTTGGCAATCTGGTTAACGTCCTCTCCGATTCAATCATCCGGAATCACTCCGCATTGTATTTGCCTCCCCATTCCTCGCTCTGGCAGCGGATCCTGGCAGCGAGGGCATTATCGCGTCCACTGCTCCCCTAATTAGATTTAGTCCGAATCCCCCCGTATTGGAGTGGAATGAGTAAGGATTTCTAGGTTGGACGTGGCTCCGGCCCGAATTAAATTGGCAAACCCGCTCTACATTTTGATTGAACACTTCTTCATCTGCAGCTCCACGGTAATGAGTAGGATTTCCCTTTTCCGCACTGTATACAGGGTGTCTCGATCATGGAGTAACAAAAAAATGGGAGGAACTAGACCGAAAATGGAACAAAATGCAGCCAACTGCAGTTTTCTTTCTCCATACTCGCCTCCAAGATACGATTTTTGAACTTTTTTTTCCAGGAAACTACGCTCTGCTTCTTTAAGCCCTCATTTTCGCGGTTCGAAACAACTTCTCATCATATTTGAGGACATTTTTGGATTCGGCGTTAAATTTCCTTCGAAAGCGGACACTCGTGGTAACAAAAAACGGACTCTTAAGTTCAGCAAATGGAGTTCAAACATAAAAAAACAAAAAACGAAGAAATTTTTTTTCTGAAAAACTTGCACGTTAACTGCTTTCCGAAGTTAACGAGCTGGAAGTTGTCAGTTTTCAGAAAAACTTGCGGATTTAATCAGCTTTCTAATGATATGGTTGATTTTGCGATTGCCTTTCGATTTCATGGAAAAATTCACGTCTACCGTTTACTTTCCTTAATTTCCTGAAGGAGGCCGTGAGAGCGAAGGCGCTCGGGCTATTGGTCAGGGCTAATAATATGAACATGGGCGATATCATATGATAATAAAACAGTGTATCTTCGATCATTTTCAATGTTTTGTACCTACTTTGCGCTTATCATCTGGTATGGCAACGAACGAATTTCTCGAGCGCTGTACTCCTGCCCGTGACAGTGCTAATATCCACCCCACCCCTTTGGAACTGAGAACTTCACCTTTAAGGGTAAATAAAGCCCCTATTTCCACCCAAGAAGCAAGGGCGTCTTTTCGCTTAACCATGGGAGCAAACTGAGTGAATCTGACACTCCTCGGGCACGGCTCTCGGGTGTTATTTGTAAAAGTAGGTAGAAAACATGTGTCACATGTCACGTCGAGTTTACGTCGGACCGTATTTTCCGTTTTTCGAGGCACTTCTCACTGTTTCCGTCTGCTGCTGTTAGGTAATGGCCGATGCGACTGAACTTTCGATTGGGATTGATAGATTCGCGAATCTCGTGGCGTTTTTTGTTATTTTCAGCCCTTTTTGGAGAAACTAAGGGCGATGCGGAACGCGAGAGATTTATGAGAGAAAAGTATCTTCCACCTTTATCTTCATCATAAGCTTGCGATTCTTGAATATTAATAAAGGCCACAATAAAATTTGCATTACTCACTACATACTATGTAGTACATAGTACAAATGTCTCAGGATCTAAAAAAACGAAAACAAAACGTCCAAACCCACCAAAATTTAGGAAATTAAAATGGCTTCTAATAAAATTTAGGAAATTAAATGGTTTCTACTAAATTTCATTTAGTAGACTCACGACAACCAACTCTTCTATAAGAAAAACTCCTAATTCTGTCAAAATCGAGTTATTTTACTACATTTTCCGAAAAATTCTTGGTTGAAATCGAAAAAACGACGATTTTTCCAGTAGCTTATAAAGAAAAACTCGCCCAACTGAGGTAACATTTTGAGGATAAGGGGTTATCCGTTGTGACCGAATGAGGTACCTACCACTATCAAAGTATAACTTTGTCAACGCTACGTTCAGAGTAGATTTATTTTCACCTAGCATTTTTTGATATGAGCGCCCGTGTTGTCATTAGTAGCTGCAGTACTCTGAAACTAGATTTATCGCAATTGATAAGCCGACCCTAAACTGACAATGATTGAAAACTTCATTTCCAAACTCAGGGACGCCCGAAACGTAAAGATTATGACAAAAACTCAAGTACGATTTTTCGAAGAATTTTCCCTTCGATGATTTCAATTCCTGTAATAATTCTCTTTTCTTAGGTACGGAGGCAGGAAAGTAAAAATGAGGTCCGATTGGTCGAATCACGATGAAAACACGATGAAATCATAATTCAAATGAGACTATTGCCGAAAAAGGAGTTTCTCCGTCGTAGAACAGCATCCGCCGTCGGAATGCTCAACATCAGAGGAGACGATCTCAAAGATGATTAGCTCATCAACCGACCGTTGTGAAACTTGAGGAGAAGAAGAGTTCAATCAAAATTCAGAGCGAGTCGCCGAATTTAATTCGGGCTCGCGCCGCCCCCGTGCAGATGGAATCCTTACTCAGTCCCGTGGATTCGAGCCTTAAATCTAATTAGGGGAGCGCTCGACGCGATAATGCCCTTCCTTCCAGTTTCTGTCCCAGGTTGGAAGGGTTTGACTAGAAAAGGGCTTCCAAGGGTTTCCAATCATTGAATCTGGGAGAACTTTAACCAGATCGGCACGAACAAATCTGTTACGTCGGTTCTGTTTGCAGTAAATATCGTCAGTTTTTTCCCAAGCTCGGCGGAAATTGAGTTACCTCTTTTTCGTGACTGTACCATTCGAGCAGTAACGTTCACTCTCAAAATTGTCCAAACAATGACCGATCGTACTCCGTTCGGCCGAAAAGTCTTGAAAAGCTGTTGAACAGTGGTAGGGAGGTTGCGTCTTTAAGTTGCTGCCGTCATGGCGTTACATGCATATTTCCGCTCCAGACAGAAGGCGATCGAAAAATGATAATCCTGGGAACGGGCCGATTTTTCAATGCAAGCTAGTTTCAAACTCGATTTAGAGCAAATGGCGTGCATTTATCAATGCAGCCGATCGGCAATCAAACTCCAGCTGAGCTAGCGAGAGATTCGAATCTTCGGTTCGGGCTCCAATTTGCTGCTCGGCGGTGCTGCGCTCCAGTGGCATTCGGAGGAAGCTACGGTGCCACAGGTCGTCCTCCAGATAGCGACTGCGCCGGCGGAGCTACTCCATACCTTTCACATCGGTTCATACTGAATTTCCAAACGTTTCTGAAGATTTCAGCCATAACAAACTGATTTTTGCCATTTAAGTATGCAATTTCTGTCGGAGAGAGAGAATGAGCGAATATACATTGGCAGTTTCAGCGTAAAACTGGTTGGAAACTGAAAATATACCGGCGAAAATAGGTAAAACTGCAACCAATGAGTCATGAGCGCATAGCTGACCTTAATTTTTACCTATCTCAACTCGAGGATGACGAATGTCTGTCAAAATCGCTATGAACGAGAACCCCATTTACATTAATCCGGAGCCTCATAAACGTTCAGCTCGCTAATCTTCGATTCTGCGCCGTTCCTTTGAGAATCCACGGTTTCGTCCATTACCGGGGCTAATTTCCTATAGGAAATAAGCTCGCTTTCCATTCGAGCGGTGGTCTTTGCAAAGCTCCATTCTCGAGTCGCCTCTGTTTTTGATACGCTTTCCGCAAAATATTAATTACGCTTTCGGGAGTCGTATTTATAGTTGGGCGCTAAAACGTGGAGACCAACAGCGCCTGTTTTAGACCACTTGATCTATTGTGCGCTCCTCGCCGAGCTTTCCCATTAGTAACTAGAGCCTAAACAATTTCCTCGCTTTGGAGAACGTTTGCGGACGGTGAGGGTATTCTTTTATATGGGCGATGCTGCTCCTCTGGCAGAATCCCTTACAGGGTACTTCGTGTTGGCAATATCCCGGTATATAGAAGACCGTAGGGGCATCCAACAATGGGCGTAATAACGCCCAGCCTGGGAGCAGCCGGTGGTGGCTAACGACAGAAAAGATTTTCCGAAGAGAGTCTATCACGTTAATCAACGGTTCCTTCTTGCGGGAGCCTCGTATCTCCGTCGTAAGGATACCGTATGAAGAGGCTCGTGATGCTTTTACCGATAACCTGTCAGTGCCCTGATAACTTGAATGCCATTTCCACGAGGCGATATCGAACAATAGGAATCCTTTCGACAATATTCAGTGCCTACATACCACGATTCCAGCCCGAAAACTAAATTAACTATTTTACAAGATACCATCATGTTTCACGACGTTTGCTTCCAACAAAAATACATAATATCTCTTTTTATAACATCTTTATAATACCATATTATGGAACCCGGGAAAAATAGGCTAAGGGAGAGCTTGGCATATCAAATAGAGCCAGAAGTGGCCTAAACACTCGAAGTCAAACTAGAAATGAAACCGAAACTCAAACTCATAATCGAACTCGAAATCAAACTCATAATCGAAATAGGAGGAAAACTCATAATCGAAATCAAAGTCAAACTCACTATAAAACAGAAACTCAAACTCATAATCAATCTCGAAGTATACTCACAATGAAACATTAAGTCAAAATCATAATCAATCTTAAAGTCAATCTCACAATGAGACAGAAAATAAAACTTATAATTGCAGTCCAAGTCAAACTCACAATGCAGTACCGAACAAAGATTCAAACCAATTATCGAATTCGAAGTCGAACTCATAATCAAAATCGACGTCAAACTCATAATCGAAATCGAATGAAACTCATAATTGAAATCGAAGTCAAAATAATAATCAAAATCGAAGTCAAACTCACAATCGAAACCGAAGTTAAACTCACTATGAAACAGAAACCCCAACTCATAATCGAACTCCAAGTCAAACTCATAATCGAAATCGAAGTCAAACTCACAATGAAACAGAAACTCAAACTTATAATCGAACTCGAAGTCAAACTCATAATTGAAATCGAAGTCAAAATCATAATCAAAATCGAAGTCAAACTCACAATCGAAACCGAAGTTAAACTCACTATGAAACAGAAACTTCAACTCATAATCGAACTCCAAGTCAAACTCACAATGAAACAGAAACTCAAACTAATAATCGAACTCGAAGTCAAACTCATAATTGAAATCGAAGTCAAAATCATAATCAAAATCGAAGTCAAACTCATAATCGAAACCGAAGTTAAACTCACTATGAAACAGAAACCCCAACTCATAATCGAACTCCAAGTCAAACTCATAATCGAGATCGAAGTCAAACTCACAATGAAACAGAAACTCAAACTCGTAATCGAACTTGAAGTCAAACTCATAATCGAAATCGAAGTCAAACTCACAATCGAGTGAGTGGAGTGAGTTTCTGTTTCAATATGAGATTGACTTCGATTTCGATTATGACTTTGGTTTTCTGTTCCATAGTGAGTTTGACTTCGGTTTCGATTGTGACTTTGACTTCGATTTTGATTAAGAGTTTGACTTCGATTTCGATTATGAGTTTGACTTCGATTTCGATTATGAGTTTGACTTCGAGTTCAATTATGACTTTGGTTGTCTGTTTCATTGTGAGTTTGACTTCGAGATTGATTATGAGATTGAGTTTCTGTTCCATAGTGAGTTTGACTTCGGTTTCGATTGTGACTTTGACTTCAATTTCGAGTAGGAGTTTGACTTCGATTTGGATTATGAGTTTGACTTCGAGTTCGATCATGAGTTCGAGTTTCTTTTACATTGTGAGTTTGACTTGGATTTCGATTATGACTTTACTTCGATTTCGATCATGAGTTTGACTTCGAGTTCAATTATGACTTTGGTTGTCTGTTTCCTGTGAGTTTGACTTTGAGATTGATTATGAGATTGAGTTTCTGTTCCATAGTGAGTTTGACTTCGCTTTCGATTGTGACTTTGACTTCGATTTCGATTATGAGTTTGACGTCGAATTTGATTATGGGTTCGACTTCGAGTTTGGTAATTTTTTTGAATCTCTGTTGTATTGTGACTTTGACTTTGACCGCAATTATCAGTTTGAGTTTTGGTTTATTGTGAGTTTGACTTCGATTTCGATTACGAGTTTGACTTCCAGTTCGATTATGAGTTTGGGCTGGGAACAAACCTATTGATTGCACTTGAAGGAAATCCCAAATTGGGATTCCCAATATGAAATAAATTCGCTGTAGAAAAGTTCACCACTGCGTACACATTTAAAAAACCCAACAGCCATAAGAACCAGTCAGCAGCGGCGAATATCCAGTGATCCATGCCCTACAACAAACCTTCCTCATGCAAAACTTGGGCTTTAACCGAGCATGATCTAGTTATACCGAAGAATGCAATATAGAGGCAATTTACTACGCACTTTCAAAGAACCCGTCCACCCAAACTCATCTATTCGGCAAGGTGAAAATTCCAGGCGGGAAAGAGAAAATACATTTTCACACTATTTATTACCCACGCTGTGCGAAGATAAAGGACCGAGTCTGACCCCCGAGGGACGCGATGGGGATTTTACAAGGCTCCCGACGAGTTAGCAGACGCTGGAAGGCAGAAATTTAATATCACAACAGGGTAGTAAAGCACATCCGTCGTTCCGCACCCGGTAGGTTTAGGTAGGTGCGGGATTTAGCTGTAGTCTAGGTGACCTTTTTGGCCAAACGCTGAAACACACACAGGTCAGAGGGAATCTTGCAGGATCCAGAAAAGACTTATAAGATTTTTCCAAGAGATGTTGTCGGCGCATAATCACCTGCCATGTATGGAAGTATACTTCCATTAATTTTAGTCGAAATCAGCCGTTTCAAATTAGACATTTTGTAAACTTTTTCAAGACGAAGCTTCTCATGATCCAAGATCAATCTAGCGCTAGCAGCTATTTAAGTTTTATATTATCCAAATCGCTTACGTGGTGGGGAGATGCGCCCATGGAATCACCAACAATCAATCACCAACCTCATCAATTCTCTATAAATCAATAATGCAAAGAACTAATGCTTAATATCCATTACGTACCTTCGTTTGGAGTAAATCAGGACATGATCATGTCATTAGTAACAGTAAGAAAAGAAGTTATTTGAAATATAATCACGAGAGCAAAATGCACGTCTGAGCAGTTCAAGATTTGATAAGCGAGATAGAGGAAGGACGCCGTAGACGCCAAAGAAGAAGCGTCATACCTTGGAGCATATGGCGTCGCGATCGATAATTACCTACACCTAGGAGTAGACAACATGATCATGATGAGATCATTATTCCGACAATTTTCTTCGATGATACGGAAGTTGAAATGATTGAAATCTGTGTATGGAACAAAACACCATGCGTTTGGTTCTCTGGCGAGTCGCATGAGGAAGAGTGTCGGTTCTGGGATTAGTTGGAACGTAAGTCGCTGGAGGCCGCCTCAAATGGGGCTGTTGAGCTTCGCATCAGTGCACCCCGGGTATGGGGCCACTAAGGGTCACCTTATCACTGACCCATAGTGAAAATCAAACGTCGGGTAATTGGACCATTCCTAACCTCAAGGATGCTTATCAAAAATGGCGCCAGCTTCCTTGGAGTTTTATCAGAATTTTGCTGGAAAAGCCCAAGTCTCAGTAGAGCAGGCGGTCGTACAACAACAACAACAAACCCAATCCGAATCGACACTTTGCTACAGGAATGTTACTTGGAATTCAGGCGTTCCATTTGCAACTGATTAGTCCATCTTCAAAGTGTCAATCTGTGTCGTTGAGCTCTGTATGACTCTCATTTAACTTTAACTGTTGCAAAGTAAATCCCTGTGAAACGGCCGGTTTTATTGTTCAGTTTTACGTCAAAAACGATCCCGGGAACCTTTCGGCGTACCATTGACGGCTGGAATACTATGGCGGCGAGCCTACAAACTCAATCTCAGCACTCGGATCGTTTCCCTCTTGGAAGTTGGCGAAGTTATAAATTAAATGGAGCAGGAAGGTGTCTCTTGGCTAACTTTCATTTTACTGAGCCAAGTTGTACGAATGATGAGACTCCTGCTCTCTGATAGCTTCGAGGTAAAGGACGGAATGAACCTATATTTACCTTGGAGTCCTCGAAATGAAAATGCGCTTTTCAAAAGGGAAAACCAAGATGAAAAGTTCGATGCAGATTAGAACACCTTTCCATTCTCACTTGTTGGTACAATACAGAGTTTCAATTGTTTCTAAAGGACTATTTACAAAATCCGCTTTACTAGGTACTAGTTACTAGTATCGCTAGGTACTATAGTAAAGGAAGGGCGTGATTCTGATGGGGAGGAGGGGCATGGCAGGATCTACTTTAGCATACAATATCGATGTTTGAGTTGATGTATGTCAATGTTAGCTGAGCGAAGTAATTGCTTGTGAAACTGAAAGGAAGTCACCGATAAAGTATACATATTGCGATATTATGCGTTAGCGAACTTGAACATCATAATTGTTGGGGAAATTACCATTCTGCAAAGTATTCATAAGGTGTTCACTCAACACCACTGAGATGACCCTCCCATCTAACGGCACAGTGCCATCTGATGGCACTCTCACCAACTAAGCCGTCATCCACTCCGCCTGTGCTCAGCCGACAAAAGTCCTAGCCGCCTTCCGTTCTCAGACATTTGGTTTGCTCGATTCTTCATGGGTAGCCCGAACTCCTATAAACAAGTAGTTACTTGCAAGTAAGGTAGGTAGTTACTTGGGTAGGTTACTTGTAGGTAAGGTCCTCAGGACCTTGAAGCTGAACTAGTAGCCATTATCAATGATCTTTGTTCCAGATATCTTGGCATTGCTAATGGGTTTGTTCCAGGAGAGTGAGTGTGGTCTTGAGGTAACCAAATTGTTAGGCATCTCTCCAGCAATGACCCCCACACGATACTAAGTGTCGTAGCAGTAGCCTTACAAACCTGCAAACCCGAAGCCTACACTCACGCTCCTGGAACAAACCCAGAGGCTCTATGAGTCCCCAAGAATCGACCATCCTTCTGGAATATTCCATCGTACTTTTTGCATGTTGGTGCTTGCTTATGTACGCAGAACGTAATGCTCCTTGAGGCTTGCTCTATCTGCAAGCACCGCGGTCATGCGCACACTTTGCTACCAAAGCCAGTATTTTGCCGGAGCCTTCTGATTGCCACTTGGTCACTCACATGAAAATCCCCTGTCGCTTGCTCATTCCTCAACTTCTGTTGGTTGCATTGACACTCAAAAATCTGATGCCAACCTCCAGAGCCTCCAAAGAGCGCCAAGGTCGTTCTCACACATGCCTCTCCCAAAGCCAATTTCCTCCGGTCGGTCGCATGAGCACTCAAATACGATGCCATCCTTCCTGAGCCTTTCAATAACCTCAAGGTCACTCATGCACATGCCACTTTCCCAGAGCCCAGTGGTAGAATAGCTGGAAGCTCCACGTCTCCAACACTGTTGCCAAACTTTGGGAAATCGACGGATTTTCTGGATTCCGGAATGTTTGATGAAAACCATGAGAAAATTTACCATGAATTCGACTTAGGAGTTGTTTCGCTTCTATGTTTCAGACGGGAAGTATCATGTGCTTCCAAGCGGGGAACTCCTCATCAACAACGTAGAGTATGCCGACACGCATGCGTCATATCGGTGTCGAACGCGGCACAAACTGACTAAAATGTTGGAATCGAGCCCTACAGCTTCTATCAGGATAACCGGTAAGTGATATAAAAATCCTTTGCCTGATGCGAATTTCCTCGTTAGCCCTACACGTAACCCTATAGAGTCACATCATGATTATCCATCAACGACAGCATAAGCACAGTAGTTATGTAGGATTGAAATTTATGTTTTTGAAGTGAAAATTATTCAAGAAGTTTTCAAAATTCCCCACTACTAATCGAATTCTTTACTAGTTGTTCTAACTGACATTTAGCTCAAAAATAATAATATCAAACTTTTGAAAATATACTTGCCGTTCCGTATGTATCTCGGATCGTCCGGTGCATACAGACCGCTGACATTGACAGTATTCAGGAGATGCATCTTGCTCATGCTCCGGTGCACAGACACTCAGGCTCGGGAACGATTGAACATCACAGACACATGCAGCCAAGGAAACCATTAGCGTTGAGGAGTGGAAGGTCCCTGGCATCCAATCAATATATATCTGACCCAGGATGGCGCTGTGGCTGGGGAACGTGGCGTCGGAACCGGCTGGTCGGTTCTTGCATCAAACTGCGACATTAATATTATACCGCCAGCGGGGACTATTACCATGTTACAGAGGCGACCAGGCGAGGTTCGATTCTCTGTGGTACGGCCAGTCCTCCGGGACCAGCAGGAGCTCCGATAATTGGCGAATTGTTAAATTTGGAATCGCCGGGCGGCCATTCTGGACAATGCTGCTTGGAGAATTGACGGAAAACACACCGCCAACGACGATTTACTCCAAAACGAAAATTTGCTTGCGCTGATTGAGAAGGCAGTGGATTACTCCATATTATCTGAAAAATTCCATATCGGCATAAACTCCTCAATTTAGGGACTGTAATTTCGTATGGACGAGAGCTCAAACCGCAGTTGATTGGCGGTACTGTTGATTTCTCCCTTGGGCCATTAGGAGGATTTACAAAAAATGGTTTGATTTGACTTTTGGAAATCTCAATGATAAAAAGCCAATATTTCGAGCGTCAATTTATTGACACACCTGGACGTGACCATGACGTTAGAAAAATGTATTTTACTGAACGATACTCGCTCCTCCTTTTTTGAACATTTGCGGAAGTCTTTTAAAATAAGGAAATGAACCTTCGGAAATGACATTTTAAAAGTTTTTTGTTTTAGTTATTGCTTTTTAAAAGGTAAAAAAACATGCTGGTAAAACCATGAAATCGCATGGAAGAATGTAATGAAAAATGCGCAGGAGGAAAAATTGGTTTCAAACTTCATTTTCTGGGCGAAGTGAGGGAGTGAAGATTTGGTAACCCCTTGACCTACCGCAATGAAAAACTAATTATTCAATTATGCGCACTTACGACTGTTCTGTTTGTTTATAACGTCTCAGTAATTCTCAAAATCACTCAAGAACTCTTGGAGTTATGACGACTGCCGTTCCCGCTAATTTTCAAAATTTCACGTCTCCGCCAGCCATTGAAGGCATAACAACGAGAATCAGCTCCAAAATGATTCGCCCCATGTCTGCCACTCCACTTCGAAGAATTTACCGTCCAACTCCTTCGCAGTTAGCGATGCCACATTTATAGACCGTGGCTTTGTAAACTTCTCGACGATCCGCGAAGCCAAACCTAATGGTTGAGGCTTTTCTCCGTACCCCTCTTACTGCCACCCGCAGTATAGCATTCTCTCGACGAAACAGTTGCTAAATACCCCCTGGAGCGCTAATGGCCTTCAACAATTACTCTTTTCTCTAAAATCTCCTGGCGGGGCCTGTTCCAACTGTAGCAGCACTAACCATCCATAACACCGTAGCATCGCCCCGTCGTTCTGGATCCTACCGCGCCGCGCGCCCTCACTTCAGTTTTAATGGACTGTATACTTTACGGTCTCTTTCTCATTTGTGTTCGGCGAGTTTTATACTGGGAAAGCCCTAAAAGACGATAGGATATCTGTCTTGCTCGGCCCCAACTCTGGAACTAGTTCGCCTCCCCGAGGTCTTGGTGAAGCCTAATTACAGCCAAGATTGGCGCTCCGTGGCTTGGAATGAAAATATTTCAACTGTTGCGGCCCAATAGAAGGGGTTTTCCGGTTGCTTCTCTTTCATATTTATGAAGCGGAAAGGGGAAGTAATTAGGTTCAATCGATCTTACTAAAGGTGTACTAGTCAATTAGTTATTTTTAAAAAGAAATACCCTGCGATTTCGGTCGAATTTCCACGATTTTTATCAAAATCGATTGCCTGTTCAATTCTGGAAGACCATTCTGTGAGCTCAAAATACTGTCTCTCGTCCTGGAGACTCAATAAAAGAAAGAGACCGCAAATCATACCGATTCTGCAGTCTCAGTGAGCGCTGCCATCTTGCGTCTCTCAAAGCTCTTTGACTAGAGACTGGTCTACCTCGATCTCTCGACAGTGCGAGTATATCCGTGTTCAGCATCGAAGGATCCGAGGACATCGAAGCTGAGGAACAACAACAACAACTCGTCAGGTTATCATGGCCGTCCTCACTACTCCGTTGTTTTCTGCTCGCTCGTCTTTCGGTGAACATTCGTGTTGGTGTGTTAGGTATTACGTTAAATCAATTCTGGTTAATCAATTCGTTATTTCGTTTCAGTAAGTGGATGATATTTTTGAAGAGTTTTGCCCGATTCTGTAACACGGAGATTGTCTACGAGTGAAAATCTCCAAGAGAGAGAGAGAAATGTCTCCAGCAGCAAAAAAATTATAAAATAGCCTCCCAGGATTTCAAATGATAAAAAAGCAGCTCCGTTGACGTAAAATTTAGAAAAACCGAATTGTCCGCCCCACCACCCTGAATATCGACTGAAAGGTTGCCTTAAAAATTCAAACCACTGACAATATAAAAGTCACCGTGCAATCTAGATTTAAAATCCATCCGGCGTTGAAGACTTACTTTTCTGCAATGGTAAAATCCAATTTGGTCGACAGAGGATTTACAGCTGACTGATGGGACTTTCTTCTCCGAAGATCTCTTAAACTGAATTACTTTCACTGTGATCACTGACAAACTCCGACAGTCTTGTCCCGACTGGTCCGCGTCAAACCTCACTCTTTTTTCGCGTTCTTCCCTTTCAAAGAAACGTCTCATACTCTGGAATTTCTCTTTTTACAACATTTCTCCCTCCTCGGTCGGGATTTTCCCTTATTTTCTCGTCATTACTCGTCCGAGCCCATTTAGGGAAATTGCTTCTGCCGGCCGGCGAAATCCGCCGAACGGCTTTAAGAGGTCGCAAATGGAACTGCAACATTACCTCTTTTATGATCGTATTTCAATTTTTTCCAGTATTGTCGATTCGAAGAAATGGAGATTTTTCTACCCCATTACGATCCATTACTCACGCTCCAAGCTCGGCGTGGAAATGTTGAGCCCGATGAGAGAGTGGCAATTTTCTGGGTCTAATAAAAGATTTCTCTAATGGAATTACTCGTTACCCCGTTTATTTATGTCTGCGTCATCGGATAATTGGCGTTGAATATTAATTTTCATTGCAATAGTATCAGGACGAGTCAATAAAAAAACATGATTTGTAAAAAGACTGACCCATGGCGGAATTCCAAGATTTTTTATCGAGGTACAAGCATAAGTGAATATTGTGATAGCCGAAGGTTTTCGAATTTCTTTGGTGTATCGGTATTCTTCAGTCTTCTTTGCACAGCCATCGAAGAAGTTCTTGTACGGCATACACGGAGTGAATCAACTTGATGGCTCAAGTTGATTGATGATTTCGGGTTGACGTGAACTTCTCCTTCTCGAGCTGAGGCTTCATAATAGTGCGTCCATTAACCAGCTGATGTTCGAGCTCTAGATACCATCACCAATATTGGCTGGTAAATTGAATCAAAGCAAATGTTTACACTCTAGTAACTGGAGTAAAAGGATTTGCTTTGATTTTATTGTACTGGGGAGCGAATGGCATTTCCAAGGAAAATAACCGAATTATTCGTGTTTTTGGACCAAAGAGACTATAGGGAGTTTTAGGAAATTTCGTCCTTCTTGCCCCTTTGTAGTACGAAATTAGTAGACACCTGGAAAATCAAGAAATGCTATGAAAACTCCTAGATCCCGTTCAACAGTCAACAAAAAGTTCGGATTTGATTTTGCTCGCGTTAGTTAAGTTGATGTCAACAACCCCGTGCTACGAATTTGCACAATTCGTGCACGAATTAGGAGGAGAAAGTTCGTACACGAGTTTAGAAATTCGTACAGAACATCGAAGACGAAGTTGCAACCATGGACGTTGCTACGCCGAACAAAAAACACGACTCAAACCCGGAATTTTGGAAAAACACATTTTTCTTGCTCACGTGTCTGAAATTTTCCAAGCATTCTCCGGATTTGCTAAGCGACTACTTCGTACAAAACAATTAAGTTCGTACAACTAAGTGACAAGAAGTACGAAGTTACCAAAAACGCTCCAATTATCAGGTTTTGGGACAGCGACTTATTGAGATGGTTTGTCGAAGATTAATCTTCATTTAACCATAAACCGACTCGGTTTATTGGTTTAAGTGATAAATGTGCATCTGCAGGATGCGGAATCTTCTCACAATGAAAAAGACTTAACGATTTATCTAAATTATTTAACATCTCGGCTGCGGTTGGACATAAGGCTTCCTCGCAGTTTTCCGCGCCTCCTGGAACTTCTCGTCCAGCTGGCCTCAGCAGCCGCCTGTCTCTTTGATCTTCTCGTGTAAATTTGAACAGTCGAACTGCTAACTATTTAATGGGTTTGCCCCGAGTTTCGCAACTTCCATAATTCTGACAGGCTTTCAGCTCAATTTCATTTCTAAGGTCATTGTCTCGGGCTACTTCAAGTTAATGCGAATGGCGCAATCCCAGGGAGTAGTTGAAGATATTCTGGGATTGAAAGTTGATGAAAACAACTTTGAGTCCAACTGATACTGGATACTCAAAGGCCGGAAGAAAGGTGAACTCAACATGAAACCAAAACTGATACCGATATTCAGAGTGAAACTAAAACTCAACCTCAAAGGTCGAAAAAATTTAAACTCAAACTCAAAAGTTAAAAGAAAGGTAAACTCAAACTCAAAAGTTAAAAGAAAGGTAAACTCAAACTCCAACCCAAACATATACTGATTGGGTAACAAACTGAAACTGGAACTCAAACTGTTACGGATGACAATACTGTACTATCTGATATTCCAAAAACTCTAGGTCAGTAATAGGCTGGTAATGCGATCAACAAATCATTATTCTAGCTCGATTTGAAGAGTTAATATGCCTTCAGGGGGAAAACAACGTCCAAAGTGAATTATCCGACTGGAAACCATTCCTGAGAGCCGCAGGCCCGCAAGCCGCAGAAACTAATAAATTGACTGAAATAATAGCCCATGAGATTACTGGGACAGAGTATTCCCGAGACGATGCGGTTCCTACCAGGCCAACTAAATCACGCCCAAAAGACAAAGTAAGGATTATCAAAGTTTCTCTCCTCAAGTGAGTCTTGCGGGTTCCTGGGCTTTTCGAAGGATCGGTATCGCAGTCAGGTAGGACTTCAATATACCTTTCGTAACGGCTCCCTAAGGAAGTCTTATGAGAGACTTATGAGAATGCGAGGTCGGGGATATATGATATCTTGATTCCCAAATCGTTTGTTGGGACCCGTAGAACTAATAAACGTGAAAACCAGGTTCATCAAAAGAAAACATTTATCTAAGATTGTTGTTTAGTAAAGAAGCTGTCCGTCTTTTTTGGTTTATTATTCAATAAACCAAAAAAGAATGGTTTATTAATAAGTAATAAACAATTGTCATCGCCCAAGAAAACATTTTTTCTAACCTACCCTGAAATGCTCATGTTATATAAAGATTCAAAGGGTGGAGAATCCGAATCTACAATTTAAAAAAAGCCGTCCGCCCGCCAAGAACACTTTTCCTCCCCATCGGCTAGAGATTTGTTTTTGAAACTCTCAAGGAAAATCAGCCTGGCATCATCAACGTTTGTTGGAAAATACTGATATTCTTCAAAAAAGAATTGTTGCATTATTTTTCAAAAATTTTCGGGAAATTTAAAAAACGATTTTTCAAGGTATTCTTCTGCAATTTGTTCGGAGTGGATATCTTCGAAGGTTTCTCCTCGGTGAGAGGTTTAAACATGAAGAAAACCCACGAAGTAGCATCAGTTTCCGAGAGTAGAAATTATCTAATGTGAAATGTTCACCTTATCTTGAGCCGGACAATAGGACGACACAACTGTCTTATCCCGGGCATCTTTCTGAGGATGCTCTTCTGATATAGAAAGACCTTCCTCTACCCTCTCTTCAACTTTCCCCCGTCGGAAAACTAACTTTTCCGCCGTAGAACTTTTCCCAGGCCCGACCAACAGGCATTCCCTCTTCTCGACAGTCGTTTCGCGTGCATTTACCTGACAGAAGCCGCAGGAGGGGCTGGCGATTTTTTCCGACTCGAACTTTTCCAGCTTGTTTGCTAGGATCTGAAATCCGAAGAAATGTTTCCTAACTTTTAAAGTGGAGCTCGAAGATGTTTGGTTGTTTTGGAAAATATGAAGAAATATCCTGAATTTACAGCCGGATTGAGCTGGAGGATTTCTGCGTGATGAAAGTTGAATCGATCGATGAGAAATAGTTAAATATAAATATGTTGCGTAGATTACGCTCGGTACTCATACCAAATTCTCTCCATTTATGGGCCTAATCCATGATATTTTGGTCGGCTTTTGGGCCAAAAATATGTACTTCTATGGCAAACAGTAAATTTTCTTAGCGCTATCGTATTGGGTCATTAATAATGACTCATTATCACCAATTTGGTGACACCAAGCATTTGCTTACTGTTGGCATGAAAGACCTGAAATTGGCCTACCTGGCGCTCACGTTCTCGGTATGACCATCTGCTCTACTGAGACTTGGGCTTGGCTTCTTTTTCCTTATCAACTGGTCAACTGGTCAACTGGTCAACTGGTCAACTGGTCAACTGGTCAACTGGTCAACTGGTCAACTGGTCAACTGGTCAACTGGTCAACTGGTCAACTGGTCAACTGGTCAACTGGTCAACTGGTCAACTGGTCAACTGGTCAACTGGTCAACTGGTCAACTGGTCAACTGGTCAACTGGTCAACTGGTCAACTGGTCAACTGGTCAACTGGTCAACTGGTCAACTGGTCAACTGGTCAACTGGTCAACTGGTCAACTGGTCAACTGGTCAACTGGTCAACTGGTCAACTGGTCAACTGGTCAACTGGTCAACTGGTCAACTGGTCAACTGGTCAACTGGTCAACTGGTCAACTGGTCAACTGGTCAACTGGTCAACTGGTCAACTGGTCAACTGGTCAACTGGTCAACTGGTCAACTGGTCAACTGGTCAACTGGTCAACTGGTCAACTGGTCAACTGGTCAACTGGTCAACTGGTCAACTGGTCAACTGGTCAACTGGTCAACTGGTCAACTGGTCAACTGGTCAACTGGTCAACTGGTCAACTGGTCAACTGGTCAACTGGTCAACTGGTCAACTGGTCAACTGGTCAACTGGTCAACTGGTCAACTGGTCAACTTTGTATCGATAGAGTTGATAACTATGAGCTAGTGAGAAAGTGAACTGGGTTTACTGTTCCAACGTTTAAAAGCCTCATCTTTTAGGCGGTCTATTGAGGCATGCGCTCCTATAATCCCTCGAACTACACTCCTCATGATTCTCGCCGGATAACTAAAGGCTGTGTTGTATGTGTTGTTCCATACACACTCGTTAAAGATACCGATTCGGTAATTTCCGTTGGTCACGTATCTTTCAAATAAAGTTACCAGCCGCAATCAACGAGTCTATAATCAAGAAACAATTTATGCCAAAAGTTGCCCTTATTCGGGTGATTTTTAAAAACCGAGGGCCTCGTAGCTCGAACCGGCGAATAACCGGTCGTGCAGGAAAATTTAGGACATCAATTCCAACCATCAATTAGCAAAAAGAGAAAAATTGCGCAATTAAAACTCCCCTCCTCGCCACAGGGTCGATCTTGCGGAGTTTATTTTACTTTTAAGTTCTCTTTTGTCTTGCGAGTAATGATCCGAATGATTTCACCTCTAACTTCCATTTTTCCATTCTAACCCTTGCTCACACAGTTCTCGCCAACTTTCGTCTCATCCAAATCTCAGCCAATTTCTCCCCTCGGGAGAGACCATTATTCGCCGATCGTTCCGAAAAGGATGAAGTTTTTGAAGTGCTTTTTCACCCTTTACCCATTTTTCCGCATTTTCCAACCGTTTAACGCCGGTTACGTCGAGCGCCGGCCGTTACTCACTGAACTTTTTCTATTTCGCAACGCCAACTATAAGTGAATCATCCGTCTACTCAAGTCGCTGATAAAGCCTCTTAACTCAGATAAAACGTTCACAGGTAGGCGATGTAGGCAGAACAATACAAACTATAGAGGTAATAAAAACTGTTCGCTGTGAGTTCAGGGTTGGCTTTTCACTTCTGAAGCTACAGTTTCGAGGAAACGTCAAAATAATTCCAAAGGGGTTTTGGTACATTATCTTCTTTGAGGTGTTAATTCTGATAATTCATCCTTAGGAGGGAAAACTCTCGCGATTTTTCCTCCGTTGGAATATGGCCCACCAAGCAAAGGCTGTGGAGTGGCATTTCTGTGCTGGGATAATATTTCTGTTCCGCGTTCTGCAGCAGAAAAACGACCAGAATCTGGAAGAAGTATCTGATACTTCTTGATATTCTTCTAGCGTGTATGTTTTTCATCAAAGTTGCTACAGGCCGGTGCAGTTGCGTATTCATCTGGAAACGTGAAGATTTGTAGTGTGTTCAACGATACCTATATTAACTCTCTCGAATATATGAATATATATTGTACCAAGTAGACCGGTAGTTGGGCAAGATCAGAAGGCGGGAAGGAGGCCAATGATAAATCTACCCATGGGCATAGACGACGTAATATACGATTAGGCTTCGTGGTGCATGGAGGAATAGAATTGGAAAAGGGGCCCTGGAAAGGGAAACATTTCGCATTCGGTCCACGGGGAGAAGCCTCTCGACTTCCCAGCTTAGTTTCGCATTCACGATCGACTATCAAAAGTTGGCGGACTGTACCGAGGCAATACGCCAGCCTGTGGATGTTTACGGCTCTCGTGAAATAGATACATTGAAATACCCGCGACTGACCTTTATGCCTTCTTGATACTTTTGCACCGTCTTGACTAAAATGCGCATGCTCAGTTCGACCGTTTTGATGGGGTTCTAACACTAGAACATAACAATACCGAAATAAAAGTGTCTGCGTTATAAGCTGAGAAAATAGGTACACTTTTAGGGCCGTGATGGAACGAACGGATGGAGCGTTTCATTTCAACTAAAAGCTTCCCAGAACCGACGGTAGTATTTATTTTTTATCCCTTTGTCACTCTTCCCTTTTGCCATTTGTTATGATTTAATCCTTGACCTCAAGGCACAAAACTCAATGCGGCCCGGGGTTCAATTTTGGTAACAGGTTCACAACCATCGGAAAAGAAAAACCATTTTGTAATTTAGCGTGCCGTGGGTGGCCTGCCCGTCTATTCATGTTATTCACAATAGCACAGATATATCTTAGACACGAATCTTGACCAGCCTGCGGATTCAGTTCTTGTGCGAGACGGAAAGGTCCGGAAAACACCACTTAAACACCATTTTTACCGTGATTACGATTGAATATTAGCAACCATCTCTCCCAAACACAAAATCATATGCCTTCTCATAGACACATGATTGCAAAAAACTTAACGCCCCTTTAACGTAATTGAATACGCCGTATAGTTGGAAATGGCTCATGAGGAGGGCCGTAGCGTCGAAAGCGCCAGAGCTTAAGGGATCGAGAGGGAGTCGTCACGTTCTCCCAGCACAGTTACCGGCTATTCGTTACCTTTTTTGTTACATTCACGCAAATATGCTCCTCCTCGCTCCTTCGGGCTGGACTGGAAACTGACCCAGGAATACACGAAATCCATTCGAACCTCACCGACAGATGGAACCTCCTCCTCAGGGCCATCCTCGTCAAACAAGGGAGGCTCAGTGTAAACAAGGTCCCCCTACAGTGTCAACAGATCCACGGGCATCGGCGCCGGGCGCCGCCCTGTTTGTTCGACCTCCATTCGCGCATGTTTGTCACACTGCGACTGTCCCGTGTCGTCACTGTCCAGGTCATACGAAACCCGGCCGTTCCGGTCAGTAATTACGAAATTCGAGGGACTCTTCGCAAACAGCCTTTAAAATTGAGATGAAACCGGTCAAAAAATATTAAACGTCACTCAACTGTCAGGTTGGGGAGGCCGACGTTCGAGTCCTTGACTTGAAAATTTATCCTTCGAAATCATTTGTTCGGCGAAGATGAAAAGGTTGATGCGTTCTCGGGAACCGGAATTTCATTAAGAATTTTGAGGATGGCTAGGAAGTGGAAAGCCTGGCGGTATTAGTCGATGAGATGACAGTTCTGGGACGTGTTCCGAAGAGATGATTCGAACTGATAACAATAAGTTGTGATAACAAGTAAAATGCAGGGCTGCCGCAGCCAGGGCGCCGCTTTAGCAGGGAAAACGGGCAATTTTAGTACCAGAATTTTTAAAAAGTTGTTTTTACAATGAAAAAATCAACATTCGGCTAAAATATTAGCTATCTTAAGTCATTATCTTTTCAAAATTTAGAGGTAATTGAATATGCGTGCTTTTCTTTACGTTTTCTAAAGGGGCGCACATCTACTCAATCACTTCGGTTAAAAATCGATGAAAGAGAGACAATTTGAGACAACTTGGGGGTTTCTCTTTTTTTTGTGTCATAAAGTAACTATTCAAGAGACTAGTCATCTGTATTCCGACGATGAACAACATCAAGAAAACCAGGTGGTGGTCAAGGGGATCGAAGAGGCAACACATTTTGAAGCCGGAGATGACCGTTGCTAACTTCACTCCGGTAGAGATGAAAGAATGGTGGTGAACCAACCAACTGCTGATCAAGATCTTCCATGCGAACCAAAGCCAACCAGCAGGTCACCAAAGAAATCGACTACCAAAAAATAATAACCTTTGAAGTTGGTAATTTGTCGTTGCCTCATTGAAGAATAGAAATGGGGATGCAACAACAGCTTGCAGAATTGAAAACATTAGCTCAGATGATGGAATCGTGGTTTGTACAATGAGACCCATCAACAGGCTTGGAAATGTCTTACCCCTCAATCGAGACAGGGTTATATCACGCAGCCAAATAATAATGATTTTGGAAAATCCCGTGCAATTGGGCTCTGGTTTCCAGTTCCAGTTTGAGTGATAGTTTGGTTGAGTGATAGTTTGCTACTCTTGCGTTGCAAAACATGTGCTTCGTCGTGGTAAACTTGGTGAAATTTTGTGAATGTCTACTGCTCAAGTGTCAGGGTCGAATCGTCTAGCATTTTGTATTTGTAAGAAATGAACCTTTTTTAAGAGGTTTTTGAAAGTGTTAGTTACCACGTAGAAAAATCTCGAGACTGAGTTTCTCGATTTAAAAACTTATTGAACTCTCTGATATGTGATTGCCTGTAAATAACCAAATTTAAGCCTGACTAAGTGGTCGGGTATATTTTTGATTTTGTTCCTGAAAATTTGATAATAAATAATACAAACCTCAAGTCTCCATCCTCCAACTTTCAGAGTCAATGGGTCCTGAACAAATTTGGAGAAAGTGATCAATCTTTATCTGGGAGAAATTCAAATGAAAAGCCTACAGCGGCAGTTCTCTTGGGGACTGGAGGGAAACAGAAACGTATACAAGTGAAGCGGACGATGAGGAAAAGCGACTCGAGGAGGGCATGAGTCGATTAAATAAAGAAGGATTGCAAAGGGAATACAGGAACAGGATGGACTTGGAGCCAATCCCACGGGGCCCTACAGTCCGCGGGGCAGCTGGGTCAATCCGGTGAAACAATTCGCCCATAGGCCGGCCGAAGGGACTCCTTGGGCTCTCCAAGGATTAATTTGCTTCTCCTTTTAATCAACTATTAACCTCCGAGACACCTATACCGTTTGAATTTCATCAGCGGCGAAAATACTGTCAAAATGATGAGGAAATTGACGAGTTTTGAATACAATACTTTCATACCAGGAGACACACTCTTCGCAGATATTGACTTTTTTGATGATCGGTATGGAACAACATATGCGTTTGGTTCCGTAGCGAGTACCATGAGGAAGAGTGTCGGTTAGAGAAAGACATTTCAGTTCAAGAAATTCGAAAAAAGGTTGAGAATTGAGGGAGCTATGGTTATTTTTGTAAATGACCACAGACACTTGTTCGGGAAGTGATTTTGAGAAAATGTGTGTAAGTAAATGTTTTTTTCTGAAGCTCCGTTCCGATTCTCGATTTTAGGACGATTATAATACTTCCATTTACTCTGTAACTATGGAAGTAAAAAGTAAACTTTTCGATCCGAGTCAGTAATAAATTATTAAGTGAGGCAGATAGTCGTTTGCATTATCGCGCAGCCCCTTTGCGCATCTATCTCGATGAAGTTGCACAATAGCACAATATTAACTCTCGACGAGACATTTTCAAACACGGATTTCTTCTTCAAAACGGAATTGGGCTCGCTGAAGGCTGCGGTAGAGATCGAGAAAGGTAATTGCTGATAGTGCAATATTAAAGGCGTCTTTCGACGGCCGAAAGCGAAAAAGAGAATCTTAAAACGGCATTATTCAGTAGAAAAGGCTCGGCTAAGATGAGGAGTCGATCCGATAGTCTTTTTCACTCGGCTTCTTTCGCATCTCTTTTATTCCGCCGTTTGAACTACTTTACTCTTTTCTGTCGCTGAAGATGAGTCAAACCCATCCTTTAACGTCGAGTTTGAGTGTCGAAAATCTTGGCAATCTTAACAGGATCAAAAGATGAAGTTTAAAGGAGGACGGGGCGACATGAAGTGACAGGGAGATAACGAGATTGCCGAGGTTCCCCTGTTTCGGCTCAAACTGTCATCTTAATCCCGACAAGATGGCGATACTTAACTGAGCGAACGAGGGGTTATGCATTATAGCGTTTTCTAGGTTAATTACCGCTCATCCGACAAGTGTACGCGTTTTGATAAGCGTGGAAAATGGGATTCGAAGTGACTGTATATTGCTGATTGTCATGGAGATTTATCGATCTCAAAAGGTTAACCTGCTAACATGAAAGGATACTTTGCAGTGTAGATGGCTACCCTCAAGTCGGAAGCCGAGGAGGATCTTTGATTATAATCAACTGCTCTACATTGAAATTGTATCTGATTAGAAAATGGCCATGTATTTTGGTGTGAGGAACTCGAAATCACCAATGGAAATCCTCAGTTAGCTCTAGTTTCTGAAATACAAGTACTCCTTGCCGGAAAGGGGGAAATTTACGATTTTCGAGTTGGCAACAATGATTTTTTCTTGTGGTCCACGAGAATTCGTACTATGACTCACAGGGAACTGCTCTTTGATGAACAGAACTATTTTTCTAACCTCAGTTGCCTTAATTTGCTTTCAGTAGTTCTGTTTTTTGATGCGAGGATTGACGTTATGAAATGCACATCATTCAGATGATTTGCCGCCTTAAGAAGATGGGAGAGGGGAATCTTTTGGCAAAATTTTTCAGTTTTTTTTTAGATCGAGGTTTTTTAATCTCAATCTCGTGATACGTAGCTTGACCCAGTCACAGCTCTCCGTGGACCTTTCCAGGCGAAACTAGTCCGCCCGTGGCTCAGGATACTAAGCAGCGTCCCTTTGGCATTCATTAATTTCGAGGCCAGGACCGTTTAATCAACGCTGAGCCGAACACCATCGGAATATCTATTCCTCATCTGCATATTATATCTTGTTTGCATTATTATCTAATGGCCAAAATACCCTTATTTGAATTAATTAGCCCTAAGGGGTTCCTATGCTTTCTTAAGCGTATTCGGTTCAACAATTTCCATTTCGTAATCAAGATCATTACTGCTCGTGGTTGTTCTGCAATTCTAGATGAGGATGGCCGTATAATTGGAAGATGACCTTATCCGGCCAGGTTTACTCGCAGACATTTTTTGAACGATCAAGCGCATTTCCAAAAACGTCGATCTGGCAATGTCACGGAATTTTCATCTCTACGTATCGCTTCCTACCAAAATAATTCGACGGTGTAGAATCAACACTGCCCAACCTTTTTGCCATGCGATCCAAATCCACCAATCCAAATTTTGAGAAAGAGGCAACCCAGACGCCCCCAAAACACGCTATGCTTTGAATTGGGCAGTATTGCAGTGTCACCGTCGGATTGCCAATTTTCAGCAGAAACTCCTCGAAAACGCCGTTCGTCCAAAAATCCAGGGTAGTTTTCGGTCGTGATATCCCCGTCGTTGATGATTGTTGTTCGCATCAGCTGGATGGATATGCTTTTTTAAAGATTCAAACAGGGTCAGCCGTTCTGGCGGGATCGGGACAACGGCTGATCATTGTGGAGAACCTCATTAATTCCAAAATAGGCCGGCGAGAGGAGATTTTCGACCGTTGGGTGGCACATAAGCTCATCTGCGGTGGAAATACTCGTTAGGCAGCTCAAACTCCGGTTGAAACCCGACTGAGAAGCTTTCTCTTCCACTCCTCGCCCGATACGCGTTTGACCATTGTTTACCACGAGTGCTCGCCACCGCACGAACCGATGGCTGCTGAATACCCTCGAATGGAATAGTCAAAAGGGTCACTAAAGCAAGCAGATTAATACGTCCTATACAACATGTTGGAGCTTCGTAGGTTGGTCGGATTGTACCCCGTTCGAGTTTTGTTAACGGCTTGCCCAGGTTCGGACGAATCCGCCTACGCGCTCGCGAGGCCTCTTGTTATCTCCGAGAAATTTACCATTGGAGCATCAATATGATTGAAAATAATGAAATGTAGTGTTTCCCGAGAAAAGTGAGTTGGTGGGTACGAGGGCACGAGTTCAAAGACGACTTCCTCTTGACTCGGTTTGTATTCCCAACCTAGCAATTTCAGCCAATTCCCTTGTTACGGAGTTCACTGGAGGATTGCGCCATTCTGCCAGGATTGGAATTCACTGCTGCTGTGTTGAGGACATTGCTTATGACATTCAGTGCTGAGGGCATTGTGTAAGGACTGCTACGGGTATTGCGGGTACAGCAACTCCATTTTTCACTCAGCCGAAGATCTGGACAAGGAACTCAAAATCATTCTGGGACAACGCACTGCTTATGATTCTCTGGAGAGTTTCATGAGGAAGAGTGTCGGCTTTAGGGTTAGTCAGAACGTCGGCCACCAGAGACCGTCTCAGATGGGGGTGGGGCTAATGGAGGGTCGACTCCTCATCAGGTCTAGCAGAAAACACAATCGGCGTTCCAGTAGATGTACCATTTCCAACCTCCAGAGAGGCTCAAAAATGAAGGTTGTTAGTTACTTTGCTAGCTAAGTCCAGGTCTCTGTTGACCAGACGGTCGTACCGAGAACGTGTGTGACCGGTGTGGAAATACGTCCAGCCTTCTTAAGATGTATCCCTTCTTGAGGCGAATACCTTCTTGAAAGGTACACCTTCTTGAGGCATATACGCTCTTGAAAGGTAGACCTTCTTTGGGTTGACGTTCTTAAGACTCATACCATCTTGAGCATACATCTTCTAGAAAGTATTCCATCTTGAGGCGTATATCTTCTTGAAAGGTAGACCTTCTTACGGCGTACACCTTTTCGAGGCTTAGGTATACCTTCTTGAAAGGTAGACATTCCTGAGGCGTTTCTTCATACGCATACCTTCTTGAACCATATAGGTACCTTCTTGAGGTCTATACAGTCTTAAGGTGTATTCCTTCTTGAGTGGTAGACCTTCTTGAGGTTTATTCCTTCTTGAAGCGTGTACCTTCTTGAAAGGTAGACCTTCTTAAGACGTATACCTTCTTGAGGTGTATTCCTCCATCAGGTGTATTAATTCTTGAGGCGTAAACGTTCATGAGGCGTATACCTTTTTATGACGCATACCTTCTTGAGGCCTATACCTACCTTCTCGAAGCGTATACCTTCTTGAGGCGTATACCTTCTCGAGGCGTATACCTTCTTGAGGCGTATACCTTCTTGAAGCGTACCTATACCTTCTTGAGGCGTATACCTTCTTGAGGCTTATACCTTCTTAAGGCATATACCTTCTTGAGACGCATACCTTCTTGAGGCGTACACCTCCTCCCAACGTGTACCTGCTTAAGAAGCAAACCTCCTAAAGGTGCATACCTTTTGAGGTTTATACCATAATTTCATACACCTTCTGGAGGCCTAGGTTACTGAACATCGTGACGCCTACTTCCCTGATTGACACAGTTTACCCTGCCTCAATAAAGTTTTCCATAACCAATCTGACGCCTGTTCTACTGTGGTGATTTATAACGAAATCACTCGCTTCAAAGAACGATTAAGAAGTGGGTATCCTTCTCCCGGTAATTACCTAAGCAAAATTCCCCAACATGACCGAGTAATTTTCCGACGGGAAATTAAATATTTTTGTCCCGGTTCGGGAAAATGGAATTAAAAAGTTTTTCTTCCTTAATTCATCCCTCAGGCTTCCCTCCGCTCACCTTTCGTTATGAAGTGAGGAAACCTCTGAAAGAGGAACGCAATTAGCGTTTGAAATCGGGCTCCCTTCTCGTTGGCGGGGCTGGCGTTAATATATAACTCGGGTTAGGGAAGGGTTTCCCATTTAAATCAACTCCTTTTCGTCATAAATCAGCACTTGACGGCTGTTAAACTTAACGAAACCAGCCCTCGCACTTGACGGCCGCAAGCTTGATCGAACGTTTAGTGCCTCAGGCGCGAAAAACCTTCGAAACTTCGAGGCGTGCGAAATTAATTCGAGGGCGGGGAAAGGTGAAATTTACAATTTCTCGAGGCTAGCCCTCGGATGGTTTGAACAGTTTTGATATTCCTCGATATTTCCCTCGAGGTGTGATGGGTCGTACTCCCATCTTTCACCGGCTGCTAAGATAAATTTGTTCATACATTTCACACGTAAAACTTGGTAAAACTTACACTTGACTTAGAGCAGGTAACGAGAAGCCTGAAACGATTCGGGAATGATAAAAGCTTGATACAGGATTGCAGACAGGCTACGCGGTCATGAGGATTTTCGTATTTTCCTTCCAGTTTCAAGGAATAGGTCAAAATCCGTGACAACGTTCAGCACTCGATTGGCGTTACTGCATCATCCACGCGTTACTGCACTGCCCCAGGCGTCTCGCAAAAGGGAATTTCCCGATAACCAGTAAACCATGTTATTGCAATTTTCGATCTCTGGTAGCTCCGACGTAGACGTATACGTTCACCTTCTCAAATCATCACCCCCTGGGTCGCAACTTTTCGATTGGCTACATGCGTTTTTCTGCCATAGCGGCAATTCTTCATGCCATACCTATATTTGGTATAAATCCTCCGTTATGTTGATGGAAAAGGGTGTCCATAAGTGACGGAATCCTTATACAGTATTAAATCCTATGAATTTTATAGTTATTTTGAGACTATCCTGCTTTACCATCTTTTCCATAAGGTTTTGGACCCCTATTTCGGGTGATCGTTCAAAACACTGAATTCTCTTAAAGGAGTCAGGAGTAGGTATGTTTCTGCGAAAAATTGTGAGCTATATTATACTTGGCATTAGGTATAACGAATTTTATTAATATAGTGCTTTTCTTAAAAGTATGAATTCAAAGAAAATGCGGGCAAACAAATGCCATTATTCTTGGCATTAACTTCCATTCTGTGGTAAAAATTTGTTTGAATTATTTTGTCCAAGCCAAAAACCAGCGTCAGTGTATTCAGATGGCCAGGGAGGAAACAATTGATAGAAATATTTTTACCAGGATGGGTTGTACCTTTGTCGTACAAAAGGCCGGCCTCATCCTATTATTTTTAACGAATCGCCCTGCCCATGCCATTCCCATTTTATCAGCTCGTCGGGCAATCGATGTTCGTACGGAAAAAATAAAACTCCTACGCCATTGATTGGGACAGTGGGTTGGCCATGTTCTAGTGTATTCTCTACATTCCTGCGGTTGACAGCAGTTCTGAACAATATTCTGCTACTAAAAATAACTAATTTTAAGCCATAAAAGTGCGTATAATTTAATGAATGATCTATTCTGTTAACTGTTTGAACGCACATAAGACATGACTCTTGCATTACTCAGTTTCTTTCGATTCTTCAAGTCTAGGTACTACACTATTAAATAAAGGCTATTAGGTATAACCTAGGTACATAATAGGTACCTAATCATAAAAATACCATTAGTGCAACTTTGTACAAATGAATGCTTCAAAAGTAGTGTTATTTTGGCGGTTGCAGCTTATCAGCTCTTATCAGTGACGTCGTCATTCCTCCCGCCTACGAAGATGCGCTTAATGCATGACGTTAACCCCCCTCCCGCAACAATAGGATGAAAGGAGGGAAACATCTGTGGGGGCACCGCCTAACCGACCCCCTCCCCCTCCTCTCATGGCTGCTGTGGGTGGCTCCAAGCGCCACCTATCAGCTTTCCAAGGTACTACTTCCCAGAGCGCCATCTTCCGGCTATTCGAGGTGTCACTACTGCCCCATTGTTGGTGACGTCAGGGAAGGCCCTAGTGATAAGAGCTGATAAGCTTCTACCGTCAAACGAAAACTACTCTCCCATATTCTGTTACTGTTTCCAAGACCATCCTGTGCGAAATGGGCTGCCTTTGAAAAATTTTCTTTTTTGGAGCCAATTTAAAAATGTTCGCTTCTTATAAATTTTTTTACGAACCAAAATTTATCTTTAGCTAACGTGGTAACGGAACTGTTGCAGATACGCGTTCGCAAAGTTCTCCGATGATGCTCGAGCACCAGACAATTGTAGCAGTGCAGCAAGACGAAGGAGCGGTCCTCGTGTGCATTGCAGTCGGCTGCCCCCAGCCAGATTACAGGTAAATAATTTGTTTCCATAAACATTGCATTCACGAACTGACGTGACTTGTGTTGAAGAATGTTCGCGAAATTCGATGATCCATATCAATGCCGGATGACTCCAAATGAGGACAGTTCTGATGAAGTAAATTCGTAAATCCCAGCAATGAGTCCGTTCAACAGTCGGGACGCGCGATTTATGGGGGCGATAAATTATCTCGGTCGAGAGGACCGCCATTCGAATTTGCATATTGACGGTCCGAGAAACCCTGACTTTCATTTTAATTGAAAAAAGCCTCTAAAGTCGACTAGAAAAACTGACATTTTAAATGAATTTATGATGGAAGATTTCTAAATATAATTATTATCAAGTACCCAATCAATAAACGACCGCTACATGGGGGGAAACGATTGAGTGCCTAGGTCCATTATGTTTAGTTAAGGCCAGAGGGAGGTAAAGTCTTAAATATCGACAGTCATTGTGTAAAAACCTCGAGAATTTTTCAGGAGGCCAAAAAAAACGTTTATTTTCATTTAAAAGGACGTTTAGTTTACTGTTCCTTTTTATTTCAAGCCAAAGACCATTACCGACAGTTTAAACGTATTTTGGTCAGAATTTTGTTGAAAGACAGGTTTTTATACAGAAATTCATTACTTACAGGGATTTACACTGAATTCATTACTTACAGGTTAATACAAACCCCCATAGAATCAAAAATATTTGTTGCAGCAGATTTATGACGCCATCAGATGGTGCGCTGGGCCAATAGCTACCAGAAAAGCTAAAAACCTCATTTTCGCCAAAAATCGTACTTACAGGTTTTTACACTATGACTGTTGATATGAGATTTTGAAAATTGAAGTTTTTATGTAGCGGAAAACGTCTCAACCTATATTGCAGACAAATCGGCGAAACTTGATTTCAAGTTTTTCCAAAAATGGCGGTGGGAAGAGAAGAATATGAATTTTAACCTGAATTACCATTCGAGCAGTGACATTGATCCTTTTTGCGGTTGCGTTTGGTAAGGCAGGTATACTTAGGTGCCACTCCGTCGTTTTCCTTCCATCATGAGACCATTTTCTCCGCTATACCTCAACGTCGATGTTTTTTCATCTTAGAGCCTAGTTTGGCGGTCGTACGAAGCCACTCAGTCCTCCTGAGGTAGGAGGTCGAATGACCTATAAATTTAATTAGCTGGCAAAGGCGCCGTGACGTCTTTTAATTAAGAAAACCTCCGGAATAAAGCCGCTTTTTTAACCAAGCAGGAAAAGAACTTTGATTAAAGTCCCTTCCGAAGCTGGCGGGGAGGACGATGAAAAAATGCGAGGAATTACATGGGGGAGAATTGGGAAGCGTCAGTCTGTAAGGAAAGAAACAATGGAACGATTGTTTCCATTTGCGGAACTCCAGAAGCGATATGGGGTTTTAAAAGACACGGAAATCCCTACATGGGGTATTGAGAAGGTGTACACGGGAGTAGCATCGTTACGAGGATCTTCCCAGGGATGGTTTCCGCATGAAACATCAAAGGGATGCGTATTCTTTTTTTCCCATCGCTTTTTTCCTCCCGGATTAATTACAGCCAGCATATAATATGAATGTTGGAACGATGAAAAACTTCTTTGCGTCTTCTCAAGACTCTCAACTTGTTTTCGTTGTATTCGCAAAAAGGTAACGTAGGCTTGTTTTGATTATATAAAGATTCAGCCCTTGGGGAGGATACGCACGTCATTGTTTTCTGTTATTCGTCAAGAAAAGAATCACGAAATTGAGGGGTTTTTTTTCGAAAACCAAAAAATGTCAACCGTAGAGTCAAAAATTTTACAATTTTTTAGACCTGCACTTCCGTACCAGATTTTGGACCTCCGGAGTTCCGCTACATTCGTAGGTACCGCAATAATTCACAATCCTTACAATCCGGCGAGACATTCATTGAATTAGTTGTTGAGAGGTGAACAGGCGGATTTCGAACTTGCGGCGAAGTCCGTTCGCCGCAGCTAAACTTCAGCGAGAGGCTGCGGCTTTCGAACCGTAAACTACCGTTTAGGTCGGATGGCTGAGGAGCGGAAGGAGAACAGCTTGACTTCGCCGGCTCGGTTGGACAACATCCTAAATCCCGATAAATGTTATCGGGGCGATAATGAGGACCGGGGTTTCAGCCCTTCGTAAAGTGAAAACTGCCGAACGAAGTTTCCTCAAGTTTGGATTTGAGAGACTTCGAGGATTAAAGAAGAATTGCGTGAGAATGGGATAAGATGGCGTTGAAATGTTCAATGGCGTTTTTCGGGATCGCCTTGGAAGGATGTCAATATTTGTTTTGCCGAATGCAAGAGTATGACGTCAAAATCCAGAAGTCAAGGCTTTCGGACCAAAAGAGAAGTGCTATGGTGTGGAAATTTTCATTGGTGTTTCAAAAAACCTTGAGGAATCCAGATGAATGGCATGAGAAGAATATGATGGTGTGGAAATTTTCATTGGAGGGTTCAACAACCTTAAACAACCATGACACTTCGAAAGGCCTTGAGGAATCCAGAAGAATGGCATGAGAAGAATATGATGGCCTGGGAATTTTTATTGTGGGCTTTGAAAAACCTTGAAACTTCGAAAGACGTTGAGGAATCCAGAAGAATGGCATTAGAAGAATATGATGGCGTTGAAATTTTCATTGGAGTTTCGAAAAACCTTGAGGAATCCAGAAGAATGGCATTAGCATAGAATCGGATTGTGTGGAATCGGCTTTGGTTATTGTCGTTTTGCAAGAGGTCAAAATCCAGGAGCACAGGATTTCGAACCTCCCAAGAAGTGTGATGGTGAGGAAATTTTCATTGGCGTTTCGGAAAACCTCGAGGAATCCAGATGAATGGCATTAGAGGAATGTGATGGTCTGGGAATTTTCATTTGGGGGTTTGAACAACCATGAAACTTCAAAAGACGTTGAGGAATCCAGAAGAATGGCATTAGCATGGAATCTGATTGTGAGGTATTGGCTGTGGTTATTGGCGTTTTGCAAGAGGTCAAAATCCAGGATCACAGGATTTTGGACCTCCAATGACTTGGGATGGTGTGGAAATTTTCATTGACGTTTCGAAAAACCTTGAGGAATTCAAATGAATGGCATGAGAAGACTATGATGGTCTGGGAATCTTCATTGGAGGTTTTGAACAAACATGAAACTTCGAAAGACCTTGAGGAATCCAAAAGAATGGCATTAGCATGGAATCTGATTGTGTGGAATTGGCTGAGGTTATTGGCGTTTTGGGACTTACGGATCGAGGCCGGAGTTTCTTTCAATGCAAGAGGTTGGCGTCAAAATCCAAGAGCACAGGATTTTCGGACCTGAAAAGAAGTGGGTGGACATTTTTGGTGGGGTTTTGGAAATCCTTGAATATCCCAGAAGAATAAAGCATCAGAAGAACGTAACGATGATGTGGGGATTCCCATTGCCGTTTTGGGTTTCGGAAAAACCTCGAAAGACCTCGAGGAATCCAGAAGAATGGCATTAGTATGGAACAAGATGGTGTGGAAATTTCGATCCCTATAATGATACAGTTTTGAATCCTTAAAAAACAAAACCAGATAACACACAATGCCTCCATATTTTGATACGTAAATTTTTACATAATTTGATTATATTTTGACTAGGTACTTTTGAGGCTATTTAGGTCAAAAAACTCACTACGTAAAAATGGAAGTAGAGACATTCCATGCCTGTGGTGTCCTCTACTGCCGAAAATTAAGTCATTTTTCCATGACCGCGGGACCCTACAAAGCTTCCTATTTCGCCTAAGGCTTGTATACGAATTCGAGCCCATAATCCCCTAAAAAAGAAGGAAAATTTGATACGCCCAAAGATGAGCGGAGTAGCGAGAAAGCTTGTGGAACGAACTCGATCTAGAATAACGCCAAACAATATTCATCAGTGACACGTCACCTACTGTGGCCCAAGGGTCTCCGTCGGCTCTGCGTCTAAAGTATTTGTCCCGACGCAATGGCGGATATTATGTATGGAATACATTTTGTATTCATGATATCCGCCCGTTCGCTTTAGATTGGGTTCGCCTCGGATGTCTGAGGATCATCCGGGGGAAACAACGGCTCAAGCCACCACCTACTTAGAAATTCCGAGGGGACGACGCCCCCCGGCCCTGACCCGTTACCTACGAGAAGGGTCCAAAACCCTTGGGGCTGAAGAAAGGTCCAAACTCGAGTTTACCTAATAAACTGTAATTTGATTGTTTCCTACAACCGCTCTTGAACTCGATTCCTCGATGCTGCTATGAGCTCGGTGATTTTTTCCCGTGAGGCTGACCGCAAAAATTGGCAATTCACTCGGTTTCGGTACATTAATTTATTTGAGTTGTTTTCTTGTATGCAGGAGGTAAGCACTAAATCCATAGATGAAATTGAAAAAGTCCAAAATTTTGATCGTTTGGCCGGAAATTTTGGGTACCTTTTTTATTCGTCTCAAAATACCATGGGCTTTGAAAACCCTAGTGTAATAAAATAAAAAACGCTGCTAAGTAGATCAGTGGCATGTGCAGATTAGTTTTTGCTATGTCCGAAGAACTCTGCAAATTTTGCACAGGGGTTCATTTTTCGATTGCAAAGACAAACCTTACGATATATCGGTACTCCTTAAACACAGAATTTAGCTGTTATTATTCTATAATTTCAGTATCAATTTGTATTTTAGATGAGTTATTTAGAAAAACGTTTTTTCAACCAGGCAAAAAATAATCATCCTCTTCGCTTGATAAATACTTACTTACCTATCCATTTTTTCAACGCAGCTGATCGTTCAATTCCGTTAAATTTACCATTTAATCTATTCTTAATCACCTTCATAATTAACTGAATAATAATAATTATTAAATTCTCTGAATAATGAAATTAAAAATGCCTCATGCCTCAGACTGACTGACTGCCTGACTCGCTCTCATGTTGCCAAGCGCAACTGGTCGAAGTGTGAGTGCGTCACCTTGTTGGTGTAATAGGCTAGTAGTCGTAAGTAGATCAATCAACCGTATCTAAGAGCCGAGGCCAAATTCTCAAGTTTTTCCAATTTTTGTTTTGCTGATTTGTGTAATGCGACCAAATTCTTTAAATTGAAGATATCGGGAGGACAGAAGTTTTTGTGGGGATTCCAACGAGTGGAAAACGAATTTTGTGGCTCGAGTAGTTTTCGAGTTATTAAGAATTGGGGAAATTTTAAAAAACTCAAAACTGCTTCACTAAAACTGCAATAACTCCTAAACGGTTAAAGCTACTGGCGTGGCGATGGTCTCATTCGATTCAGCATAGAAAAATCTATAGAAAATGATACCTCACATGCCTATGTTGCAAATTTCCTTAAAAAGACGAATTTTTTACCACTTCAACAGCTGTTTTACTGGCCTTAAAATTAAGGTAGGGTTCTGCCGAGACGTTAGGACCAACTAGATACGGAACTTGATTTTTGGTAAAAATTTCAAAATTTTTCGATAACTCCTTCCCCCTTAAAAACCCCGGACGGCGGACGGCGTACGGCGTACGGCGGACGGACAAAAAATTTTTATTGCAGATTCGGATTCTACACCCCTTGAAACGTAAACCAACAAATTTTCAGGGGGTGTTAAAAATTTTTTTTTCCTGACCGATTACAAAGGTTTATTTCTTTAGAAAAATGAACCAAAAAAACAAAAATACGAAGTTTTTTCCCATGCACCATTTTTGTCTTCCAAAGCAATCCAATTAAGAAATAACGTTTTTACTGGCGTTAGGAAAATCAAAAGTCGAAATAGAGCCACAGCTTTTTTGCAAGGATAGAAGAGGGAAGGATCTTCGTTTTGAATTAAACACTCGCCAAAGAGGAAAGCGAGTGAGGAAACTCGAATCGGGTGGAAGTCGTTGAATAATTTCGAGCCAACAGCCACTTCGAAGGCTCTGGTAGCAGATCGTGTAGCGCTGGCCAATCGAAGCGTCGACTTTCAAAATTCATCATGGTGGCATACTGGATTTGGACGGTTTTTCATCAAATCGGCCAGTTTAAGTAACGCACTTCGAATTTTTTGATAAGCAGGTAGGTAATAGTTTACCAATATGACCCAATTTTATTAGCCAACCCAAAAAATTAAGAGGTCAAAGATTCATATAGGTATTTATTAATTGAATTATTTTTGCTATGCTTATTCCGCTCTCACGCAGCCAGTTTTGACCTTTTTGAATTTGAAAAAATGTTTCGCTGAAATGTCAAAAAAATCAGCCAATTGCTACCCATATATTTTCATTTTTTGAACATTAATATTAATGGTGCAAAAAAAAAATACAATCAGAAATGATGAAAAATTTTCCGTCTGACAGATGGTTTTTACTATCTAACGCAACTAAAATGTATAAAATGAAAAATGTTGAGAAAAAAACCTACCTAATGGTGTTTAATGGTGTTTTTGCCATTTCACAAATTCCTAGCAAAATCTATTTTTTATATGTATCTACTATTTACTTCATGCTTCTTTTTGTTGTCGGTTTAATATATTTGTTTATTTTTCGCTCGAGGATGGTTTAAACCAGTTTTTGAATTATACCGGACTATTATCCCTACGAACCGTTGACTTGTTGGACGACCGGCCGATTTACCGTGCCTCCTCCCTTGTCCCTCCCGCACATTCCGTATGCGCCGTCCTTCTCGCTCTCAGGGCCTTACTACCCCCGTGTGTTGTAAGGGTGGGTTGCCCCTTGTTAACCACTTTGATCCTTCCGTTGCTGGCTCTCGTCCGGGGAAATTCTATTCGCGTTCGGCCTATTTGCCTTTTCCTCCGCTGCTCATTTGTGCCGAGCTATTTTCGATTGATGCACACTCCAAAATAGCTTTAGCTGTAGGAACTTTTTTCTAAAATCAATTTTTTAGGTGGCAAAACTGGAGGTACGTATTAAGTGAGGTATTTTATGCAGGGTGATCACACTTAGGATTGTCCTTGAAGGGGATTTTTGTTCCATAAGTCCCTCAAATTTCGAAATAGTTACAAAAATGAGGATACCGTTGAAAAGCTTGTTAAATTTCCTGTAACGGTAAGGTATTGGTAGTTTTGTACCATCAAGTCAAAAAACCAAAAAATTGGGCCAAGTCCGAAAATTGCTGAATTAAAAAAATTTTTTTTTTCATCGTGCGTTTGGGATAAAAAAAATTTAAAAATCCCTCGCACTTCCCAGGAAAACTGGCCTAGAATGTCAGCTTTCCAACGGTATAATCTTTTTTTAATTTATTTCGCTTGTTACAGGAGAAATCGATTTTTGAATGCACAGAAATGTTGGGTTTGCTGAAATCTCGGGTTTTTTGGGACTGTTTGGACGTATCTAACAAGTTTCTGTAAATTTTCACGCTGAATCCAATGTCGATCCTCTCCATCGTCGCTTTTTAATGATGGGTTTTTGAAGGAATTTTGATTTCATGATGAAAAGGTCGGCAGAAAGGTCCAAACAGTACAAAAACCCGAGATTAAACTGAAAAACACGTTGGTATGCATTCAAAAGTTGATTATTAAGATAAGAGTGATTAAAAATAGAATCCCTTTGTCAAATCAGGCGATTTTAAAATCATAAATTGACGTACCTAAAGGAAAAATTCATTTATGAAAATAAATTTTTTCTGAAATTTGTTATGACATTATTCCCTTATATTTGCGGGAGGTAGCATTTCAAAACTCCATTCGGGGCAGCATACTGGAGAGGCTTGTGAAGGGCATAGCGAATCGTGAGTTGGCCCGTGTGAAGGGACGGCCGTCAGGTGGTGCATGCCAGTGCATATTGCAGCTGCACTATTGATCTGCCCGGCCGTACACCGCAAGGGATAGGGCGGGCTCCAGTTTCATCCCGTATGAGATATAGGTAACCGAGTCGGTTATTCCAAATTATTCGGTCGAACGTTTCGGGCTCAAAGAAAAAGGGCGTGAAATCGAGTAGATAAATTGAGGATACCCGATACTTGAATTTTATTGTACCTAAACATGAGCTTTTGATTGAGAGAATTTGAAGTTGAGTAGAGAAATCAAAGTATGTATTCATTCCATCATTGTTTTTTATCCACTCCACAACATTGGTAGGTATTGTAATAGTCTTTGAGCTCCTATTTTTAAAATCGAGGAGAAATTGTTTATCGAGGTATATTGAAAAATAAAGCGACCGAACGCAGTCAAGTTTGATGTCCTACAGATTAAATTCGAATTGTGTCAGGTTGGGCAAAGCATGCCTGAGGTAATAAAACCCATTGAATTCCAGAAAAACGCCCGTATCCTAATTAGGCCGTGTTTTGTGTCCCAATAAGGAAAAACTCCCAACTTGCGCCCAAAACAACGCATTAAATGTGAATGGAATACCGCAGCCCCGAGCCATTTTTCTCTATAAATGAAAAGCTCAGCAACGAGTTTGAAAAAATGCTCCTTCCTCGCTCCGCATACCCGGAAAAAAGAGGAAGTTGCAGAGGGAGAAAAAATACAAACAAGGCAGCCTCGTTACGAACTGAAACTAGAAAAAGATAGAACGACATTGACGGATGGGAGGTTGGGAGTTAATTAACGAGCCTCGCTTTTGTCGTTCTGCCTTGGGTAACGGGGGCGGGGAAATGCGGGAAAACCGCGTATTTTATTTCGAATTTAATAAGGTCCCCTGTCAGTGGAACATGTCTCCGGTTCGCACTTTTCTGGCTTTTCGATTCTGGGAAGAGAGGAACGACATTTTCGAATAATTGAGCCAACATCCGAAATTGCCGTATTTATGGGACAAACCATGCTCTCCATGGGTTTCAATATGCAGAGTGTCCCGAAGTTGATGTAAAAACCTTGGCTGAAACTCGACCGAAAGTGGAACATAACGCCGCCAACCGCATTTCGCTACGATTTTGTAAAGTTTTTTCAGGAAAATTACCCTTTACCCACATTTCTCCAGTTCTGAACAACTTTTTTCAAGTTTTAAGGACATTTCTGGATTCAGCTTTAAATTTCCTATAAGCCTAGTGCACATTTATGACCGAAAACCAACCCGTATGACCTAAAACTGCTGTTCAAACATCAAAAATCTAAAAATGTGCGAGGTTCGGACGTAGGTAATGTTGGCAACACTGCATCGAGGTAAAAATGCCAACGCCTCGTAGGGAACTATAGTATTTTGGTAGCCTAACCTAGGTACTGAAAAGGAAAGTTGTTTACTCACGCCGTATATCTTTTTCTTATTGCCTCCTTTAGCGAACTTTGAGCCTCACAGCACGTTGGTACAGTTTATTCGATTTTGCGCATCTCCGCACAACGGGTAATATCTCTGCAGAGGTTCAAAGTACATCAAAATGCGTTGGCGAGCGACATGTCATGGCGGTTCGTGCGCAATATCGGTCTGTTTGTGTTTTGTAGTTGGATAATGAAGTCATTTATCTGTAAAGCCCTTTCTATCCGTTCTTTTCCTATTCAACCGTACTGCATGCAGGTCAATCAAGGTATTTCAAAAGCATTGTCGATAGCCTGGATAACGGTCGGATCAGATCTGAAGCGTAGTTAATTAACGTTGACCGAATGCGGCCATTAGACCGAACGTTAACGCGATGTTAATATTAATTGGATCGTGATGTTGGCCAGGGCTGACCCAGATTGCTGGACCAGAACATAACCTATTGTATATGTCAACGTGCTGGAAATAATATTTCATATTATGAACCCCCAAATACCCCCACCCCCCTTTTGAGGCCCAAAATCGACTGAGATGGAAAGAATTCACGAGAAATTCGCCTTCGGTACCAATTATGGTCAATCCTGAGAATTTTCGATCGAAGATGGTTTGTAAATTACCTATTCTAAATCATAATGAAAAGATAAATATTCGCTCGTGAGGAGCTTCATTTGCCCGGTTTAAACAGGCGGGGAAACCTACTACATCGTTTAGGGACCCATTCTCATGGAGGATCGGCCTAATAATACCCGATAACCCAGATTATTACCCATCAGGCTGAGTAGGTGGCGCACTGAAGGACGGCGGCTTCCCTGGGATAATGCGGAACGTGCGAATAGCCAGCTGAACAGCCATTGAGGCGGCTCTAGGGGCAGAATAGGGTAAGAGTAATAGATTAATAGATAGGGTCAGACAGCCAGAATGGACGGGGTGTGTAACTAACCCGCAGAATGAGCAGTTCAGCGGCTAATGGAATACTTCATCGGCGACATCGCTAACTGCTGCTTTGGCCAGCAGTGAAAAATGCATAGGTGAACTAACAATTGATGGGACTAGCGCCAATTAGGGTTACGAAGTCGAGTCCGTCGGACGATTTTTGAGAGCGGCTCGAGAGGCTTGATAGAGTGTTGGGAAAGGATGCCATATGATTGGTGGAATCCTTAGGCAGCCCCTTAGCAGACTCGGACTCGAAGACACCAAGATTCAGTATTGGGAATCTGTCTTGGAGACAAGGTCTCAGAGACTCGGAATTAGAGGGTTGGACTTGGAGACTGACTTGGAGACTCGGCCTTGGAGTCTCAGAATTGGAGCATTGGACTTGGAGACTTGAACTCAAAGACTTTGAGACTCAGTTTTAGGGACTTGGAATCAAAGCCTTGGACTTGGAAACTCTGAGTTGGACACTCGGATTTGGAGATTCCAAGACTCAGTCTTATGGCCCTGGATTTGGGGAATCAGTCCAAGTGACTTGGAATCGAAGCCTCGGACTTGGAGACTATGACTCCAGCATTCGGACTTGGACTCGAAGACTCCGAGATTCAATTTTAGGGACTTGGACTTGGGATACTCAGACTTGGAGCCTTGGACTTGGAGACTCGGAGTAGGTCACTCGGATTTGAAGACTTCAAGACTCAGTCTTGGGGCCTCGGACTCGAAGAATCAGTCTCGGTGACTCAGAATCGAAGCCTCGCATTTGGAGACTCGGCCTTGGAGATTCGGAGTCAAAGACTCAGAGTTTCAGTTTTAGATACTTGGACTCGGAAGCAAAGCCTTGGACTCTGAGACTCAGACTCGGGGTCTCAGAGCCTCGGATATGAAGACTCGGGTTCTGAGACTAGGACTTGGACCGAAAGTCCTCGATTTGGAGACTCAGTTTAGGGGACTCGGAGTCAGAGCCTCAGACCCGGATTCTCAGACTTCGAGACCCTGACTCAGAGAATCTGTCTCAGACACTCAGTCTTGGTGACTCAGTTTCGGTGACGGGGACTCGGAGTCCCGGACTTGGAAACTCGGACTCAAAGACTCGAGCTTGGAGAATCAGACTCAGTGACTCAAGCTTGAAGACTCGCACTTGGAGACTCAAAATCAGAGACTTGGACTAAGAGAACCGGACTCGGAGACTATGATCCGGGGACTCAGATTTGGAGTTAGGGGACTTGGACCCTGAGACTCGGAATTGGGAACTCAGACACGGAGGATTGGTCTTGGAATCGAATCGAATCAAAATCGAATTAAGTAGAGCGGATGCCCTCTCGAGAACCTGGTAACGTATCTGCAGAGTGACTCCCGTGCCGTACGGATTGGGAATCATATTTTTGTATTTTATTCCTTGCCGCGATGGCGAAGACAGAGAGCGTAGCAGCAGTTAAGAAGAAAGAGAATGAAGTTGGTAAAATAGCAAATACTACTCATGGAGTCTCTTTTCTCTCTCTATCTCTCTTTCATCGGAGAGAAGGATTGTCTAAATCTAAACGTTCAGATGGTTTCGGATTTCACTCCTTCATAATGCAGTTGCTGCGTCAACGAATACGTGAAGATGTCACCTGTTGTCTGGGTGTATTCCAACATGAACGCTTTGCTTGTGCTGGTGTAACAACCCCTAGGACCCAAGTTTCGCCGTCATTCTCAGTCCGAGTCCTTTTCTCGCAAACTCCGACTCGACAAATCCCGTTAGTATTCCCGCCGCCCTCGGCTCCTAATCCTTGGCAGGTTCGCCGCTATCGTGTTCTGCTTCCTCCATCTTCTTCTTCTTCTTCTTCCATCAGTTTCATCCCTAGGTTGAAAAGCAAACAATGTGACACTTACAGCGAGCTTCGATGCAAAGCCTCAACGACACTGCTAATCTTTCGAGTCACTTTCAGCTTTAGACAAGCGGTAAAACGCTGTAGTCCGCTAAATTAAGTTGCGAAAATATTTGTTGAAGAATGTCAGCTGACAATTTCGAGTGCTTCTGATGTATGCGCGAGGGATTAAGATGAAATATGCAGGCGCTGGATGAAGTTTCCGTTCCTAATGTTCCCACACGTCTGAGGAAGAATAAATAATTTTCTTGAAATTCCATTACCTGATATATTTGGTGCCCTGCTCACGCAGTATCCTCGAACTAACTCCGCTATCTTTTCGCTCGAACGTGATATCGTCGGAGAAAATTGCCAAACATGATGCCGGATTCACTAACGCGCTCTACCGAGCGTTAACTCGCGCTTAATCCACGTTCGAGCTCGGTTTAATTAAAGCGTATGCTGTCTGCCCGTTATTTCGAGTTTTATCTCCTCTCGCCGTTCACGTATCGTGACAAGGATGCACCGTATTCGGGTACGAGTTGGGCAGAACGTGCAAATAATACAATTAGTTCGTGGAAAATATCGACGAGCTCCTCGCGCCCGTAAAGTTTGCCCGCTAGTCCGTGTAAACAAGTCGTGCCCCTCGGGATAGGGTGGCAGTGTTTCGGGTGGCAGTGTTGGTTGTTAATGTGGGGAATCTGCAACACCCAACAACTCTCGGAGTTCCATGAATGTTGGAGCACTTATACGTCCAGCTGTCCGTGGATATTCAGTGTTTCGGAACTCTTTCACTAATATTGGCTGGCCCCTTCCTCGAGACTCGAGAGCATAGGATTCCATGCTTAAAAACAGAAAAAAAGTTGAGGGCCTGTCAAAAATTAATTTCAAAATTTAGCATCACATTTTTCAATAAAAAGCATCAAACATTTTCAATAAACTATCTATTTACCAATTAATATCGATAAATCAACAACAAGGAATCACACATTCATATCAGCATCACGGACTACACACAGCCCACATCACTCATCCAGGACTATCAACAAAACCATGTTTTCCTAACTATTATTATCACTGCACCAGGGGCTTTATCACAGATAGGATGCCTGCATAAACTGAACTAATCCCGTTCACATCCGTACGCTTGTTGCAACTCTGGTCGGTCAATTTCAGTGGCTGAAAGTTTTCCGTCGAAATGAACCCCATGTCAAATGCCTGCATGAAAGCTTGAAAAGACTGGCCCTAACCCCAAGCCTATATTTCCATACAAACAGGTAAGCCGCGTTCTAGGAAAAGCGCAATTTTCCCCCAGCCCCGTAGGACTGGCAATATTCAATAATCCGACCCAGGAATTTACCTAACATTTTCCACTCCTTTATCTTCTTTACTTACTGTCGCCAAGGAACGAATTTCCTGTCTCGTTTCGTTCACGTTGACAAAAGGAAGAGGTTCCAGCCGTTATTACGAGTTTCGAGACGAGACGAGGCTTCCGAGTTAGTTGTGACAATGGCAATAGCGAACCAGCGGCTGGAAATTCCTTCCCCTCTCATTCCATCTCGGTTACGTTTTTTCCTGCGAGTGTATTCCGTCTTTCTCTGACGAGGCAAGTTTTGGAGCTATTGTCGGCCGAATATTGCTGCTCTGCAGGACAATCAGAAGCACGCACTCTGCGTTGTAGCTGAACATCCCATCTGATGGGACAGGTAGGTTTCTGCCACAGATTAACAGACTTGATCATGTACTTTAGAGGCACAGAAGCGAAAACAATGTCTTCGTCATGGTAGAAAAGTTCCTCTGAATTTTCACCAGCTGAAAGAGTCGGTAGGTTCATGATTTTGACAATTTTTGACCTGCGCTTCCCACAATGGAAACACGAAGGATCCATCTGAGATTCTTTAGTGGCTCTTACTACTTATCGCATACGAATAATTCCTGCGAGTAAATAAAATAAAAACCGCAAAAATTTGACCCAATCAACAAAATTTGAATGCATAACACGCAATCTCTAAAAATGAACCTGCTTGTTATCAAGATGTTGATGATGCGGTTTTGAGTAGGGATGGGTCTATCGATCTATGGGGTATCGATGTCTCCAAAACATCGATGTTTGGTTCATCGATACCCATCCCTAGTTTTGAGGGTTTCTGAAGAGAACATCAAGGAGGCTGATCATTTACAGAATCAGAAGTATTGAGTATTGACTTAATGTCATTAATTAGTGATTAATGAAGATCCCAAGTTTCAGAGCAGGCGGTCGTACCAGGGGGATTGCAGTATGAGTTTTAAAGATTTTAAGTTCAAAAATTCGGCCGAGAAAAAGATCCAAAAGTTCGTGTGGATCCGTATGAGTTCGGCTCGATTCGGATTTGACAGAACGAAACTGATAAGCGGGTTTTAGGTTCGAAAAATGATAAAAATCGATCATTCGAAATCGAGTTTCTGTGTTAACCATGCTCAACGATCGACAAAGGCAAAACTATCGATTGACATAATTTTTCGAACTATAAAACCCGCTTCTCGATTCGTGATGGCCATTATAACCTTTTTTCCTGAGCCGATTTTTGAATCTTATTTCTCGGTTCGAACTTTTTGACCTCATTTCTCGGGTCCGATTTTTCGACCTTAATTCCCCGAATTTTCGAACTTAATATCTTGCGAACTAATACCATACACCAAGCTAGTCCTCAGGATTAGTAGGAGCAGATGACTAGGATTCCCACAGCACAAACATAATTCCCTTTTTCCAATTCGGTATTGCCAATTCGCGGAAAAATTGCTATATTCCTCCGTCTTTTTCCAGTCACAATACATCCACCTACTACTTCGGTTAAAAATATCAGAAAGACGGCCGCTCCCGGCAAAAATACATTGTAAGGAAAATAAGGAAGAGAACGATCCACCCGTTGGTTCGGTATTGTCTCGACTCTTTTTTCAAGACTGGTAATAGCAGTTGAAATCGGCCCTTTTCGTCATCCGAAACGAAAGGACGTTCTCGGTGACAGTAGGTGGGGGATAAAAGATGTTGGGCAAATTCACGGGTCGGTTATTGAATATTGCGTGTCGCTTTCCATTTGCACGCGACCTCATTTTGAAGATAGTCTTGCGTCGCGGGGAAATGTTTACGAAAGTTTAGCCAGACTTTTCTACTCTTCGAGTGGAAAAATATGCAAGATCCGCATGTCCGGGGGAAAATATGCACGAAAGTCAGATTTACGTGCATGAATAAATTCGAAACAAGTTATTACTGTGGCTGGAACTTTCTTGAAAGATGTCTCGAAAGAGGAAAAGTTTGATCATGCGATTTTTCCCCAGTAAGACATGCGGGTGTCAATTATTAAATTGTAACTGAGCCAATCTCGGTCCAATGGTTTGTTGCTAAGTTGGTAAAGATTTTCAAAATTTGTCGAAACTTTTTTGAACACATTTTATGAGCATTACGCAGTGCTTAAAACTGTCGAAGAGCTCAGGTTGATAGGCCGGAAACTATTGCTCGATGCTGATTTGTGCACTTTTTGGAAATACGAGTTATCGGACACACAATGAGAGGGTGGATTTGTCAGCCACTTGGTCAATAAAACACGATTTGAGATTGTAATATTCGTGCACACGTGGTATTTTCCCGCACCGAAACCGGGGTATAGTAGTAAAATAATTTCACGCAACCCCCGCATCCGGACGTCTACAACGAAGTGACATTGCCGGGGCAGCCCCGGGGGTTAATTTCGTTAATCTCATTTCATCCCTTGCGAAACGCCTGCGGCTCGAAACGGCCAAATTGCCGAGAAGGTCCCGGCTCCTCACGGTAGGTGGCGCTGGGGAAAACCAGACAAAGTGGCGGAGAAAATATACGAAGTCCAGTTCGGAATAGGTGAGGGAAAAGAGATGGGAATTTAATTGGATTCTACGAACAAACAATCGTCGGGGATCCGGGTTTCGTTTTACCCCGGCTTCAAACGTCACTGGGCTAACGACGGAAAGCAATAAAAGGGAAAAGGGGTTTTCCTTGCGCCCGACGCCGATGAGGTCGAATGTCTTTCAATACTGTTCAGGTATAATATGCCAGAAAGGCTTGGCTGTCTTTGAAAAAAATTGGGGGGAATTGTTTTCATCCACCTACCATTTTATACGGGGCGTTCACATTTGAGATTGTCTGCTTCGAACTCGTTTGGAATCAGCCCTCTCCAATCAGGTTAAGCATAAGTTAAGTGGGAAATGGCAAAACTCTTCGGCAGAATTCGAACCTGCACCTCCGGCTCTCTTGGCAGACGCCTCAACACATTTTCAAAATTGCCTTCCTTGGAGGGGTCAATTCTTCAGCTCATTTGCCAAAATTTTCGTTCCATAAACTTTTTCGTGAGCCACCGAAAAAGTATACTTTTCTTGCTTTGAAGTTTTTTCGGGTTTCGAACTGAGGTTCAGTTAAATGACCGTAAGTCCCTCAAATATTAGGGTGACAGCAAAAATAAGGATACCCTTGGAAAGATCGTTGAATTGTCAATAATCTCACTGTATACGCAGCTTTCCAACAGTAAATTAAGAAGTTCAAAGATCATGCAAAAGTCGAGTAATGCTCAAATTTTTAAAATTAATATTTTCTTACCGTTTTTAGGACGAGAAAAAATGGACAAATTCGCTCTGGGAAAAACTGGCCCAAAATTTCAATTTTGCACAAGAGAGTTTGTTTCCCATCAAAATAGTTGTACCTACAAGAATTTTTCAATCTACCAAAAATACGAGTTAGATAAGGAAGATAATATTCACATTCCAACGGTTCCTATTGTCAGACTCGGAATGAAAATTCAGGTTTTTTACTGAATGAATTCTGGATACCTAATATGCTGCTTTTTCAGTTACCTAAAGCGTTAAAAGCCGGAATTTGTACTTGCCCGAAAAATTTTCCGTGCTGCCGCAAACTTGAAATATTTATATCTAGAAAAAACTTTTTCGGGTAACAAAATTTGATGTAGAGGCTGGGAAAAATTCAAAAATTAATGAGTTAAACTCAATTGAATGAGCGGAAAAGCTCAAATTTGACTTGAGTTTGGCACCTAAAAATTCCAAAAATACAAAAATATAAAAATCTTCTTTATTTAATCTATTTCTCAATTTACAAGCTAATAAACTGATTCGCTAATCAACTCATTAAAATGGTAAACCAGAACATTTATTGACGTATCAAAAAGAGGATATTACCTAGGATCGATCTACGCCTCACTCCGACATCAATGAACCCCCATGCGTGGGCGTAGGCGTAATTTGAAATGGAAGCATCAGCATTGACCTCTGGCGCCCTCCTGGAAACGTTGAGCTAAATTTGGATTTAGTCCACGTGGATGCTAACCTGTGATCAATCTGGTGGGGATGGATTGGGGAAATCAATAAGTCGTGAACGACGGGTCCGCCGAAGCTGAGGCAGAATATCAGAAATGAATATTATCAGTGAGCCAAAACATCGAATATTTACCATAACTAGCCAGTATGACTGTGTCATATTGATATTTTTTTAATGGATTGGTCTGTTTGGGCCTTGAAATGACGAGTTCGGTCCCGGTTTTTGGAATTTTCGAGTAGAAGTTTCTTTTTCGGGGGAAAATTTAGCTAAAAAAGACGTTTTTGAAGGAGCTCTTGGTTTTTGGGGTTTATCGGTGTGAAGCGTTAATTTTGAGCGCATGGTCAAAAGGGTTTTTTGTCCGCAATTAAATTAGGTACCTACACTCCAATGGGTTCGGTTGGGGTTTTTGAAGTATTACCTACGTCCCGTGATATTGAATGTGAGATATCGACCCGTAGTTGAAACTGATGTCAGTTGATCGGGAGTAAGGTCAACTGACATCAGAATCAACTACCAAAACATCAACAACAACTACCAAAACATCAAAACCCAACATATTATGTTGGGTTTTGACGGATTTTGAAAGTTTTTCGGTCTTGTTCGCTTGTATCTCGAGAACGTTTGAAAATCGTTGAAATAGTTGAAAACAAAGAGAAAATAGTGGTATCTGCGCGATTATGGTTTAAAACGAAGCTCAAATCAACATTTTGGGTATTTTGAAAATTTTAAACAATTTTTGTTACAGGTGGTTTCACCTGATGGGCGGCTACGAGTCGACACCTGTGATAGCCGGTCCGAGGAAGCGGATCCTAGGGCCGGTCCTGGCGATAGAAGCCGTCACCGAAGAAGACGCCGGCATGTACAAATGTTCAGCTTCGAATTCTGCCGGCGAAGCGTCGGCCGACATTCGGCTCCACGTCGCCACACCGTTGGCCGTCGAAATTTCACCTCAAGTTTCGACCGTGCGACTCGGGGCGACTGCGGAATTTCGATGCTCCGTTTCGCAGGGGTCGGGCGCCCATTTGGTTACGTGGTAAGTGGAAGAAAATCATTTTCAACCCTCATATCCGTCCAAAAATGAAAACCAGAGATGCTTAGATAACACACAATACTTCCATATTTTGATACGTAAAATTCTGACACAATTTGATCATATTTTGACTAATTTTGAGGGTGTTTAGGTCAAAAATATCAAAAAACTCACTCTGCACATTTTAAAACTCGCCTAACATCAAAATACGCCAGGCTATCGGGCTATAAAAAAATATTCACGTACTCTGCATAGTAGAACAAAGATTTTAAGACCAAGAACGCTCAAATCCGTTCATTTTTGTGGCCAGGAAAAAATAAAATAGAAAATTTTAAAAGTGTTTTTATATCGGAAGTACTGGGGCTAATTTGGTTCGACAGAGTGATAGGTCTCACTGAGACAGATATCCCAGTTCAAGAAATTCGAAAAAAGGTTAAGAACTGAGGGAGCTATGGCGATTTTTGTAAATTACCACCGACGGACACGCAGACACTTGTTCAGGATGTATGAGAGAATAAGTTAAAGTTTTTTCTGAACCTCCGGTCTGATAAGTAATGAGTCTTGAAGTAATGAGATGAAATGAAATATAAAATAGTAAATAAAAAGTTTGTTGGAAAAATTAAAAATGGTGCATAGGTAGCTAAAAATAACTAAAAATTAGAAATTACCCCTGAAAAATTCAACATAATGAAAAATTTTAAATAGGTAATAAAAATTTTGAAATAATAAAAATCAGCACATTGACTGGAAGCTCGCATCGAGAAAATTTAGCTAAAAATTGCAAAATATTTACAAACTCTTTCAAAGAATATCTTCGCACGTGCCTCAAGCTTACATGCAACCGTGGCTAGTCATCAGCATCTCGAATGATTCCCTCAGTGTTAAAAAGAGCATTTTTCTGTGTATTTTTTTTTTTTTTTTTTTTTTTTTGCTGCGGCACTCTAGACTGGAGTCTCTTGTCACGATAAAACTGCACATCCTTGTGGAATTTTGAAACAATTCAATACCTACCGCCGAAGGCTGCTGTACAGAGTTGGCTGTGGTATTATTTTACAGTTTTGAGTCCAGGTCTTATTTAAATAGGTATTTAAAAATTCTGCCATTAAATTGAAAAAGCTGGCCAGTTATATTTTAGATTTATATTTTTATATTTGTTGATGCCGAGCACTGATGCTATATAATAATTATCTTCAAAATTTTGCAATAGAAACCAGAATTATGGACATCACCCCCCAAAAATCAGACAGTGGTCACAATGAGACTGAATAGACCTGTCTCCAAGCCCTGATGAAGAAAATATGCATTTTCGAAGGCTTGGCGAAAGAGGCGGTTTATCTGAAGACCCTGACCCTGATATTTGACTTCAAAAATCACAAATTCAAAATGTACCCTTCACGGTTGAGGATCCAAGTATCATAATAGCGCTTTCTCTCCGTTCCGCCGGAGTTTTCATCTCTATCCCGGAGAAAACTCATTCTAGAAGAGGAGGGAACTCTGTTGCGTCGGACGTTTTCCCATCTAAACCTCCGGAGCCCGGAACAAACAATCGCAGCAGAAGTGCCAAGTTCCACCCTTTTGTTAATTTAATTAAATCTTATTCACTCCAAACTCTGTCGAGCTTATCTTTTAGCGATTCGCAATGTAAACTTGAACTTGGCCGGGCACAAAACTCTAAAGCCATTCGGGGAAAAGGTATGAAATGTTTTATTGAGGGCTCCGATGTTTATGAGCGCTTGTAATGGAAGTTGGTCCGCTCGGTTGTGCCGTTCCGCCGAGGTGGGAAAGGAACGTGTAAAAGCTGCAGTTAATTAAACCGAAGTGGATGGGAAATGAAACTAATTCAACTGGGACATCTGCCCGACTAAGCGAAAGTCGTTTCCTCGCCGGAGGGTTTTCGGTTTAATTTTGAAATTCGAACTGATTCGGAGGCGATCGCTCCTGTAAAGTGAAGTTGTCCAGTCGGATGAAGCGACGACGATAAACAACGCGCCGGACGAGTTCATTTGGCAACTGGGTCGTCGATGACAGTTTTCAACTCGATGCCGTGTCGATAGTTGGGGCTGAAATAATTGAATTGCCAGATGGACGTCTGCTTCAGACGATTTGCTCTGCCGCATTGCAAGGCGTCAAGAACGTCGAGGGCATCGTACTGTATAAAAATCAATGTCCAAGGTGTTTGTTGACAATGCCTCAGACCCGAATGAAATTGTTGGACATTGAAGTTGAACAAGAATAAGTTCACTTTCAATAACTGTTACAATTCCAGTAGGTTAGTTTTAATTTCAGTTAATTTACCATCGTCATGATACGATGTATCAGTGTCATGTGTCAGTGATTAATTCTCTCATTAGGTAAATTTCCAAACTCCAAATTGAGTTAAATCTGTTACCCCTATCCGAGTCAACAGAAATAAACTCTAACTCGACATAAACTCTACTGAAACTGAAAGGAGTAATTAGTGAGGACAAATTTCACCAACAATGAGAAACTAGATTGAGCAAAACACGATGGAACAAACTCAACTTGAACTCGAGTCGAACTAAACTTGAACCTGAGTTTAAAGTTGAGTTTAAGAGTCGAGTTTGTTACTAAAGTTTGAGAGTTGAGCTTGAGAACTGAGCTTGAAAGATGAGTTGTTTGATTGAGTTGTTAGTTGTTTGAATTTGAGAAGTTTGCGAGTTGACTTTGAAAGTTGATTTCGAGAGTTCAGTTTGAATGTTGAGTTCGTTAGTGAAGTTTGCAAGTTGAAATTGAAAGTCGAGTTTGAGAGTTGAGTTCGAAAGTTTAGTTTGTTAAGTGAGATTGAGACTCGATTCAGTTAGTTAAGATTGAGAGATGAATTGGTTAGTTGAGTTTGCTAGTGAAGTTTGAAAGCTGAGTATGTTGGTGAAGTTTGCGAGTTGAATTTGAAAGTTGAGTTTTAAGGTGTAGTTAGTGAGTTGAGTTTGAAAGTCGATTTCGAGAGTTCAGTTTGAAAGTAGAGTATGTTGGTGAAGTTTGTGATTGAATTTGAAAGTTGAGTTTTAAGGTGTAGTTAGTGAGTTGAGTTTGAAAGTTGATTTCGAGAGTTGAGTTTGAAAGTTGAGTATGTCGGTGAAGATTGCGAGTTAAATTTGAAAGTTGAGTTTGAAGGTTTAGTTAGTGAGGTGAGTTTGAATGTTGATTTTGAGAGTTCAGTTTGAAAGTTGAGTATGTTGGTGAAGTTTGCGAGTTGAATTTGATAGTTGGGTTTTGAAGGTTGAGTTAGTGAGTTGAGTTTGAAAGTCGATTTCGAGAGTTCAGTTTGAAAGTTGAGTATGTTGGTGAAGTTTGCGAGTTGAATTTGAAAGTTGAGTTTGAAGGTTTAGTTAGTGAGGTGAGTTTGAATGTTGATTTTGAGAGTTCAGTTTGAAAGTTGAGTACGTCGGTGAAGTTTGCGAGTTGAATTTGATAGTTGGGTTTTGAAGGTTGAGTTAGTGAGTTGAGTTTGAAAGTCGATTTCGAGAGTTCAGTTTGAAAGTTGAGTATGTTGGTGAAGTTTGTGAGTTGAATTTGAAAGTTGAGTTTGAAGGTTGAGTTTGTGCGTTGTCCCATATCATCCCATTTCTCCTGATATTGTCCAATAAGGTCGAATATCGTCCGGTACTGTCCCTTACCATCCGTTATCGTCTAATATTGTCAGATGTATGTCTTGTCGGAGCAACGTCAATCTAGTTGTACTTCGTTCAATATATTGTTCGATTAGACCCAATATCATCCCATTTGATCTGATATAGTCTGACATGGTCGGATATTGTCCGATACTGTCTGATAAGTTCCGATGTTGTCCGATATTGTTTGGTATTGTCTGATATTGTCCAACATGGTTTGACGTCTTCCCATATTGTCCGATATTATCAGATAAGGTCCAATATCGTCTTATGCTGTCAGAGATGGTCCGATGTGAAATGTTGTTTGGGATTGTCTGATAATGTCCGGTATTAATCTGGCATCGTCGGACATATTCCGTTATTGTCCGATACATGGTTTGATATCTTCCAAAATAGTCCGATATCCTCCGATATTGCCCGTTATGTTCCAATATTGTCTGATATCGCCTGATGTTGCCCGAAATGGCTCATTATTGTCTGATATAGCCTGTTACTGTTGGATATGCTCCGATATTGTCTGATATTATCGAATAAGGTCCAATATTGTCTGATATGGTGCAATATTGACTGATGAGGTCAGAGATGGTCCGTTATGGTCCAATATTGTTCGGTGTCGTCCAATATAGTCCGGTATTGCCGAGTATGCTCCCATATTACCCGATTTAATCTGGCAATGTCGGATAAGTTCCAATATTGTCTTTTACAGTCCACCATGGTTCAATATCGTCCAACATGGTCCGATATCGTCCAGCTTGGTCCGATATCCTCTGTTATTGCCCGATATGTTCCGATATTGTCTGATATTGTCCAACATGGTTTGATATCTTCCCATATTGTCCGATATTATCGAAAAAGGTCCAATATCGTCTGATGCTGTCAGAGATGGTCCGATATGTCCCAATATTGTCTGATATGGTCTGATATAGCCTGTAACGGTTCAGTATTGTCTGATATGGTCTGATGTAGCCCGTTACTGTTAAATATTGTCGGGTATGCTCCGATATTGTCTGATATCATCAAATAAGGTTCAATATGGTCCAATACTGGCTGATGCGGTCAGAAATGGTCCAGTATGGTCCAATATTGTTCGGTATTGTCTGATATGGTCCGGTACTGCCGGGTATGCTCCTATGTTCCCCAATATAGTCTGACATTGTCTGATATGTTCCGATATTGTCCGATACAGTCCAACATGGTTAGATATCGTCCAGCATGTTCTAATATGGTCTGATATGTTCCAATATTGTCTGATGTTAACCGATATGGTTCAGTATTGTCTAATATCGTCCAACATGGTTTGGCATCATCCCATATTGTCCAATATTGACGAATGACCAATATTGTCTGATATGGTCCAATGTTGGTCAGAGACGGTCCGGTATGATTCAATATTGTTCGCAATTGCCTGATACAGTCCGGCATTGCCGGGTATGCTTCTACGTCACCCGATATAGTCTGGCATTGTCTGATATGTTCCGATATTGTCCGATAGATACCAACACTGTGCACCCAACTATACTGTCGAACAAGGCAGAAACCAACCTGGCGTTTCATCAGTTAAATAATTCGGTCTCATCTGATATTTTGTTTCCTTTCAGGTTCAAAAATGGGAGGGTTCTCCCAGGCCGAAGCAACGGTGAGCTTCTTGTCCTCAATGGTATCACACGAGAGGACCAAGGGATGTACCAATGCGTTGTCCGGCGTGCAGAAGGGGACACCGCTCAAGCATCAGCTGAGCTGCAGCTGGGAGGTAATTTCTAATTTCTAACATTCTCTTATTACCTACTCTAAAAATAATCGCTCAAGTCTCCGACAGCTGTTTCGGCATCTCCTATTGAGAATGCCTTCCCTTTATATATCGTTGTATTTCGTTCCTTCAGCTACAAATACTGCGGCTACGCTCAGCTGTTGCTGAACATGGCACGAACAAATCTGGCCTCTTTCGTTTACAGAAAAGGGCCTTCCAAATACAACCGGGAACCTTCAGCGTAACGCTGCCTAAATCGGAAAAGATTTCCACGGCGCTTGTCGGGCCGGAAATGAATAGATGTATGATGGCTGAAATTCCTTCGGCGGGAAGGGAAGGAAATATATCGGAAAGAAGGCCATGATACGTGAGGTTGAGTCAAAGTTGGGAACGGAATTTATGTCGGAGTTGGCGGGGAAAAGCTTGGCGAAAAGGAGGCACAGGTGTTCGGCCCGCAGATAGCTCCGTTTGCCACATAAAACTGAACACACTTTATTCCTGTTGAATAAAGAGGGTGAGGAACGAAGTTGGCACCGTGTCTTCCCGCAATAGAAAGGGTTGGACCCTTCTGGAAAACCAATCTGAATTTATGTTCTTCAAAAACGGGCGAGACGGATTTTTATTAGCGGAGAGAAACTTGCCCTGAGGGGTTCGACGGGTTAAATGGGAAATTTATTATGAATCCCTCACATAGATGGTTGTGGTGATTTTACATTCGTACGATTCCCCATCTTACCTGGATTGATGTGCTTAGTTGACGAGCAATGAAGGACATAACTTTCCAGAAGATTCAAGAAAGTTGTTCTTGACGCGTCTTGGTTTGGATGAAATTTAAAAAAATCTTAACAAAAAACGAAACCGACTCCAAAAAGCTTGAAAATCTAAAAAGTGAACCAGCGGTGCCTGAAGCTCCGATCCGATTTTTGATTTCAGGACGATTACAATACTTCCATTCGCTTCGTAAATATGGAAGTAATAAGTCAATAAAATTAAAATATTCTCTCCGATGATGTGGGTGTAATTTAAATACAAATATTAAGAGAATATCAGCGTTTATCCACCGTCCTCATCAACTGGAAAAAACGTCGAAAGCGATATACGGAGTGAATTGAATTTTAACGTACGTTTTCCTATACTCTCGTGCTGAAGTAGGGAAAAATTCGAGCAAATGTGACGCCATAACTGACCCAATTACCCGAAGAATATTGAAAACGTGCTAAGCGAACAACGACGAGCTATTAGAACGAATATAAAGTTGTACGGTAAACGAGTTGGGGAAAGTTCGAACCCGTTTTCGAAAGCTTGCACAGTACGTAACAGGAGTGGAGGAAGTAGAAAAGAATAGACGAAGCTCCGGTATAGCCATTGCTTAATTAAACTGATTTATATTTGAGGGACGAACCGTGGGATTAGTGAGCGGGGGGCGGAGTGGAGGAAACGTGCCCAGAATGATAAGGGTATGATAATTAGTCATCCAGTGGTCTCTAAAATCTTGTTAACAAGAGCTACCCCTCCATATTCCCCTTCGCCGTCTTTCTTCCTCGAGTTCTCCTCTTTCCCGAATGAGAAATGACTCTTTTAAGCCGAATTATCAACGAAGCCACAATATCCCGTTATACGTCGGAAAACTAACCTAATCAGTGTGGCGAAATCACGTGGCCTTAATTAACCATTCTTAGAATTAAAAGCTATTTCGGTCGAATTTTTCCAGTCGCTTTTAGGAAGAAAAATTACGAGCGAAAAAAATTATGAGTAGAAGTCGAATATGCGAAATCGCCCAACGAGTTGTGCGCAACAGGGGACTAGGACAGGACAGGAAGTTCACGGGTAATCTATTTTACCTGATGACCTTGAGATGCACTGATAAGAGGCCCCTCAATACCCCCACCAGCTGACGGCGTTCTCGTTGGCGTCATCCTACACTTTAAATTAAGTTCCTTAATCTACATTTTAACACAGACGTTAACCAAAATTTCAACGTCAACAATAACCTTATCTGCCAGTAGAGACGTTGAGGGGTCCCCTTTCAAGGTCATCAAGTAAAATTGATTAGCGGCTAACCTCCTGTACACTCCTGATCCCCTGTTACTCATAGTTTCAAAATTATTATCGTTTCTAATTATAATTATTGAACAAATGCATCTCATCATTTTGAGAAATAAGCCCTTGTAACCTAGGAAATTTACAGCCAATGTCTATTATAATTATAATCCTTCTATTTTCCACAAAAAACTGCCCTCTTTTTCCCGTTTTCCCTCTTTTGTAGGGATACTTTTGCACACAGCTGGAGCAATGACCGGCGCCAGACCCTCAAAAATACGCTACTTGTTCGCTTATTGTTTTGTTATTGTTCATCTCAGCCCTGTACTGTATATTTTGCACAAACATACCCGTATAGAATAATACCAACTAACAATATGCCATGCCCACAAACTTGGAGGCTTTCTTCGAAACATTCCTTCAGCACTGTTGTCTTTTACGAAAGAGGAATTGTTGGGAAAGTTTTTGAATACGATCCATTGAATCGAGTTTAAGGATGAAATTGCTGAGGGAAGCGACTGTTAACTCGTAGAACAGCCTTCCCCGCTCTTCGAAGTTTTAATCCTCCCCGACGAACGTATCCATCTCTTGTCAAAACTGGATTATGGCATTTCATATGAAAGCTCTCTTCGTGGTGCCAGCCGATGCCTATTCCGTGTTTTTTTTTTTTTGCCTGTGGCAAATAATGGGGACACAGCCAGCGGGTACATCGCCAAGAAAAATTGTGTCAAGATTGAGTTATTTTGTTGATTCAATTAATAGTCCGGCAGTGCCCAATACGGTCCAACATTTTCCTATATTGTCCGGAATTGTCCAATATAGTCCAACATTGTCCAATATAGTCCAACATTGTCCAATACAGACCAACATTGCCCAATATAGTCCAACATTGTCCAGTATAGTCCAGCTTTGTCCAGTATAGTCCAGCTTTGTACGATATCGTCCGATTTGGCCCAATACTGTCCCAATTTTTCCAAAAACACATTTAAGTGAGCACTGTCTTTGTGTTTAGCGGTGGCAGTAGAGGCAAAATTGAGCAATTTCACCCCTCTCATACCTACCTGGTACATCTTGCATGGCTTACACTCTTCTTATGTGTTACGTTCCGAGGAAACCGGTAAAAGAGGAAACCTCGGAGAATTCGAAGCGGACAAACAGAACTTCTCTCTCGGCTTTTCGAATGAAAATTGTTCAAGAGCTTCCCCGTAAAGTTCTCGAGTCTGGTCTGAATCTTCTCGAACGGATCGGTCCGTCCGGTCGGAAACGACCCTGAGAGTTTGAATATCGAGAAAGGGTGCGAACTGGATGCTTTGAGGGCGCATGGAACCCGACGAACAATGGAACGGATTGTTCCGTCTCCGGTCAAGCGGCTGGTTTCGCTTGAACAAAAGAGCGACGTTTTGATGTACGAGAAGGGAATTAGCATTAGTTAACTTTGATTCCGCTTCAGGATTCTGGAATACGTTGAATCTGACCTGTTCCCAGTCGTCGTAGTTGTTCATTGTACGGATGGATCGGAAAGATGTACTAGATAGGAGAAAATGATACAAAAAAATGTTTTAGTTAGTTGAAAAGATTTTAAAACTAGCACGCGGCATTAGTTGTCAAAAAGCACAACAAGAATCTACCCCTAAGCCTTCGGAGCTTCTTATGTTGGAGAAGATCCAGAAACGGGTTCCAGGATGGCTTGAAGATAGTTTCATCGCCGGCCGTATCCATGGCACAAGTAGGAATTTCCACTCCAGAATAAAAGTTTTTTAAATCAAATTGAAATTTTTCACACGCGCAATTCGCGGTAAATCAAACGCGTAATTCCAAATCCGAACCAGTCTCCGAAACCGCCCCACCAATCCAAAAAAACAAAAACATCTTGCGCCGAAGTCGCGTCTTCCTCTTCTTCTTCCCTTGTCTACGGTCTTCCATCACGAGAACATCTCCCACGTATAGTTCAAGGGCTTTGGGAATATTACGTCAACGGGGACCAATCAGAATGCAGGAATATGACGTCACCCTAAGGATCGTCTGTACAGTGCTGCGCTCTCGAGCCAAGATTGGAAAGTCGCGACGTGACGTCATATTGCGTCATACCGACGCGTCGGTATGACGCAATATGACGAAACAGCGCATAATTCATTTGATTTTGAAAAACCGAACAAGAAAATTACGATCCCCATTGTATGATAAGCATGCGCGAATCAAAAGGACATCTAAGCACTAAGCAGCGAATCAACAACAACATTAAATGTAATGATTTCCATAATGTGATGAACTTGTAATGAACTAAGATTGAAGGAAATTTCCAACGTACCTACGTGTAGTACTCCCTGCAAATTTTGGGCGGATTTTCAGACTTTGACAGTTGCCTCGGTTTTTCGGAAGTAGCAATTCGGTTTCTGTTTTCCATGTTGTTACTTCAACTAGTCAGTGTCACTTTAGTGAATGTGATCTTGGACAGACACACCTACGCGAAAATAGCCTACCGTATGGGTTATCAGCTTATCAATTCTTATCTTAAGGACTAGAGAACTATTAGCCTCGACGATTCGTCCATGGAGAGCAAAAATTGTGCTCGCAGTTACCCCTGCTTGGGGGGAGAAAACCCCCAACTTGGCAACACTGACTTACTTCGGCCTCCCTTATCCAAACGAGAAGCTCCTTTCCAGTTCCAGCTCTGGACGACATGTCCTCCCACTTTGTTTCTCTTTCGGCTTTGTTCCTACCCCTAAGGGAGCCCTCTCTCGCCACTGCTCCTCTGTCCCGACTAATCAACTGGATACGTGTCCCACGAGGGAATCCCCGAGGTCTCGTAGTCACTCATTCTCTTCGTCCCTCTTTCTTCCTCTCTCTCTCTTCCTCACTAGTTCCATCCCTCAGCTGTGTACCCGGAATCCTTTACCTTTTTCACTCCGGGTCGGGTTTCCGTTCTCGGGGGTCTCGTTCTGATGAATAAGATATCCGTTTTGGAGGAAACACGGACAAAAACGTAATAAGCGTAAGAATAATTCAGATCACGTTGATGGAGACGAAATGAGAAAATGCTCGGATCGTCGTCATTATCAACGATATCACGTTCAACCCTTTTTCGATGGAACGTCCTGTATTTACTGAATTGATTGTTTTATCTTTCAATCCTGCTCCTCATTCTGAACAGCTCGAGCTCCATGATCCGGCTGACTGAAATGAGATAGCAGGTGTTGTTTACTTGTTAACTTGTTATTTACTGCTACTAGTAAATAGCCTATTTTGAATGGAAAAATCATCTGATGTGACCCTCAGAAATACAATTTTGTTTGTCGCTCACAAATTTACTTTCGACCCCTTTATTCTACCTTTCTCCCCTTCGGCGCAAGTTGGCATAGGTATGGTCCGTTTTTGTAAAAATCTTAAAAGAATCTTTAGGTAATGACTAAAGAATATGAAATTTGAAGTTTTTTTCGAGATTTCGATCAACATGGCCAGTTTGAGGGGTAGTGATACGGCAAAAATTGCGTTTTACACAGTTTTCTTGACTTTACGGCCAAAGTATAGGTTTTAGGCGAAAAATTGATAGAGGAAATAATGTCGGGCGTTAAATTTCCTATCAGATAGATTCCCTGAGAAACCCTTGTTACGAACTATTCACTTGAGGGAGTCCGCGTTTTGGCTCACAACTGCAAAATTTGTCTCAGTGGCTTTAATTCAGTTTACCGCCGCCAGGCACCGACTCCTCTGTATCTCCGATCTCTCTATTAACAGTAATTGTATCAATCAATTATTGATTCTCGGATACTGCAGTCAACATTTGAGCACTCCAATTCGCATTGGATTAAATTACCGAATAGGTGGCAAACTATGGTTTCCATTCCTTATTATTCTTATTATTTCCATTCCTTACTTATTCGTATTATTTCCATTTAACTGCCCTACGCGGGGATGGCTGATTCCGTTAACCGACTTATAAAATATTCCCATAGATAGCGTCATGCTGCACTTCTCATACGATTCAGAAAGGCGCAGTCAACTATCCTCGATGGTACATGCAGCTTTTCCAGCGAACGAGGCTTTTTCACGCTTCTCGACCGAATCCACTCAGTAAAATATACAATTCAACGCGGTGACCCCATCGGGATACCCTAACCCGGCAATTCTCCGCCGTCGGAATTAACATCTGAATCCGAACATTGCTTTCTCGGCCTGACCGTGTCGAGTTTACATAGGCACTTCATCCATCGGATATAAATTCCGTTTAATTTGTTCCGTTTGCAGATGCTGCCCCAGTCCTCATGTACAGCTTTATTGAACAAACACTTCAACCCGGACCGGCGGTTTCTCTCAAGTGCACCGCAAGCGGCAATCCGACGCCCCACATAACGTGGAAACTCGACGGTTACAACTTGCACCACAACTCGAGGTGAGTTTCGAAACCGATTTCGTTACTGTATCATGTTTGTACAAACGCTGACCACTCTTTGAATATCCGACTGTCCGAGTCCCGAAGGTATTCGAGAACTTCAAAGTGGGAATTCCTCCTTTTGTCTCCACTGGCTGAAGACCGGCTGCGTCCACAATGGGAGTCAACATGAAGGTTCAAAAATGCAAAAAAAACGCTGCTAAGTAGATCAGTGGCATGTGCAGATTAGTTTTCGGTATGTCCGAAGAACTCTGCAAATTTTGCACAGGGGTTCATTTTTCGATTGCAAAGACAAACCTTACGATATATCGGTAATCCTTAAACACAGAATTTAGTTGTTATTATTCTATAATTTCAGTATAAATTTGTATTTTAGATGGGGATTTAGAAATACGTTTTTTCAACCAGGCAAAAAATGATCATCCTTCTCGCTTGATGAATACCTACCTATCCATCTTTTCAACGCAGCAGATCGTTTAATTCCGTTAAATTCACTTAAATCTATTCTTAATCACCTTCATAATTAACAGAATAATAATAATTATTAAATTCTCTGAATAATGAAATTAAAAATGCCTCATGCCTCAGATCCGTTGTTAAAGCCTGACTCGCTCTCATGTTGCCAAGCGCAACTGGTCGTAGTGTGAGTGCGTCACCTTGTTGGTGTAATAGGCTAGTGGTCGTAAGTAGATCAATCAACCGTATCTAAGAGCCGAGGCCAAATTCTCAAATTTTTTCGATTTTTGTTTTACTGATTTGTGTAATGTGACCAAATTCTTTAAATTGAAGATATCGGGAGGACAGAAGTTTTTGTGGGGATTCCAACGAGTGGAAAACGATTTTTGTGGCTCTAGTCGTTTTCGAGTTATTCAGAATTGTAGAAATTTTAAAAAACTCAAAAATGTCTCACTAAAACTGCAATAACTCCTAAACGGTTAGAGCTACCGCCGTGGCGATGGTCTCATTCGATTCGGCATAGAAAAATCTATAGAAAATGATGCGTCTCATGCCTATGTTACAAATTTCCAGAAAAGCACGAATTTTTTACCTCTTCAACAGCTGTTTTACTGGCCTTAAAATTAAGGTAGGGTTCTGTCGAGACGTTAGGACCAACTAGATACGGAACTTGATTTTTGGTAAAAATTTCAAAATTTTTCAATAACTCCTTCCCCCTAAAAAACCCCGGACGGCGGACGGCGTACGGCGGACGGCGGACGGCGTACGGCGGACGGCGGACGGACAAAAAATTTTTATTACAGATTTGGATTCTACACCCCTTGAAACGTAAACCAACAAATTTTCAGGGGGTGTTAAAATTTTTTTTTTCCTGACCGATTACAAAGGTTCATTTCTTAAGAAAAATGAACCAAAATTAACCACCTCCACCACCACCACAACCGCCACCATCTCCACCTTCCCCTCCACCAGCACAAAACATCACCACGAACAACCTCCACCACCAACTCTACGGCCACATCCACCATCATACCCACCACCACCCCCTCCTCTATCGCCACCACCTCTCCCTCCATCACCACCGCAACATCACTGCTATCTACTACCACCACCACACCATCACCACCACGATCCACCACCACCACGAACCACCGCCACTACAAACCACCTCCACCACCATGAAGCACCACCACAAACCCCACCATCTCTACCTCCCCTTCCATAAACACCACCACTACATCACTACTATTACCACCACCACCCCCTACACCATCACTGCCACACCATCACCATCACCACCACACCATCTTTACCACCCACTCCTCCATCACCACCAACCATCCATCACCACCTCACCCTCCATCATTACCACCAACAAATCACTACTACTACCACCACCATCACCACCAACACCACACCAGTACCCAGCACACCATCACCACCACCCCTTCACTGCCACCACCAACACCACCCCTTCATTTCCACCACCAACACCTCCACCTCCACCACCATCACCACCGTCAAATTTAGGCGAAAATTTCCTACTCTCCTCGATTTTGTAACATTTATTAGCCTATTCAGCGATTCAATTAACCTAGGCATATTGAAAAGCACTGACATGCATGAAATGGACTATTGGAAATTCGAATTTTCCTCGAAACATCACCCCGCAACGAATTCGATAGGAAGTGCGTCGCGGCTTTTGCGAAGCGTTGAAATGCCGCCTCTATCGAACCGCGTGTTTTTATCTTTTTCAACGCAAAGTGAACGAGTGAAAGAGAGACGATAGCGGTGAAAAACGAGATAGAAAGCCCGTCATTAAAATGGTTTCCCCGACCCGGTTTTGAGCAGCGAGGAAGAGCAAGGTAAATGACTCTCAGGTCTTTATTACTGGGAGGAACTATGTACCGTACTGGAGGGCCTTGAAAACCATCCTGAAAGAGATGGAAAAAGAAGAGATGGGAGTGAAAAAGTTTCAGGCTGAAAAAAAAGCGAAGAGCCCAAAGTGTACGAAGAGGCAGGAAAATCGTCCATTGCGGGCGAATTGAGAAAAATATGCCTCAGGAACAAAACAGGTTCTGCTGAGCTAAGAGCTGAAATTAAGAGATCGCCGTATGGAGGGGGTTTAGTATTCAGTCTTTAAAGTCCGAGCTGCATGGGAATTTTCAGTCATATGGGGGCACATTTTGGAGAAAATGGTTTTACGTCTTGAAAAGCATTTAATTTCAAACAGATACTTTTCAGTTATTTATGAGATTTTCGAAGCCAATTTAATTTTTTTAAATGTTTTTCTAATATCGCCTTCCCACCGTGATGGGGGGGGGGGGCAGTTCGAGCGACCATAGGTCAAGGGATTTCGTGTGCTGAGAGGTAGAACACCGCCCGAGCCACTAACTGGGTCGCCGCCGGAATCCGCCTCAAATTCAACGCTCATTCCATTCTCGGGGTTTAATCAAAGCTTTGAATGAGTCTCGTATATTGAGTTCTCACCGGTGTTGTGTATTTGATACGAGGACGCGATAACTAATCTCGGCGCAGCTTGCGACTCAGCCCTCGGCGGAAGCTTAGTGGGGCGGAATGGCGGCTTTTGTTCGGAAGCTAAGTACTTCCTTATCTTATCATCCTTTCAAAGCTCCACCTTTGCTCTCAGACCTCGTATGAGGATCTTCCTCTGCTCTTGATTAGAACGCATGCGACGAGTCAACATACTCGTAGTTCCACCTAAACACCAACAACCCCTCAGTTTGATATATCAAGCTTTCATGCTCCACTTCGGCTCATCTACCCCTCTATAATTCGCGCAGCCAAGTGGTTTTCGCCCGATTAAATCGCTCAATTAGTACACACGGCCAGGCGGGGGTTGAACATTAATCAAAATCTCCAACCCGCTCTTCCATGTATGGAGCAGGACGTGTAGGTACACTACGAAAGAGCGACCGTGATAAAAAACTGGATTGCTGAATGCATCAGTAACCGAATCAGTGGCAGCGTCAGATGCGTACGCTCGACATAAATTCCCTCAACGCAGGGGATACCTTGACTCGGGATTTTGACTGTACAGAAGAATTTTTATTTTGATGAAAATTTTTTTGGAATGCGACTTCTCAGCAATTATAAATACAGGTTTGTACAAATAAGAGTTCCAATTGCACAAATAGGTGCTCAAAAATACACGGTGACAAAAAATTGGGAGATCTCAGTAATTACAAAATTTGTATTTGATACAGGTTTGTACAGGAAAGGGTTCAAATAGACCTATTACACCTGTGTACAAATAACCCTATACCCATAAGCAGGTGTACAATTGTAAACAATACAGGTACCTAATTGTATTTATAGAAGTTTGCACAAATTGGGTAAAAATACGTGCACAAATTGGACAGAAAGGTTTGTACCTTCTCAAAAATACAGGGAGTCCCGAACTTGGTGACCGAAAATTGGGAGAAACTAGACCGAAAATGGAAGAAAATGCCACCAACCGCCTTTCCCTATCCCAACCCGTTTCCAAAATAAGATCTTTTAAAGGTTTTATTCAAAAAACGAATCACTTCCCACAAAAAGTCCAAAAATGTCCTCGAAATTTATGAAAAGTTGCCTTGAATCGGAGAAATATGGGTTTTTATGGAGCAAGCTGCTGTTTTCTTCGGAAAAACGTTTAAAAACCGTTTCTTGGAAACGGGTCGAGATAGGAAAATGCGGTTGGTGGCGATTTTTTTTTTCATTTTCGGTCTAGTTAAGCGAAAAATAGTTTGAACCAAATTTGGGACACACTCTGTACTTTGAGTGAACTAGAGTCTCAGGAACTAAAAAAAGCTCATAAAAACTCAATAATTTAACATCACGCACTGTCCATATCGCTCGCACCAATCACCTTATTTCAAACCTCTGCTCAACAAAACGAAATTGGATGTGATAACACTTGTCGTGTTGGACGCATGTAGTCTATTGGAGCGTAATTTATTTCCATAGAGGATCCATTTTCGTAAAATTCGAGAAGAAATAAGTTCTTCTCGCCATGTTAAGAGGGAAAGTTGAAACGGCTCAACTAACAACATTCCCGTTGATTAAACAACCTTTTCCACTCTATCCAGCTAACATTCGCTGGCCTGCTGAGTCTTGAACCTGTCCGGTTGACTACACGATCTGGAAAACCCGGGTAACAGTGTTGACGACTTTTATCTCGGCCATCTGAACCCGAGGACTCAGGTTCTTCCTGCGTTGGATGGCTCCAATCTCCTTCGCCTTTCGTATTTTCCTCTCTTTTCCCCTCGTGCCGGCAACCAACCCCTAAGTTCCTCTGCCACTCCATTTCCTCCCACTTTACAACTTCTTTCGTGTTTCCCTTTCCTCGGCCACCCGGTTTTCACCTATTGAGGAAAATATTTTACCGGAAAATAAGTGCCCGACGGGTTAGTGCGTATCGGGATTGTCTACAAAGCATCAGTTGAGAGGAAAATCCGAAATTTCGATTTCATAGCAAACTTCCGGAAGGAGTTCAGTTTAGCCGGAATCACTCGCTCGGCAACGAATGATTTGTTGTTGAAGCGAAAACGAATTGGAGTGGCTGATAAGATTATTTGAATCAGAGAAGCGATCTTAACGCAACAAAATGTCTGCCATTTGGACGACAAAAAAGGAAGAAGAAGACAATCTTATCGAGCTGATAAGATCTTATCAATCTGAGAAGCACTCTTATCAGGCTGATACGCAATATTGTCAGGCCGATAGTATTTAATCAATCTAAGAAGCAATCTCATCGGGCTGATAAGACCTTATCAATCCAAGAAGCAATCTCATCGGGCTGATAAGACCTTATCAATCTGAGAATCAATCTTATCAGGCTGATAAGATATTATCAATCTGAGAAGCAATCTTATCAGCCGATTAGATTCGTTCCCGCCTCAAAACGTTGAAAATAATCATTCAATGCTGACCATGGGAATCGTACTTTAGATACCAACTTCCTCAGGGTACAGCTGAACACATTATTGATCAAAAATGATCCTGCCACCCTCACGCTCACTTTCGCAGCCACCTAAAGTCAAAATCATTTCTTCAATGCCTGAATGCTTCGATGGGGATCGTGGGATCAACGGAAATCATCATAATGGGAATTATAATTCAATGGTAATCATAATATGAACATTTCTTTATGCGGAGATAGCTCTGAGTCTGATCTCGCTATGAGTCTTTAGTCTTTCCTCGTTCACCAAAACAAACAAGAACGGCCAACAATCAAACAATTTGCATCGTCCATCCGTAAGAATCCCTTTTCCCGACGGATTTTTGAGATTTTCGCTCAACTTCTGATTGTACTCTCTCCATCGGAGAACTGACTGAAGTTGAAAGCTCTGATGAAGCTGTAGGATGATGACTAGGAATTCGAAAGTGAGCGGAAGAGGCGGACCTAAGAGAAGAAAGACGGGGAGCGAGTTTTCGAATGCTTGTTCTGCAAAGGACTCCCCAGGTTGGGGAAGGGATGGGCGAGGGAAAAGTTTCTCCTGAAGGAGACTTAACCAGACGTTAGTGGGGTTTGGCCGTATAAGAGTTTTCACGACCTCGCTCCGCTACCTTAATGACAACGGGTTCGCTAAGGTTTCCCACAAGGTTTTACAAGGATGCCGTGACTTGGCGCAAGGGCGTTTTGAAACTTTGTCTCCCTTTTTTTCACAACTTCGCGAAGTACGAGCTTAGCGATGAGAATGCCCGGAATACGGACTCAGGCCTCGACGAGAAGGGAGCCATTTGTCGCTGAAGGGAGCAGCATAAAGCCGAGCGAACTATACTCAACTAGTTTCTGCCTTTTCATGCGGATCTTATTCGGATTTTGCCACTTGTGAACTTCATTCAACTTTGCGGGGTTAGGGGGAATAACAGACAGTTTAATGCTTGATGCAAGGGGAAACAAGAAAGATTTATATTATGCGAGAGAGAACTAGCAAGAAATCTTTCCTGTCAGGAAGTGCAAGGGATTTTGCATCCTGGAACATCCAAACCGAGAGCCTCGTTACTGAAAGCTGTTAGAGCTCTATGCCTTGCAATTACTAGGAGCTTTTTTAGGGAAGCTCACCCAATTTTTTCGAATTTTCAGAAGCAAGAATTTAGTAGGAAATCTTCATCCTGCGAAGATCAGACATTCGGATTCGAAAATATCCTGTTGGGGAAAAGCACTATTAGCATTTTGACTATGCAGAATCAACATTGCCAAGTTATCATCAATCCAAGTTTTGAGAAGTAAAACACCCAGACGCCCCCATAAGAGTCGATGCTTTGAATTGGGAAGTATTGCACTTTCACCGTCGATTTGTAGATTTCCTTCCTGAAAAAATTGAAGATGAATGCCTGCAGGACAGCTGGCAGTAGTGGCAAAGAGAATTTAGGAGGGTTCTAAGTTAGCAACGAGAGGCGTTTCCCGTTACCCTATTTTGCCTCCACGTTAACTCCACGATGGAGTGGCGTTCGAAAAGCCGAACAGACGTTAGCGCGTAATTACGTTTCGCTTTTCTCCAACTCCTCACGTACCTAGCGGCCCTTTCAAAATCGGAGACGCGCCTCTACGTGACGAATTACGCTCATTTGTTGGCCGCCTCAATACAACGTACGGCTGAGAGGCTCTTCCCAAACTCTCGCGATATAAGTCACGCCCGCACGACAGAGTCCTCATGTAGGGGCGAATGCCGGCGAGCAACTTCGGGCCGTCAATTAATAGACGTCAAACTTCCAGGACGAGCAAACTACGGCCATTGGAAAGCGAGCGATAAATTCAATCGCAAGTCCAGAGTGAGGCGTCGGTTGGGCCGTTATTCGAGGCGAACAGCCCAGTCTCCTGTAATCGTGAATGGAGGAATGGCCAGGGAAGTTGTCGGATCTTGGATCCTGGAGTTGGGAATGGCAGCATCCGAAATCAGTGCGGGCGATTAAAGCTTATTGAAGGCCTTTGATTTTCGGTCTTGAAGTGATGTTTTCCAGCCTTGAACTAATGTATGATCCTATGATGAAGCGGTCGTGAGAAAAACCTCGGCCTTCTCGGAGTTTGTGCTGTCCCAAAACTATTTTCAACACAATTGTGATTCCAGGAGTGGCTGGATATGAGTCATTGGAACTCATGACTATCCTTGGAAGTCTTCAGAAAAACAATTGCTTACATGGCGCTCGTGAGAGGGGCTATGATTCGGACAACCCATGCCCTCCTATGGCTGAATGCCTTGGACAAATTTTTGAATCATCGACCCTTGAGACAGGAATGCCAGTATCCTCAATCGAGGCAAACCTTTCGAACAGGCATTGAAAATGCTTGTTTTTCCTTCGAGTACTTTCAAAATTGGCTAATTTCGATGGCGGCTGCTCTCGAATGCAAGCTAGAGACCTTCGTGTAACCGATGGAAAATAGGCTTACCGATAATTCCTGTATCTTCCTAAAGAAGTGACACTACCGTGTGAAAATGCTGCTGCGACAAAGACATAGAATAATTACAATTGCAAATTCTTTCGTCATCGGGTTTTTTGCCGGGCGGTGATTATCTTGCCACGTAGCTGAGAAAAAGGTTTAAACCTGCTGAGCGGAGAGGGGACCTGGGCGGGGTCGATATAGTGAAGCCTGGTGCAGAATAATTGCTCCAGGGGCGATAAAATATTCAAAAGCAACCCGACGGCCACACGTTTTTACTTGGCTTCGGGAAAAGGAACGGAAGCGATGTTGGACATTTTTTCCAACGATGTTCCGCTAAGGCTGGCAGCCTCCGGACTAATGGATTCAGTCTTTAGAAGGCGATAAGTCACTTAGCTGTACAACAGTTGATGGAAGGGCACTCTGGTTTGTTAATCGAATTCTGAAAAAAACGCTCCTTACATGTCAGTCGTTCTTTTGAGCTTGGCCATCACCATGGTGGTTCGAAAGATGCAGCGATATTCAGTTTGTGGGACAGTCTACTGAGGGTCTTTGAATTCAAGAAAAAAGTTTTTGCAATGAGCTTCATGTGCAAGTTACACCTTTGGAGTCCAAAAATGGGATGAAATGTTGATATTTTGTAAAATGTCGTCGATGCCGATGTGCTGACCATGTGCTGTTCAACTGACGATGTTCCAAATGGTACATCGTAGCAAGGATTGTGATGACTGCAACTGCTGCCTCCCTAGAGCCACTCAAGCGATTTCAAAGTTCGTGCTTGTGAATTAGAGGTAAAGTCATGAGCTACAATTTCGAATTCGCGGACGTCCATTAGCTTCAAATGAGTCCTTCTTCGATTATGATACCTAAAGCCTCTCTGCGCTGCGAATGTCCTGTAGAGGACTGTCCAGAAAAAAGTCCACAGTTCTAGAATCGCTCCAGGCAATTCAGCTGCTAGTGGTACCCGAAATTGCCTCACATGTTCGGTAAAAAATGAAACACCGACCTGCATTAAGCTTTAATGGCCTATCAGCGTTGGCGGAGGCGTCCCTTTAGCAGCACGTTCACTTCGCCGGACGACGCAGGCCCGTAATGGAGGAACCCGTCAAGATAATAAAGAGACATTACACTCCCCGAGTCGGGCCGAGTCAGCGGAGAAAATTCAGCAACAGACGACGAAGCGACTCTGTTGCTCTTGCCGGTCGCCCTACGTCGGCCTGTCTTGGCGGAATGGCCTCGAGGTCATCCTGGAAAAGACATTTGCCTTCGTGAGATCTAATGACTTGTGACTGAGACCCTGGAGAAGTTATCGCCATTTAACCAACCTCTAAGGTGCCGTATTTCACTTGTAATGGCTCCTAGGCTTATTTGGAGCCGTGACTTATTGCGCTTTCTGCCCCGTATAGCGACCGAATTGTTCGCTTTTGACGCAGTTTTATTATTTTGGAACGTGGCTTCAACGCGAACAGGATGCTTGGCTTTGAATACTCGACTAATGTAGGATTTATTGAGAATTTCGCGCCATGATAACAAAGATTTAAGATAAGCTTCTCAAAAAAGAGAAATAATCGTGAAACGTACTTAAAATATTTTATTAATTGAAAAAAGTCAAAAATTGGGAAAGCGCGCAGTCACAGGCCGCTCGAAGTTGACTTTGATCTCGAAGTTGACTTTGATCTCGAAGTTGACTTTGATCTCGAAGTTGACTTTGATCTCGAAGTTGAGTTTGAACTCGAAGTTGACTTTGATCTCGAAGTTGACTTTGATCTCGAAGTTGACTTTGATCTCGAAGTTGAGTTTGATCTCTAAGTCGACTATGATCTCGAAGTTAACTTTGATCTCGAAGTTGACTTTGGTCTCGAAGATGATTTTGATCTCGAAGTTGACTTTGATCTCGAAGTTGACTTTGATCTCGAAGTTGAGTTTGAACTTGAAGTTGACTTTGATCTCGAAGTTGACTTTGATCTCGAAGTTGATTTTGATCTCGAAGTTGACTTTGATCTCTAAGTCGACTTTGATCTCGAAGTTGACTTTGATCTCGAAGTTGACTTTGATCTCGAAGTTGACTTTGATCTCGAAGTTGACTTTGATCTCGAAGTTGACTTTGATCTCGAAGTTGACTTTGATCTCGAAGTTGACTTTGGTCTCGAAGTTGATTTTGATCTCGAAGTTGACTTTGATCTCGAAGTTGACTTTGATCTCGAAGTTGACTTTGATCTCGAAGTTGACTTTGATCTCGAAGTTGACTTTGATCTCGAAGTCTACTTTGAACTCGAAGTTGACTTTGATCTCGAAGTTGACTTTGATCTCGAAGTTGATTTTGATCTCGAAGTTGACTTTGATCTCGAAGTTGACTTTGGTCTCGAAGATGATTTTGATCTCGAAGTTGACTTTGATCTCGAAGTTGACTTTGGTCTCGAAGTTGAGTTTGAACTTGAAGTTGACTTTGATCTCGAAGTTGACTTTGATCTCGAAGTTGACTTTGATCTCGAAGTTGATTTTGATCTCGAAGTTGACTTTGATCTCGAAGTTGACTTTGGTCTCGAAGATGATTTTGATCTCGAAGTTGAGTTTGATCTCTAAGTCGACTATGATCTCGAAGTTAACTTTGATCTCGAAGTCTACTTTGAACTCGAAGTTGACTTTGATCTCGAAGTTGACTTTGATCTCGAAGTTGATTTTGATCTCGAAGTTGACTTTGGTCCCGAAGATGATTTTGATCTCGAAGTTGACTTTGATCTCGAAGTTGACTTTGGTCTCGAAGTTGAGTTTGAACTTGAAGTTGACTTTGATCTCGAAGTTGACTTTGATCTCGAAGTTGATTTTGATCTCGAAGTTGAGTTTGATCTCTAAGTCGACTATGATCTCGAAGTTAACTTTGATCTCGAAGTCTACTTTGAACTCGAAGTTGACTTTGAACTCGAAGTTGACTTTGATAATTTTAAGTATATTCGTATTTTTTATTGTTGGAGATAAGAACACAACTTTTTGAAAGTCAGAGGTTTTTAGTCGAATTCTGAGGTTTTTTCGGTGCTCGACAGAGGGAATGCAAGGCGACGAGTTGGCAACACTGACTGGAAGAGGGCCCGCCACCCGGGTGTGTAGGTGGAAGAAGAAGAAGTGCAGGGTTCGACTCATGAGGGAATTTCTCCCTTTATTTTGGTGGTCGCTGGTAGCTCATGTAGATCACTGCATGGTTAACTATCCCTGGTATCTCCCCGAAGTAAAATAGTTTTCTATAATCGCACCAGATGGGGGGAAGGTAGGTATCTCTTTCGTTAGATCTTAGAACGTTATATGTGGCCTGCTCATGCTAATATCGTCGTCCGTGGAATATTTCTGCCACGATGAAAATCCAATTAATGTTCCGAAAATTAATCAAATCCCTTTCGTACCTGATTTGCTTATGGCCAATAACCGATCGTGCGTTGTAATTGAAGTGCTTCCCGTGGAGAGGAACGTTTCAAAACTTGAACAATAGGAGCTGTTACTGCTTCGGTACGATATCAGCCCCCGCACCGAACTACACTAACTAGCGAGAATTTCACCCTTTCTGCTCGCCCGTTCGGTTTCGGAGGTAAAGGGCCATTGGACCTGAACCTCTCTGGCGCTCGTTTCCATCGTTGTCCTCGCAAGGGTTGACAACTCTCGCTAATTGGGTAGGAAATTGTAAATTATCGACGTTTCTTCGGAGGGAGAGTCGGTGGAAAAACGTTTCGGCTCTCGGTAATGAACCTTTTTCACTTCAACCGGACAATCCGTGAGCGAGTGAATGCTAGATAATCAAGTTCACTATTGGTTTGAGATTTTGCCGTGGAATCGTCATCGAATCTTCGTACAGAAAGGTAGCTAATTGAAACCGCAACCGTTCAAAAATGTGAAAGTATCTTCGATCCGTCGAGCACGTTATCACAAGCTTACATTTTTTGAGTTTTTCGAGGCTCTCAGTCTTCAGGTCATATTCAACATCCTCAGTCATGAGATCTCCATCAAGGTCCCCTGTCTCCAGGCATTCCTCAAGGTCCTCAATCTATAGATATCCGTCAAAGTTCTCAGTCTCTAGGTCTTCCTCAAGATCTCAGTCTTTCTCAAGTTCCTCAGACCTCACATCCTTCTCAGGGTCCTCAGTCTCGAGGTCTTCCTCGAGTTCCTTTGGTATACAGGTCGTCTTCAAGGTCCTCCAACCTTCGGATGTTCCCCAACGTCCTCAGACTCGAGGTTCCCTCTATGTCATTTGTCTTGAGGTATTCCAGAAATTCCTCAATCTTCATGTCTTGCTCAAAATTCTAAGTCTTGAGATCTTATTGAAAGATCTTCGGTTCTTTCTCGAGGTCCTGGGTCTTTAGGCCTTCAGGTGATCCTTAAGGCTTCCGGTTTTCATGCCTTCCTCATGGTCCTCAGTCTTTAGGTCTTCTTCAAAGTCTGAGTCTTCAGCCCTTTCCCAAAGTCCTCAGTCTTCAGGCCTTCCTCAAGTTTCTCAGCCTTCAGGTGCTCCTCAAGGTCGCCCGTCTTCTGGCCTTCCTCAAGCTCCTCAGTCTTCTTCAAGGTTCTCAGTCTTCAGGTCTTTCCCAAGGTCCTCAATCTTTCTCCAGGTTCTCAGTCCTGAGATCTTGCTCAAAGTCCTCAGTCATCAGGGCCTCCTCAATGCCACCAGTCTCGCTGTCTTCCTCAAGTTCTCATCGTCCCCAGTCTTGAGGTCTTCTTCGGCCCTTGACCAACACCACCTATTTGAGTACACTGTGGTTTTTTGAAGTTCCCATACGCAATTCCGTTCGAAAAAAGTAATCGAACTTTTGGTGACTCGGAGTTATAACGTTATTTTTGTATTTCGAAAGCGTATTCGTTCGAATAAGCGATGTCAAGGGTTCGTTTCCAAGTTTCCAAGAAGGGATAAATACCTATCGTCAAACTCTTGTTAGAACCTCGACCCGAGAAGGTCCCACTGATGAACAGAATGAAAATAACATCCACCAGAATGGGAATGTCGACAACAGGCGCGGCCTGACAAAACTTGCGAAAAATAAGGTGTCCCAAAGCGTTGCGACAAGTTTCAGAGAAAAACTAACGGCTTCCAAAGCGTAAGAAAACGAATTCTCGGTATAACCATCCTGACAGCTCTATAGCAACAACATGGCGTGTTGGAATCTCTGTTTGGTCGGAAAACCACTTTCCCGACGGAAAAGTGCCGCTGGCCGGGAAAGATGGCGGTAAATGGTAGCGCGACGCCGATATAATGACATTGCCCGAAGCACGGATTTCTCGTCTATATTGGTACATCTCGCTGCGGAAAAGGTAACCATCAGCGATATTTCGTTTCTCCCTCAGTCGTTTCCATCCAAAGATTTTCCTCGTTTTCTTTTCACGGTTTTATCTCGTTCCGAGGAATGACCGAGTCGACAGTTTTGACGAGGCTACTCTACGACGAATTTATGGACGGTTGACCCTTTCTGTAATGACATCCTTCTCGAAAGGACCCTAAGTGAGCAATAATTGATGCGACGTGATCGTAAATGAACCTTATTTTTTTCGAGCCGCTGATTTTCTTGCCAATGAACCCCTCCATCGCGAAATAACCAATGTGGCCCAAAAATCAGGGTATGGTACTGTACTTCTAAATGGAGCTCATACCTAATTGGAATAAAATATTGTTTCTTTTAGAATATTGGGTATAATTAAAATTGCTCGTGAGGTAGAATTCAGGAGAAAAAAATTCGTGAAAATACAAAAACCGTGTTTTTCTTTAAAAGTCTACTTTTGTAATGAAAAATTCACTTTTTCGATGGATTTTCGACCGATTGAATCACCTCGCAACTTTTTTGAGACTCTAGGGTGACTGGAAATTTAACGCTCTTTCCAATTATATGATAGAAATTTAATTTTCTCAAGAAATCAAGAAAGTTATGACCTTTTTAGCGAATAAGGATCGAAATCGCGAAATAATTCTAACAGTGAAATAAGTGGCATTTAGAAGAGATTAAAAACAAAAAAATTATGTGGTAAAATTTTTCGGATATTGGTTGAACACCTGGCAGGTTCCTAGAGGTAAATAATTCATAAATGCAAAATTCTTAACAAAACTAATTTTGGCATATATTATAATGATAAATTTGATTTCTGATTCCAGATACGTGGTCGGGCAGTATGTGACGTTGCATGGAGACGTCATCAGCCACGTGAACATCAGCCACGTCATCGTCGAAGATGGAGGCGAATACTCTTGTTTGGCGGAAAATCGAGCAGGAAAAGCCGTGCATTCAGCCAGACTCAACGTTTACGGTAAAATTGACCTTTTTTTCGTTAAAAGATGACTTTCTAATTTTATTTTTATGATAATGAAATTTCAGGGAAATTGGTAAGCAATGATGTCTGCAAGTTCATCCAATCATTCATAAAATTTTTTTTTCATAATTTTGGTATAATTTTGAGAAAGATTGTAATTTTTTTCACGATTTATCTTAGGTATGCGTTCTTCGGCCCATTACCGAGCAGCATTTTTCAAAGTTCACGTTCAGAGTTTTGAAAGCGGTCCTGCTCTGCAAAGATATCAATCAGATTTCTTCAAAGTGCAGATCCAATCACGTTCACGTCAAACGTTTTTTCCTGTTCAAATAACATGCCAAAGGGTAGGTCATCTTCGGGGGGAAAATCCGCTCAGCTAAAACGAACCTTTTTCGGTTTTTTGGTGGATCGCCCTCCTCCTATCAATCGCGTGTTTACTCGACCGTTAAACTGTCAAACTGGTCAGTTATTCATGTCGAACATGTCAAATGTTTAGTTTCTACATCGCATTGCCCGTAAGGGATTTTTCGGCAGAGCAATACTACTTTAATTTTCACGAAAAATTCAACAATAGGGAACGTCCGAAATGTGAAATTAGCGTATCAAAAGTTTCTTTCATCAGTCTTATTTTTTTTTTAATAAAATAAGGTTAGTTAAATATAAAATTTGTGTATCAAACATTTATTTGAAAAAAATTTGCGGGGTTTTAATTGGTTCAATTAAATAGGTCGGCCTCCAAATCTCATTTAAAGGTTGGGGGGCCGGAAGAAACTATAATTAAAAGAGGGAGAGAGAAATAAAGAAAAAATGGATTGAAAAGGCCGAAGAGAAGCAAGAAATTTAATTAACCCCTCGAGACTTCGGTCTGTAGGTCTGGTGAACAGACGTCGCGACGCTTTTTATACGCATTTGTCCTCTATAATTGGACTGCTTTCTTATTTTCCGACGGCACCGAATCGTAATTTCGGCCTATTTTAATGGCCAAAATAGGACGAAAGAAGGAGAATAAATTCTGTCTACAAACAGAATGATTTTTTTTTATATTTATTTTATTTTTTGATGAATTGTTGGCTGTGGCTTCTGGTGACTAAATTTTTCTCCTATTATTTCTGTTCGCAGGTCTTCCATACATACGCCAGATACCGAAAGTAACCGCAGTCGCCGGAGAGGAGTTTCAAATCAAGTGCCCAGTCGCCGGTTATCCAATAGAGGACATCAAATGGGAAAAAGGTTTGTAAAGTTTTCATTATTAACACAATAGAGGAAAAAGCGATACCCTAATTACCAAAAGATGATCTTTCTACGAGGCAGGTTGAAAAAAAATGAAGAAAAATCATGATTTGTTTCTTCAATTCATCAGCAACTCCTCGGAAACATTAAAAAATTAATATTTGGAAAACCACTAGATTTAAAATTTTATGATATCATCTTACCAGCTCTCAAAAGAGCGTATGCCGTTTGCCCGATCCAAATCGATTCATTGTAATAAGTAATTTCGTGGCGTCTCTTCATTTGTTTGGAAATTTCTGAAAAAGGTGTTGAATATTCTGGATTTGGCGTGGAAAATTCTGAACTTGACGTGGAAAAGCTATATTTGTTCAGCAAAATATTCATCCTATTATTTCGGCAAGGTCTAAATAAGGCGGAAACTTTAAACAATTTACCATGTCCAATTGGATGTAAGGTACCTCGTTGAGCGTTAGGTCGAGATGGCCGCCGGACGTAGACAGGAGTGACACATGGCCTTACATAAAACACAACCCAGACGCGTCGAGTTCCCGGGCCGCGGTGAATTTTTAAAAATAACCGAAATAGCGGCGAAATGGCCACCTGCGGCTCTTTGCTCGTACAACAGCAACAAAACATCGGCAGGGAGAAAAATGTTACGGAGTCCGGAGGAAATCGTCCTGGCGCGGTGTTTACGACGAACGGAGGGCGCGGAGTATCAAAAGTCAATAGTCGGCGGGCCGTAAAATTTCCTCCCCTGACACTCATATGGGTTAGAAATGTATAGAAAATAGTCGCTGGAAATAAACCGATGGAAAATTCCCAAGGCTGAACGTGTTGAACGCGAGGCTATTGTTTGCGGCTTTCTATTGTACCTATTTCAGCTCGTATGTTTGCGTACTTGCTGCTGTTTTTTCTCCCAACTAAAAACTACTCGGTTGGATGAAAAATGATGTGTTTACCATGGCTTTTGCCGAATGGCACAAACAATAACCGAATCGTAAACACTGTTTGATATTGTATGAACCAGCTTGATCTTGGTATTGGACGGAAAACGTAGTGGTGTACTCACTAGCCAAGGTGGGCGGAGACCTAGGTGAGTGTACTAGACCAAGGTGCATCAGATCAAGGTACTACAAGACCAAGGTACTACTAGACCAAGGTTCTACTAGACCAAGGTACTACTAGACCAAGGTACTTCTAGACCAAGGTGCTACTGGACCAAGGTACTACTAGACCAAGGTACTACTAGACCAAGGTACTACTAGACCAAGGTACTACTAGACCAAGGTACTACTAGACCAAGGTACTACTAGACCAAGGTACCACTAGACCAAAGTACTTCTAGACCAAGGTACTACTGGACCAAGGTACTACTAGACCAAGGCACTTCTGGACCAAGGTACTACTAGACCAAGGTACTTCTAGACCAAGGTACTACTGGACCAAGGTACTACTGGACCAAGGTACTACTGGACCAAGGTACTTCTAGACCAAGGTACTTCTAGACCAAGGTACTTCTAGACCAAGGTACTACTGGACCAAGGTACTACTATACCAAGGTACTACTAGACCAAGGTACTTCTGGACCAAGGTACAACTGGACCAAGGTACTCCTGGTCCAAGGTATTACTAGACCAAGGTACTACTAGACCAATGTACTTCTAGACCAAGGCACTACTAGACCAAGGTACTTCTGGACCAAGGTACAACTGGACCAAGGTACTCCTGGTCCAAGGTATTACTAGACCAAGGTACTACTAGACCAATGTACTTCTAGACCAAGGCACTTCTAGACCAAGGTACTACTGGACCAAGGTACTACTAGACCAATGTACTACTAGAACAAGGTGCATTCGACCAAGGTACTAGTAGATCAAGGTGCATTAGACCAAGGTACTGCTAGATCAAGGTACATTGGACCAAGGTATTATTAAACCAAGGTGTACAACAAGGTACTACTAGCAGAACAAGGTGTTCAATACCAAGATGAACTAGACCTAGGTCCTATGGTGTACTACTGGAACAATAGCTAGACCAAGGTACAAAGGTGTACTGAGAGAACAAGGTCCCACTACTGATAGAACAAGGTACTGGACCTGGGTACTAAGGTGTACTACTATAACAAGGTACCCCTAGAAAAAGGTACTACTAGTAGACCAAGGTGTTCTAGACCTATACATTAAAGTGTACTCCTAGAACAAGGTACTACTATTAGACCAAGGCGTACTAGACCTATTTACTACAAGTGGATCAAGTTGCACAAGACCAAGGTGTCCTAGGCCTAGGTACTATGGTGTACCACTAGTACATTACCCAGACCTTTTAAGTTTACTACCAGAACAAGCTACAAATACTACTAGAAAAAGGTGCTTAGATGAATTACTAGTACAAGGTACTACTAGAACAATAATTCAAGATAAGGTACTACTAGTGGGCCAAGGTGAACTAGACCTAGGTACTACTAGTAAACCAAGGTATAGAACAAGATACTAATAGTAGACCAAGGTGAAATATACCAAGATAGGTAGCAAGGTGGGCCGTCGAATTCTCTGAAATAACTAGATTTCTACTTTCCATAATTCAGAGTAAATATGGAAGTATTGTTGTTGTCCGGACCAAGAGCCATTTAAATATATTCTTAATCGGGGATAAATTTCCAGTAAGAAGAAAGTTTTGGGGGCAGTGCATGGCATCTGTGCTACCTATTATCTATAATTTGTTGGACTGAAAAAAAAAACGGAAAAATGACCAATAACTCGAATGTTTGGGAGTCACCTAAAAAAACGGCATTCGGACTCAGCACCCCAAAAAACATAAGCAGACTAGATGTAGATCGATGTTCCTTTTTTCAAGTCCGTAAAAGTGACCTTTTTTGTAAGCCTGTGCTATTCATCAGTTTTCACAACTAAAAGAAGTTGCTCAAGTAAAGATTTTTGATTAACTTTTTAAGACATCATTTTGCAGTGTTACCTAAAAGATAAATTTTTGTGAATTTCAGGAACGTTGGGAAGCGCTCGTTTTTAATTAACCGATGATCCTCGGACACGGAATGATTAATAAAACTCTCGGGTGTACAAAAGCCGAAAATGAGATTGACGCCTGACTGTAATTCGAAAATCGCGCATTTCCCCGGAAGGGAAAAGTGCGCGGGGAAAATTGAGAAAAATCCGCCGCTCGGCCCAGGGAGGGAAAACTTGGTGAAATTTGTCGCTTTCGAGGTCGTTAAAATTCATTGGGCGGTTTCAGTTTTAATAACCGAGAGATGCTGAGGCAGGAGCTGCCGGCCTCATTGATATTGATGATGGACTGCAAGCTCGAGAGCCGTGACCGTTTTTCGCTCGCCTTTTCACGGTGCGCGCCATTTGAAAACGTGCGAGCGACATATCGCACGAAAGAGCAATTCTCTCGCTAGGGCGAGCAAAAAATAGGTTGTTGACTTTGGATAACGTTTGGAAAATATTGAGCGCTTTTTTCCCAACGTGACATCCGTTCGACGTACTACGAAGTATTTTTCCTCGATATAAAGAGTCTGGAGCAATATGCACTGCGATACGCACCGATAAAGTTGTGAATTGATTCGAAGATCGACTTTTGAAACCTATTTTTAAAAATAGTTTTCTCAACTTAATTTTTAATTAAAGTATTCGTATTATTAACACTTATTCTAATGCCTAGTTCTATTTCTGAAAAAATCCCGCATTTTTCAGCAGTTATTGACTCAAAAACAGAAAATGGACCAAAGCTCTTTTCTCTTCAAGCTCATCTGAATCTCTTGATTTTAATTCATGCCATCAGGTGGGAGAGAATTGCCGGAAGACCTGCGTCAAAAAGTCGTCCCGGGGCAAGGCCTGCTGATCATCAGCAACGTACAGAAAGCGACCGACGCTGGGGTTTACACCTGCACAGCGCGCAACAAACAAGGACAAACGGCCAGAAGGAGCGGCGAAATAACCGTTATTGGTAAGCCATAAAATGACAAAATAGCTATGATCCATCGGCTGATTAATTGCGAGGAACCGAATATTCAATCCGGGAAATCGAAGATTTAATCAATTTCATCTCTCGCCCTACCCTGGCTTATTGAGTAAACTTTATTCGACCAAAGCGATAAAAAAATCTTCGAATTTGAGGTACAAACGCCCAAAGAGTGTGACATTTCGAGAAAAACTACCACAACCCTCGATTCAACTTATTTATCAATAATTTGGGTAATTTCAGTTTTCCATATAACCAAACAGATTAGGCGTAAAACCGAAAATTGATAAATGCGTGTATAAGCATAGGAATGCAACGGTGGGTGGCTGATGCGGGTTTTTTCGAACTCGTAAATTAACCAAATGAGGAATGGGGCCTTGATATTTTAAAATGTACATCAGTGTGACCTACAATGAAAAAATCCACTCAAACCTACCCATGAATGGAAAAAATTGAGTTTCGAATTTCAAAAACTGATTCCCAAAATACAGATAAATCTAAAAAACACAAACAAACCCCAAAATTAACAAACGAAACGGAGGAAAACACGAATAAAACACACATATGCAACAAACAAAAGTAAAATTTTTATGCTGGTTTTTTAGAAATTATTTTCCCATCATAATCAGCCAATGGATCGCTACTTACATTCAATTTTATTGCAAATCTTGCTTTTCCAGACTCGATCGTTTCCTCTTTTTTCAACACTCATTCTTGAAGTATTGTGTAGAATAATCTTGCCCGCCTACGCACTCCAAGCTCCACAAAGGAAGAATACTGTCAATATTATTCTTATCACCAAGTCCTTGAAGTGGACGGCAAATACGATAAAGAGGAAAAGGATCTTCGAGTTGATTTCGAATTATTGCCTTCCACAGCCAATTATCATCCCAATTTAAAAATGGGCCAGTCGTTGCAAGCTTAATCAGCTTAATCTCCCCCAGTGCGGTATTACCTTTACAATAATTGAGTAGACGAATAGACGAATAAAGACAACATTTTAAATTTTATTTTTATAATTCCGATTTTAGTTGATGAAGACATTTAAAAACTATACATTTTGAACATTTCATATTTTAATGTGAATTTTTTTTAAATTAATTAATAAGATGAATTCGCAGACAATAACGTTTTTTGACATTGGAAGAAAATAGAAAATGAAAAAAAAAATATTTCAAACATTTCATGCTCTGTACGAAATTTTAGAAAACATTTCAGTTGCTTGTTAGAAAACAATCATGGCACGTATAAGACACGGCGTGTAAGAAATCCATTAATTTTTACTAAAAATAAATTCCGACTTTTTCAAAGCGGTTTACATTAAAAACATATCTTCACCTTCCATAGGTAAACATTTTCATTTACCGTGCGAAATTTTCGACCTAAACCTTGAGGACTTGAAAGGCTCTTTTCAGGCGGAAGGTTAAAAAACCCCCATATTCTCGACCGAATGAATCTCTTTCTCCTCGCGAGCTCTTAAAAAACTATCGAACCTCACGAGAATCGCTTGAATATCAAGTAAGCCCCGTAGATGGCGCCATGATCGTGTAACATGGTTCTCAAGGAGCAACAGGTTCTATAGAATTCAATAGGCGAGCCATTATTCTTCCTTTGGGAGCGGAACGGAGGTGCTATTTATTCATACCGTAAAATGAATGGGCTGTAAGGAGAACGTGAGTAACGTGCTTTGGAAGAGTGAAATTTATCATTTTCCAACGGCTCACACAGCGAATTCGATGGAACGCCTGGATTTGGGCTGGGGAAATCGCTCCGGGAAAAATAAAAATTTTGAATTTGATTTTTCTTCCATTATTTTGTGGAAATGAGAGATTTTTGCTATTTTGAAAATGGGGTCTGCTAAAAAAACGTTGTTGAGTGTCGTTGTTAAATCCCCTGAAAGTTGCCCTCTGACCTATATTATTGTAGGTTATATTGTAGGATGTAGGTTATTATTATAATTATTATTATAGCTTCTTAAGAATGTTTCAAGTTAGGCATCTTTATATTTTTATAGATTCTTTTAGGCCATTCAGTATTTTTTCAAGGTCTGAAAGGGTTTATATGCATTATTCCAAAACTATTTTAGGACCTTGAAACGTCCTTTCAATACCTTTTTAGGGTATTTTCAGAATATTATGTAGTCAGGCCCTTCGTAATCCTGAGGGCCTTACAGATTTTAGATTCTTCTTTTTAGGTTAATTTAGCTGCATTTCTGGTCTAACAGGGTCTTCTTAATATTTTTCAAAAACCTCGAAATTTAGCGCCGGTCTCAAAATTAATTTTATTGACCAGTCATCCAATGCCTCATTTTAAATGCACCATTAAAGCCATTCTGTGAAAATCCATAAAAAATTAACCCGGGGTAATTGTTGAGATGAAAAGCTGGCCTTAAGTCAGCACGATTAGAAGCCATCTGAATTTTCACCGGTGTTATACGAATGAAAAACGTAAATTGTCAAGTACGGGTTTGTTAAGGGTGAAGCACCCGACACGAGTTGTACCTGGAATTGCGATGGATAATGATCTACACAGTTCATGTAGGCTCATGTAGACAGTATAGGATGCTGATTTCCTGGTATAATTAACTCTTATCGAACGTTAGTTAGGCCAAACGCGGCTGTTGCGGATAATCGCAGAGGAGTCATCATCTTGATGAGATCATTGTCCCAGGTCTTCATTAGCTTTGCCTTCACGAGCCAGCGAACCATAACCAGCAGTCGACATTACCACCTAAATTGAAATTATAGCTCTGAAAAATCGCCCCATTTTTTTTCTCTTCCGTTTCGACCAAGTGATTATTTGGTAAAATATTTTCCTAGCAGTGAGTGTTGAGCTTTGTTCCAAGTGTGTAAACCTATTATGTGCAGATGGGTCCAGAACCAGTTGGTTATCAATAACTGAGAGCGAATAATAACAAACTTTAGCGCTAATGTACTGGAACAGAGGAAATAGCGAGCTAACATTTATTCCGGTAAGATGCACAGGTGCGAGTGTCATCCATGAATCCGAGTACATACGATACAAAATGTATCCTTGGATCCTCGCACAGATGAAAGAGACATCCTTGAATTCCTCCACAAGTCGCAAGAGACATCCTTCAATCTCTGCCCAGATGTAGAAAACATTCTTGGATCCTTAGATGCAAATGCATCCTTAAATCCGTGAACAGTTTCAGGAGGCATCCATAAATCCTTGCGCAAAATTTGTGCATTTCATGCGTGAGACATCCTTAGATCCATAAACGGATGCAAGGGACATCCTTAAATCCTTCCACAAATCCATGAGACATCCTTAGATTTTTGAAAAGATGATTGACCCTTCAATCCTAGCACAGATGCAAGAAACATCCTCAAATTCCCACACAGTTTCAAGAGACATCCTTTAATCCTAGCAGAGTTGCAAGAGGCATCCCAAAATCGTTGCACAGATGCAAGAGACATCCTTTAATCCCTCCACAGATGCAAAAGAAAGGATTTAAGCTTCCACAAATCGATGAGACACCCTTAGCTCCTTGAAAATATGAAAGAGACATCCTTAAATTGCAGAGATGCAAGAGACGGATTTCACAGTTCTTTATTGTGCATCCTCTAATCCAAGCACAGTTGCAAGAAACATCTTGGGTTTTATTGGGTTCTTGGGTTCTATTCTTGGGTTCTTGCAAGAGACATCCTCTAATTCTTCCACAGATTCAAGAGATATCCTTAAATTCGAGACCAATTCCAGGACACATCCTTGAATACTTACACAAAAGGAAGAAACAGATCAGATTTATGATCAGGTGCAAGAGACATCCATGAATCCTTCCAGAAATCCATGAGACATCTTTAGATCCCTGAAAACATGAAGGAGACATCCTTAAATCCTTGCAGAGATGCATGAGGCATCCTTCAACACCGGCAGAGTTGCAAAAGACATCCTTCAATCCTTTCACAGATACAAAACATATTCTTGGGTTCTTGCGAGAGACATCCTTCAATTCTTCCACAGATTCAAAAGATATCCTTAAAATCGAGCCCAATTCCAAGACACATCCTTAAATCCTTGCACAGATGGAAGAGACAACGTTAGATGATCAGGTGCAAGAGACATCCTTAAATCCGTGATCAGATGCAAGAAACATCCTTAAATCCTTCCACAAATCCATGATACATCCTTAGATCCTTGCACAGATGCAAACAACATCCTTAACTCTTTGCATAGATGCAAGAGGCATCCTTAGGTCCTTGAACGGATGCAAGAAACATCCTGGAACTTGTGCTTTGGGTCAGTGGAGAGCACAATACTGGTACACTAGACAGGTACCTGGAAGACTAGGAGTCCAATAAGCATCGTTTGCAGAGGACACGCTTGGAACAAAGCTGGAATTAGATGAAACGAATTAGGTACCTACGTATGTTATGATCCTGGACAACTCCCGAAAACAAATCTGGACACAAGTCGTAGACGATAAACCCCCGCTGTTAGGAGTCCGCTTGCTGCTGTACGCTACGGTGCCGGCACGGGATCGGCTGCTGTTGGGGCGCACAGAAAAATGGGGTGTTCGCCGGCCCCAATTGAAGTCTTATGTTCACAGTCCCGCCCAAGATAAGCCCGTTTAGCACAGACCGAACGCTGCATTTGGGCGAGCGCGCGTCGCTGACCTGCTCGGTGACCAAGGGCGATGCACCGCTAACAGTCACTTGGCTCAAGGATGGAAAACCGTTGGACCCGAAGCATCATCTGGCTGTTCAGCAGGTTGACCTCTTCAATAGCATACTGTTGATCGAAAGCCTGTCGCCCGAGCACAACGGCAATTATTCTTGCGTGGCGAGAAACCCGGCGGCCGAGGTTGTCCATACGCAGCGTCTGGTCGTCAACGGTATTTCCCCTAAAAACAGCCATAGAACAGCAGACGATTTTTTCTACTCTTTTTCTACGAAATTTTTCTCTTCTTTATCACTATTACGATATCGATACGAAACGATCTTTTTAGCTCTAATATTTCCCTCATTTTTCCTTTTATGTTTTCAAAATGATTTCCACGTCCGTCTTTACGCTCTCTCGATTTTCCTCTCTACGTATCATCTCTACTCTTCTTTTCCATTATTTTTCGTCTTGGTATGATATAATGAGAATTGTGTGGGTCAGTACCTCCAGTGATCGAGGGATTCTCGTTCCCTGGCGACGGTCTGCCCGAAGGGGCGAGGACGAGGGCTGTGTGCGGTGTGTCAAGTGGAGATCCACCCCTGTCCATCGCCTGGTTGAAAGATGGGGCCCCCATACCAAGAGATCTTCCGGTCAATGTGTCCACCTTGGACATGTACTCGTCACTTCTGTCTATATCCAGCCTCGAATCCGCTCACTCTGGCGAATACACGTGCGTCGCTTCCAACCCCGCCTCCGAGGCTAGGTATTCGTCGAAACTTCAGGTTAAAGGTAACCGATATCTCCCATCCTCGAAACCCTCATCCTAGAATTCCATCCGACCTCTTAAAGTCCTCCCGTTCTGATGATATTTTAACCTTTTTTTCCGATGCCTCCACCGAAAATCTGACGGCTACGTGCTCGATCGCCGATTCATCTCCAGCGGTCACAACTCAAGAAAATCATTTTTTTTTAATGTGTTCTATATTTGAGAAGTGAAATTAATAAAAATTACGAAGGCAATCCTGTCCTGACTGTTCGGCATTCTGTCAAGGCGATTGGATGCCGATTGGTTGGCGGTTTATTGAAAGTTAACAAAACAAATGTAGGTTTTGTGTCGATTTATTCCCTTAAAATCTTCATCTTCCACAATTACAGTTTGTAATGGCCTTCTGCTCCTTCTTTTCTACACATGCCGTCCTCTGCTTGTCACACTTATTCTCCTCCTTCATCTCCAACAACAACAACAATGACAAAAACAACAGCAACAACAGCCACAGCTACAACAGAAACAACAACAACAACAGCAGCAGCAGCAGCAGCAACAGCAACAACAACAGCAACAACAACAGCAACAACAACAGCAACAACAACAGCCACAACAACAACAGCAATAACAACAACAACAACAACAACAACAACAACAACCACCGCCACAACAGCAACAACTACATCAACAACAACAACAACCACAACAGTAGCCACAACAACAACAACAGCAGCAGCAGCAGCAGCAACAGCAACAACAACAACAACAACAACAGTAACAGCAACAACAACAACAACAACAACAACAACAACAGCAGCAGCCACAACAACAGCAACAACAACAGCCACACCAACAACAGCAATAACAACAACAACAACCACAGCCGCAACAGCAACAACAACAGCAACGACAACAGCAACAACAACAGCAACAACAACAGCCACAACAACAACAGCAATAACAACAACAACAACAACAACAACAACAACAACAACAACAACAACCGCCACAACAGCAACAACTACATCAACAACAACAACAACCACAACAGTAGCCACAACGACAACAACAACAACAGCAATAACAACAACAACAGCAGCAGCAGCAGCAGCCACAACAACTACATCAACAGCAACAACAACAACACCATTAAATTCAAAACCAACTCCACAACCGCCACAACCTCAACCTCAACCATCTCCATCTCCACCACAACCACCACCATTTCCACCTACACCGCAACCACCATCACCTCCACCTCCCCCACCACTCCCCCCATCACCTCCTTTTCCTGTTCCTATTCCTTTCTCGCAGTCTTCCTAGTACCTTTTAACTTTCGTGTGAAGATTTTTCTACTAAGATTTAAAAAATTAAACCAAAATTTTTTACCTTGGGATTGAAACGGCCGTTGGCACCAAGCCTCGATTCCAGTTTTATTTGATAGGTTTTCAATTATTATCATCCCCATTAGCTCCGTACTTAGAGTGAATTTTTCCCCCTCCACACTCTTTATTGTTGCTTTGGCACAACCGGAATGCACCTGCGGGACCACCCCTTCCAAAATTGAGGTAACACTTTGTTTTTGCACTCTTCGATTTCGCTTTTTGAATCTTTTTGTGGATTTTCGCTTCTGCACGACCTCACACTTTTTCTCTTTGGGATTTTCTCCTCTTTTTATTTATCGATTCTACGTACGGTAATGTAGTTGAAGTTTGAATTAGACATAAGTCGACTTGTATAATTTAAGAAGAACTTTGAACCTGGTTGGAATGGTAAGTGACGTCAAAACCTCCCTCCCTACAACACACCAGGAATTATGGGTGGGCGTTTGGTCAAAAAATTGGAATAACATAAAAACTGACTGAAATCATTTCTGGCTTTGACAAAATCAAAAATTTTAAATGTGCCTAGATAATTTTTTTGCTAGCGTTTCAACCTTGAATCGATCACCCTCTATACCTATGTACGGTATTTAGCGCTTTCGCCAATCATGCCTCTTAAATGTTCCACGACCCTCACCTAAAATCTAATTTTCAATAAAGTACGGATTAGTGGTCGCTCATGATTTCAAAGGAAAGAAAACACTCGAAAACCTCTTATTTTTAATCTGTTCGCACTCAACTAGAAAGGGGAATGGCTGGCGAAAATTGTAATAAATTACTCACTGGGTCGAAGTGATGTTGCTTTTTCACTCCCGTCTTAAGCAATTTTTTGCTGAAAATCCTTTAAAAGACAAGGAAAAGAAAAGAGGACAATCTTCTTTACAATATTAAATGGCCTATATAGGGCTCGGAAGGGGTTTGAAGTCTCGCTTTAGTTACTTGGGGGTAAAAAGGTACTGATAAATAATTCCCTTTACTTCAATTTCCTGTTGGAACGATAACCATTCTGCAAAAGGTAAGTCCTTCGGTGGATATCAGGTAAGGCACCGAAATTTGATTTTTACGGTGATTCCTGTTGAACCAATTTGCCTCTATCGAATTTTTCGATACATCGATTCTATCGATTCTAAAAACATCGATTATCTTTTCGTATAAATCGTTTGTCTTGTTTTGTATTTTTTAATCTGAAAAAATCTCTGTTCTTTTGGAGGATAAATAGAAGACACTATCCTTTTTCAATTCAATGTTTACTATCAATTTATTAAAAATAAATAAAAATTCCATTTTACAAGCAGATTTATTCTCAACCCGCATGTGAACGGCACGAAAGCGCACTTTTTGAGCACATAGTAGTCCCTACTAACCGACAATTTTGGTTCATTTTTCTTAAGAAATGAACCTTTGTAATCGGTCGGGAAAAAAATTTTTTTAACACCCCCTGAAAATTTGTTGGTTTACGTTTCAAGGGGTGTAGAATCCGAATCTGCAATAAAAATTTTTTGTCCGTCCGCCGTCCGCCGTACGCCGTCCGCCGTACGCCGTCCGCCGTACGCCGTCCGCCGTACGCCGTACGCCGTCCGCCGTCCGGGGTTTTTCAGGGGGAAGGAGTTATCGGAAAATTTTGAAATTTTTACCAAAAATCAAGTTCCGTATCTAGTTGGTCCTAACGTCTCGGCAGAACCCTACCTTAATTTTAAGGCCAGTAAAACAGCTGTTGAAGTGAGAAAAAATTCGTGCTTTTCAGGAAAAAAGCAACATAGGCATGTGAGGCATCATTTCATATAGATTTTTCTATGCTGAATCGAATGAGACCATCGCCACGCCGGTAGCTTCAACCGTTTAGGAGTTATTGCAGTTTTAGTGAGGCATTTTTGAGTTTTCCAAAATTTCCCCAAATCCTAATAACTCGAAAACTACTCGAGCCACAAAATTCGTTTTCCACTCGTTTGAATCCCCACAAAAACTTCTGTCCCCCCGATATCTTCAATTTAAAGAATTTGGTCGCATTACATAAATCAGCAAAACAAAAATTGGAAAAACTTGAGAATTTGGCCTCGGCCCTTAGATACGGTTGATTGATCTACTTACGACCACTAGCCTATTACACCAACAAGGCGACGCACTCACACTACGACCAGTTGCGCTTGGCAACATGAGAGCGAGTCAGGCTTTAACAATGGTTCTGAGGCATTTTTAATTTCATCATTCAGAGAATTTAATAATTATTATTATTCTGTTAATTATGAAGGTGATTAAGAATAGATTTAAGTGAATTTAACGGAATTAAACGATCTGCTGCCTTGAAAAGATGGATAGGTAGGTATTCATCAAGCGAGAAGGATGATCATTTTTTGCCTGGTTGAAAAAACGTTTTTCTAAATCCCCATCTAAAATACAAATTTATACTGAAATTATAGAATAATAACAACTAAATTCTGTGTTTAAGGATTACCGATGTATCGTAAGGTTTGTCTTTGCAATCGAAAAATGAACCCCTGTGCAAAATTTGCAGAGTTCTTCGGACATACCGAAAACTAATCTGCACATGCCACTGATCTACTTAGCAGCGTTTTTTTCAACTCTTTCACAAGTTCTTAATTTTGAATTTTAACAAACTAAATTTTATCATTTACCAATTTAAATAATCATCAGTAATATTTTTAAAATATAATAATTTTTTTGGTTTTTCATCACCAAATAACAACGAGAGATTTTTATAATAAATCATAAATAAGAATTGAAGAATAATGCTCTTTTATCGCTTTGTATTCACTAGGGATTAAAAAATAACTGTTTTATGAAAAAGTATGGCTCTAATGAGGTCATAATTTTCTTGCTCATGCCCATCATAAGATATTACTTTTTATACTACTGAAAAATGTAACTAAACATAATATTATCACCTACGTTAGCATTTTTAACATAATAGGCCAAAAAGACCGTAATTCCGATGAAACATATAGCATAACACAAATAATCAATATATATTATTTATTTTTATATTTTCCTTTATGCAAATTTTATTTTTGCGGATTCCCTGTAATGTCTTATTTACCTGGTTCACCGAATTATAATAAAGATAAATTTAAATTGGACATCGTAGGATCGGTAGGTAATTCAGCTGAATAAATAATTTGTAATTTTATCCTCTCTTTTTCAATCGCTTTTGCACTAACCCGACGGTGAATTTTTCGTCGAATTTATCAGTAATCATATGAGTAGATAACCTTGCATTAATTGTGCACCAAATTCACCTCTAACCCTTGCATAAAATCACGACTAGTGTCTGTAAAAAATGCGATATTTTTCTCTCTAAATGGCGCTTGTTACTCGTACAGCACAATGCACATTTTTCAATAATATTACACGATCTTTTTTCGAATTTGTTTTTCGAATTTATATTTTGAATTCAACCCGTCCGCTTAAGAGCTTTCACCGCCGTTTGCACTCGATGTCAATAATTCCAATTTTATTTTTCTAACCGTCGTTGACCCATTCCAAATGGATCGATCAATCCAAATTGTGAGTTTTTCAATGTATATTTTCGATCTTAACCCCCACCCATTCTTATCCCTCCAATTGAAACCTCAATTTACATAAATCGTATGACTTTTTCTTCATATTCATCATTTTTTCCTCTTATAATTATTGAAATTGGACACTATAGTATTGCATATTTTACGGGTCACAAAATCCACTCGTATTCTGTAGGCTACATAAACTTGTTTTTGTGACAGTAAAATATGCACCATACTATAGGAAAAGTGTGTAGCAAACAATATAAATAGGTACTTATTAATTGAATTTGAATTTCGGATCAACATCACTCATAATGATTGAATGAATAGAAAACTACTTGTATTTAGGCTGGATAATTTTATTAAATTGCTTGTGCTACATTGTCAATGTGAAGTTACGAAGAATATGATTTATTGTAATTTCTAAATTCAAAAACAATCGTTTTTTCATCAGCTTGTGGTAAAAATGTTTTTTTGAACAGAATAATGAATGAAAAACGCTCAGATGCCTATTAAAATTTGCGCAAATTCATAAATAAATTTCGCTCCGATTTATTTCTACTCGTTAAATTGTTTTTGTATTTATTCGTAAACCATTATTGTGTTTTCATATCTTTTTCGAATACTTGTGAAATTTTATTCTTTTTGATGAATTATCACGATTTAAAGTATATTTATTCGCTATTTATCATATACATAATTTCCCACGCTTTTCTGAATTGATGAATCAAAAATTATTTTTCCGATAAGAAATTGAAAATCATTCAAATTATGATATGATGCAAATTGTGATACAAACGTGGGAAACTGCCGCTCTAATCGTTAAACTTTTTGAGACGATTTTTCAATTGAACATTTTTTTCAACGTCAATATTATCTAACTAATTTCTTGAATAATAGGGATTTTTAGCAAGGTACGCGAATTTTCGTAAAAACGCCTTCCTGAATTTTTGAACGCAATGGCTTACCTATTTTTTCATTTCACGTTACTTATTACATACTAATTTTCTTCCGAGCTAAATCACATAAATGATACGCGTATCTAGCTAAAAAAAACTTCTCGTAATCAAAAATCTATGGTTGCTATAATTAATTAATTTTTATATCAATTTTTCAATTCCCTCTTACCTTTTTCGTCTAAAAAAAATTCAATATTGATACTAATGAATATCATTTTTTATAATTCAGAATTTTTTCAATTCGTCGTTCGCATGGATATCATTCAATCGACTAAATCAAATGTTAATTTGACGATTTTAATTGAGTTGTATCGTCGACGCAGTTCCTCCAAGATGGACCCTCGAACCTATGGATACGAGCGTCGAACGTGGAAAAAACGTTATCGTCGACTGCCAGGCAACTGGAGTACCCACACCGTCGGTCACATGGAAAAAAGCCACCGGTACAATTTTCGAATTGCATTCCAAAGATCTGAACGATTTTCAGATTTTATCATTTCACTTAAATATAACATATACATAATATTATTATGTTTTTATTTTTATTTTTAATATTTTAAAATATTTTTTCAATAATCTTATATTAAATATTCTTGAATATTTAATTTTCTTCGATTGTGTTTGGACCTCACCTTCAATACCGGACCGTTTTGAAGGCTTGCCCACCTGATTATTTCGGAAAGTTTATTCGAACTCGGTATTGCGTTCGAGGATTATTCAATAATGGGGGTGTATCCGAATAAAAGGGAAATAATATTATCCCTCTTGATAATGCTAGAGTTTGTTTGAAAAGGACAGTTTTATCGATCGCTATCTAACCTAGAGCGGCACAATTACAATAATACCATTTTTTCTCCATACCAATAAAAAAAAAATCGTATTTTCATTAAAACGCTGAAATAATCAGTTTTTGAAAACGACTTAATTCAACTTTTTTTTCTTCAAACCATGGGGAGAGGCGAATGGTACCTAAAAATTTGCCAATTCGAATTTCTCCAGTCAATGTTAACCTTCAGGAAAATTTTCCAGGAGCGAAATCCGGCGATTACGAAGAAGTAAGGGACCGTTTGTATACTAAAATATTCGCCAATGGTTCGCTTTTGCTCCAAAACGTAAAAGAGGACAGAGAAGGTTTCTATCTTTGCCAGTCGCACAACGGCATCGGTAACGGCATCGGGAAAGTCATCCAGCTCAAAGTCAACTGTGAGTATTATATTTTATTTCAAAAACGATATTCGATAGTTCATTCGAACATAAAATTCGATGCATAAAAATTCGTTATTTTTCGGAATTCTGGCTTTAGTGTGCAGAAAGGGTGGACTCCAGCGTCCTGGTCCCACCACAATTCAGTGGTCAAGTCAAGACTTTATTAGCTGATGACGAATTTTAATTTTACTTTTTTCAAGTACCAAATTTCAAACTACTTTTCGAACTTTTGCTCCTTTTATTCAACGTTTTTTGCCTTTGAACCGAAATTTCACTATTTGACCGATTTGGAATCGCACAAATAATTGTAAAGCTAATATATTTGAAAACTTCCCGCTGTGTATCTTCCAGCACCTTCCAAAACGTAGTTAACGTGACACCAAGGTTTTTTTTTTTTTTTTTTTGTGAATTTTGTGCCGAATTTTTGTGTTTGGACTGCAATTGTTGTCTTAAAAATATGTTTTTCATTGTAAATGTACTCATTTTTATAGGAAATTTAACGCTAGATGCAAAAATTTGCTCAAAAAATCAAAAAAGTATTTTTTCGACGGAGAAAAGTGGGTTTTAATGAAATGTCTTCGAAAAACCTCCAAAACATTATAATGACTCGGGAAATTGAGGCTTAAAAAATCGCGGTTGGCGGCGTTTTGCTTGATTTTCGGCCTAGTTTCACGCATTTTTTTTAACTTTACCTCCTTAAAATGCGTACCCCATACGCCGGACCAAAATATCGTCGCTTAATTTCTAGCATGTGCTACCCAACATTTTGGCGAAAATGAGTTCGATACATATTTTCGTGAAAAATCTCACGCTCCGTGCGCTGAACTACTTAGTTTTTCCAAAAATCCGCAAGAAGTCGCTCAAAACCTGAAAAAACGCCACTTGTGCTATCTGAAATCTGCGACCACCACTGCTATCTACCCAGAACCACCTTCTGTTATTAGTCGTCAAACCAGTTTTCGATCACCAAAACCCAACTAATTTTGACTTATAGCTAGTGAAAAATGTGTAAAAACCTTCGAGGAATCCAACAAGCTCAAAAAATTCAAAATCGGTTCAGTAGAAAACCGGCAAAAACGTGAAAAAGGAGAAATCGCGGTAAAAAATCTCAAGCCAAACCGATTAAAAAACAAAATTTTCAAACATTTTCGGAAAAAACCCCTATCCTATGGTAAATCAAGCGGGAAAGCCGGGAAAAATACTCAAAAAATCCTATACCCACGGCATCACCTTGAAAATTGAGTTTTTGTGTTTTTTCGAAAATGGACCGTGCTAATGCCGAATTGGACCCCTTAACCTTTTCCGATCGGATTGCCCGGACAATATGCATCGAGTTGGGGCAAGCCACAACTTTTAGGACTAGTTTCATCAAAATCGGATCAGTGGTTCGATACGATGTCGTGGCCACAAAATTTGGTCAAAATTTTGTGGCCACGACATCGTAATGAATAATTTTGGCGTACGGCGGACGGACAAAATTTTATCGCATATTTGTGTTCTAGAAGCTCTGAAACGTGAAAGAAAAAATTTTCAGGGGGGAGCAAAAATATTTTGCTCGACCGATTACATAGGTACGTTATTTTTTGAAATAATTTGCCAATACGCCGAGTTATCGGAATATGAAAAATATCCACATCAGTGGCGGCTCCTGCCCTTAAACCCAGGGGGTGCACTTAGGCCATAAGATAATATTATCTAGATCTATGATATAGATAATAATATATTATATTATGGAACAATCGCGAAGGGAATATGTTATCATAAACAGTCAGTTGGTCTCAGCCAAATATCAATTTCAACTAAGTAAATGCAAATTAATAGGAAAGTTTTGCACACTTTCACGTCTCATTATTATAAAATGAACACCAAAAAACGTTCACTAGTGATAACAGAGGAATTTTAAGATGATTACCATCTATCAATTTTCAGAAACCCTATTTTGTAAAAGTTGAAATTGAAGTACCTAAGTATTGTCGGTTGCATTTCCGAGTCGTGGAGCGATTTTTAGCTTTTACCTTCAGTAAAAGTCCTTCCAGTGCAGGTGAGTAGCGGCCGGGTTCCCGGATTGCTATTTTCTCCTCCAAAGTAAACTTGGAAAAATTCAATTGAACTACCTTCACATCACTCATTTTTATTGAACCACAGAAGAAAACACCGCGATTTTTACTAAATCATATCAGTTTTCGAACTGATAAGATAAGATTACCTCGATTAGACCGCAGATTCGATCGCATTCGACCGGCGGAGCGGAATGAAAATGTGCACCTGGACGGTACGGTGAGGCATTGGCTGGCTCACTCATACACTTCCAGAAATACACGACCACTAAAGGCCGTATCACACGTCAGACCGTTCGCCGCAGACACGACCGCAGACACGGCAGCCCGGCACGAGGGTGGGGACGGAGTTGCCATGCGTTGAAACGTTAACCTGACACGAACAGCTGAGTGCTATCGATACACTCAGTATCGCGATATAATGAAATCGATCGTGTCACAGGGAAATTCCGATACGAATGCAATCGATATATCGTTTGGGACAACAAAAACCCCGAGCCTCGATACGATACGTTATAACCAGTGGAAGGCTACCGTTCGCAGACACGGCAAAGATCTCTCGATGGAAAGTTCTGCCGTGCCGTTGCCGTCGTATATAGTGGGGGTCGGAAGCGTCGCTGATTGGCCGATGCGTTCTCCCCTTCTCTTCACCGGTGACGTTACGTTGGTCTGCCCGTGGGCTGGGGAGGAGAACGGTCTGACGTGTGATACGAGCTTAAGACCGATCTGGTGCATTACTAGTTCGTGCACGAGCCGCCATACAGTATAGCGCTAGTCTTATCCGTCGGTGATCCTGAGGCTTTGCCAATGACGTTGTTGTTGTTTTTCAGAGAGGATTAATAGTGAAGAGTTGTGTGGCAGTAATAATGTTATTATTAAGGTAGGTCACTGTTTTTTTCTTTCTCATTTTGGCCAGGGGGTGCACATGCTCCTCTGCTCCTGCCAGGAGCCGCCCCTGATCCACATATTCAGCAAGGTAAAACAAAAATTTTAAGACCAAGAACGCTCGAATCCGTTGATTTTTGTGGCCGGAACAAGTTTTTTGGCTCTCCTGTAAAGTTGGGAAAAGTTGGATAGCACATGTTAGAAATTAAGCGACGATATCTCATTTTTGGAATGTATTTTCTTGGTGGCATAAAATGTTCCTCGAACGCGTATTTTTCTCAGCTCTGTATGTTCGGTACGCATCGAAGATCGATCGGCAATATGCGCCCATTGATGCCGCCCCGATAGCTTCGATGGTTCAATATGCGGTGAACACTGAGTACGAACAGGAAATGCTCCGTTTTCATACTCGGAGGTTTCCCTTTCATAACGCGGCGTTTCCCAAGAAATTGGATCCCTCTTGAAAACGGACGAGGATATCGAAAAACGGTATTATTCGCGAGGGAAACCGTCCCAGGGTGAAAAAGTGGAAGGGCTGCTCACTTCAGATAAGGCGGCCAAGACTGAACCGAAGCTTTATGCTGACGACTGAATTACACACAGACGCGATAGAGATACAAGACGTTTTCCAGGAAACGTAAATAATTGGGTAAACGGGAAAAGTCGGGGTGGCGAATTAAATCGAACGACTCGATAAGAAGGATTAATAAACCTTCGTTTGTATATTTTGAAACGTTTGGAAGCTCGTTTGAAAAGTGTTAAAATTGAATATTGGTTATTATGCGAATAATAAGTACGAAGAAAAGGCTTGTGTAAGGGAAACTAGAATTTCTCACATTTAAACTGAACAGTTTGTATTATTTTTTACTCAAACTCGAACGCTGTATAAGTAGGAGCTGATTATCAAACTTAAACTTGAAATGAAACCCAAACTGGAACTAAAACGAAAATTCAAAGTCAATCACAAACTCAAACTAAAAATCAAGTTCAAACTGGAATTCGAACTAAAACTCTAAAAAACTGATGAAACTGGAGTTCGAACTGGTGTTTAAACTGGTGAAACTGATAGTACTTGCACTCAAAATGATACCCAAATTGTTAATAAAACTAAAAGTCAATCACAACCCCTACTCAACCTCGAACTGGAACTAAAACAAACACTGAAACGCCTCCTCAAACTCAAACAGAAAATCAAGTTTAAACTCAAACTGAAACCCGAACTAAAACTCAAACTCACAGTCAATCTGAAACTGAAACTGAAAATCATATTCAAACTCATACTGAAACTCGAAGTCAAACTAAAACTGAAACCCAATCTCGAACTGAAACTCAATCTCAAACTCAAAGTCAATCACAAACTCAATGTCAATCACCAATTGAAACTTGAACTGAAACTAAAACTCAGATTCAAACTGAAAATTACTGAATCTGAAACTTGCACTTAAAATGAAACTCGACTTGAACTGAAACTCGAACAGAAACTCAAAGTCAATCACAAACTAAAACTCAAACGGAAGCTCAAAGTCAATCACATACTCAAACTAGAACCGGAACTAAAACAAGAACATAATCGCCAACTCAAACTCAGGCTGAAAATCAAGTCAATAAACAAAAAAATAATCAATAAACTCAAAATCAATAAACTCAAACTGAAACTCGAACTAAAACTATAGGTAGGCACCGTATCAAACTTAAACTTACGATAAGACCAACGTGGTAGATTAAACTAAAACTGAAACTCACAGTCAAACTGAAACTGAAACTGAAAATCATGTTCAAACTCATACTGAAAACTCAAAGCCGAGCTGAATACTCGAAGCCAAACTAAAACTGAAACCCAATCTCACACTGAAACTCAATCTTAAACTGAATTTGAAACTCAATGTTATACTGAAACTGAAGCTGCCACTCAAAGTCAAACTCGAACTGATACTGATAATCGAACTCAAACTGAAAATTAACACAAACTCATACAGAAACTCGAAGTCAATCAGAAACTCAAAGTCAATCACAAACTCAAACTGAAAGTATAACTAACACTCAAACGCCTGCTCAAACTCAAAATAAAACTCAAGTTCTAACTCAAACTTGAACTAAAACGTGGGTATCGATAATCAAACTTTCAATGAGACCCAAACGAAAACTGAAACTCTAACTAAAATTCAAAGTCAAACTGAAACTCAATCTCAAACTGAAGCTGCAACTCGAAGTCAAACTCGAACTGATATTGATAATCGAACTCAAACTGAAAATCAAACTTGAACTCAAACTGAAACTCGAATTCGAACTGGAACTGACAATCGAACTTGAACTCAATTTCAAACTCAAACTGAAATTCAAACCCAACCTCAAGCTGAAAGTGAAACTGAAATTTTAGTTTCTTTGCCGTTTCATTATCAGTTTCTGTTTGAATTTCAGTGCGAGTTTCAGTTTGGGTTTGGGTTGAATTTTCAGAGTAGTTCAAAGTTTCCGTTCGAGTTTGATTATCATCGCCAGTTTCAGTTTGATTGTTAGTTTTGGTTTCAGTTCAAGCTTGATTATCAGTATCAGCTTCATTTTCAGTTCAATTATCATTTCAATTTCAGTTTGATTTTGATTTTCAATTTGAATCCAAGTTTGGTTATCAGTATCAGTATCAGTTCAATTTTCCGTTCAAGTTTGAGCTTTAGTTTCTGCTCGAGTTTGACTTTGAGTTTGGGTTTCACTTTGAGTTTGATTGTCGGTACCAGATTCAGTTTTAGTTCCACTTCGAATGTCAGTTCGAGTTTCAGTTTCGGTTTCAGTTTCAATTCGAATTTCAGTTAGAGTTTGAGTTCGATTATCAGTTTGAGATTAATTGAGTGCGACTTTCGAGTTTTGTTTTTAGTTTGAGCTCGATATCAGTTCGAGTGTCGGTCTGACTCAGACCGTCTGAGTTCAAGTTAGATTTTCAGTTTGAATTTTGTCATTGGTTTCAGTTTCGGTTTGAGATTTAGTTTAAGTTTTAGTTTGGGTTAAGGTTTGGATGTAAGTATAAGTTTCAGTTTGAGTTTGAGTTAAAGTTTGCTCATGTCTAGTTTCATCGAACATACCTTGGTTCGAATTTCATTTCGAGTTCGAGTTTGGCTTTGGGTTTGGGTTTCGGCTTGAGTTTGAGTATGGTTATCAGTTTATTAGCTTCAGTTTCAGCTCCACCTCTAATGTTCAGTTCGAATTTGACTTTGAATTTTTTGTTCTGTTATAGTTAGAGGCTCAATTTGAGTTTGAAACTAAGTCGAGTTTCAGTATAGGTGATAGTTTAGGACATAGTTAGGTATATAGGTTTTAGCCATAAAAATGTCAGTCATCATTCATGTTAGAATTGCTTCGTTCACAGAAAGGCCACTTAGCACCGATTTGACTACCTATATCGAGATGATGGTGGTTTTTCCATTTATAAACATAAATCAATGCTGGAAGTTACCTTCTCCTTGAAAAAAATTTAGTTGTCTGAACAAAATGAACACGTCCAAAGTTCTCAATTTTAAGGCAGTTGACCCAAATCAACCGTAGGACAGAACTTGATGAAAATTTTGGAAAAATGTAGGTACACTTTCTCGTTTAGAAGAATGAGGAACATGCATGAAAAATAAACTGTTTTTTCGCCATAATAGGTATTCCTTGTTAGGCTTCGAAAATGATGTTATGGTGGATGACGGTTCGGAAAAGAGGTAATTAAAAGAGGAGGAAGGCTTAGTGAAAATCGTAAATTTGAAGTCAATTGGGAAAATGGCCAGCCGCAAGGTAACACATCTTCCCGTGAACACCAGTGCAACCTCATCCGAGTTCATGTGTGTTGTGGTAGTGATAGGATGGCGACAGCGGATTTTTTGCCGTTACTTTAAGAAACTACGTGCAGTCACGTCCACACAGTGACGTCATACGGCTCACCCGCCACATTCAAGAGGGCCCTTTTCATTAGCGTACACAACATAAATGTTGTTTTTTCGTTGTAGACCATCACTACATCATTTTCGCATCCTAAACCATTCTGGCGGAAAAAATGGATTTCGTTTTCCATGCATGTTCCTCATTATTACTCGCTTCCGTGTTCGACTCGTGAGTTGTCGGCGGGTGGCGTATACTATACGCCGTATAGAGCACAAGTGACTCACCTCCGGTGGCAGACAAGCCTCTCTACCTTCGGGGAACAGAAGTCCCCGGGTGAAGCCTCTAATTGGAATTCTCAAGATGCCGCTCGGCGATCAATTGAACTTGTGTCGCGTCGGGTAACTACCGCTCGCTCCGCATTTCTTCGCCGCAACTTCTCCTTCCGATTTACCTGAGCTACCGCACGGGGTTTATCACTGTTTAGTGATGTGGTGTATCGCTATAGTCGATATAATATATCATATTATGATAGATCAAATGAAGAGTTTTCCTTCAAAACTGCATTCATCCGCTTTCGAGTTTTGTCGATATCGATTTCGTTTTTCGATGTTCGATTTCGATTCATAGCAGTTTTGGTACCTATAAGCAATCGAAAATCGAAAAAACGACATCGATATCGACAAAACTCGAAAGTAGATATATGCAGTTTTAAAGGAAAACTCTTCAAATATATTGAACACCGAGAATGGTCAAATTAATATCGTTTCTCCGTTGGCGCTTTCATATTTAGCGTTGAGGTGAGGGAGAGAGCAGATGCCCATCTTACTCTCATTTTTCTTTATTCGTCCAAGCGCTTTCGCCCCGCTGGGCCTCTTCAGGGATAGGAATTTTTCAAGGTTTTTTTGCCACACAAGGGGCTACCTATCTCTGCTGGTGTCACCCTGAGGAGGTTGATCAATCTTCCTCAAGAATTCAAGTAAAAATATACGTAAAAAGCGATTTTTCAATAAAAGAACCTTCACCATCAACCATTTGACAGGTTTTTAATTTTTTCTTTCCTTTTTCGTAAATTCAATTATCGCATGCGTTTCCTGCTGTTGCGCAGCGGCCCCGTATTTCACCGGACAGTCACGATCGGTCAATGTCAAGAAAGGCGACACTGCCGTCCTGTCGTGCCATATTCACGGCGACACTCCAATCAGCGTCAGATGGCTTCACAAGGGCAAAACGCCTCTCACCCGGGCCACCAATTACCGGTAAAACCAAACATTTTCCAATAACTTTTTACCTCAAACCAGTCCCCGTTCGATGAGGCAGCCGGGAAATTCGTCGATTTTGGCTGCGAATATTTGACGATTTTTGTTCCGCTATAAAAAGGGGAAATATTCCATTCGATTCTTAAATTTTTCGAAAAATTCCAGAAAAATTCATAATTAGGCGATGGTTGAGATTTCATCGGTATAATTCATTTAACTATTATTGGGTTACTAAATACCGGGGAAATATTCCGACAAATATTTCAATTTTTGAAAAATTCCAAGACGTTCGTATTATTGTGATAAGGCAATGGTTGAGGTTATATTCACACGAAATTAGGCTGAATTTTTTATTTGCTACCGATGATTATGGTCTACAACTAGCAATAAACCAGCTAATACGTTTATGGACGATGCAACGTTCTATTGAAACCGTATTATGTATTGTAATTTGAATTTATCTGAGGAACATGAGTTCTTGGGTTCCTATGGAACATTTCAAGGGTTTTTTGAGGTTTTGTAAAATACGAACGTTTTGAGGGTTTTTTGTGGAATTTCTGGGGTTTTTGAGAAATTTAAGAGTTTTCGAGGTTTCTGTCGGATACAAACGTCTTGGAGCGACTGTGGAATAAGAGAATTTCCGCAGAAAATCAGTAGTTTTGGGTTTCTGTGGAATACTTATGAATTTTTGGGGTTTCCGTAGCGTTTTTGAGGTTTACAGAGAAATTTGAGAGTTTTCGAGGTTTCTGTCGGATACAAGAGTGTCTGTGGGATAAGAGAATTTCCGCAGAAAATCAGTAGTTCTGGGTTTCTGTGGAATTTATGATTTTTTTTGTGGTTTCGGTGAAACGTATGAGGTTTTGGGTTTCTAAGGATTGCGAGGGATCGATTCAACACAGGAATTCGTTGGGTTTCTGTAGAATGTATTGAGATTTTGGGAGTTCCATTTCGAAAATGTGGAGGTTCACTCGATTTTCAAGGATTCGTATCTATTCGAATATTTGGCGATTCTTGTTCTGCTATTTACGGGGGAAATAATTGTAATATTATTCCGGAATATTATTCCGTTCCATATTACAATTTTTCGAACAATTCAAGGACGTTCATATAATAATAATTAGGCGATAGATGAGATTTCATTTGAAATTGAGCTGAATTTTGAATTACCAACCGTTGATTACGGACTATAGAAGAATATAGCGATAACCCAATACGATGCATGCAGCTGATACGTTTATGGACAATGTTCCATTGAAATCCTATTGAACATCGTTGTAATTTGAATTTATTGCAGGGTAAATCCGAGGCAGGAGGTTACGCCCGAGGGGACAGTAATGGCCGAATTGAGTATCGGCAACGTCGAAGCAGCTGATAGCGGATCGTATTTTTGCCAGGCCACCAACATGTACGGCAGGGATCAGCAGCTCGTGCAATTGACAGTCCAAGGTATATCCAATTATCTGAAGGGTGGAGGGGGGGGATATGGGAATTAATTAAGGGCGTATGAAATTACAAATATTCAAAGTCCTCGATCGACTCTTTCCCACGCCAATTATTGCGGGAAGACAAATTATTTTTGTCGAATAAATCGCCGATTTTAGGAAGGATTCTCAATTATCTCCAATGTTTCGTTCAGAACCGCCGGAAAAGCCGTCGGAATTGAAAGCTGTGATGGTCAACAGTCGATCTGTCAATCTGCAATGGGCTCATCAGACTGGGGATCCGACAGACGTCACCAAGTACATTGTCCAGTACAAGGAAGGCGGAGGTACGAGTTTTGAGCTGTTCTGTTGAATTGTTATTGAATTGCCGAAATAATCCTGCGGTGCGTAGATAACACACAATACCTCCATATTTTGAAACGTAAAAATGTGAAACAATTTGATCATATTTTTACTGTTTTGGAGGGCGTTTAGGTCAAAAATATCAAAAAACTCGCTATGCAAATTTTAAAACTCGCCTAAAATAAGATTACGCCAAGTTATCGGAATATAAGAAATATCCACGTATTCTGCAAGGTAAAACAAAGATTTTAAGACCAAGAACGCTCGAATCGGTTCATTTTTGTGGCCGGAAAAAAATAAAATAGAAAACACTGAAAATGCAAATATATCGGAAGTACTGTGCGTTATCCAAATTTCGATTGTACAAAATGATAGGTTTTACCGAGACAAACATTTCAGTTTAAGAAATTTGAAAAAAGGTTAAGAATTGAGGTAGCTATGGCTATTTTTGTAGAAGACCACAGATGGACACACGGACACAAGGACTGATAGACACACAGACACTTGTTAGTTAATGATCCTGAGTAAATGTGTACCAATACTTCCATTTACTCTGTAAATATAGAAGTAAAAAGCATTTTGTGAAAAAGTTTCAATCTAAATTTCAATTTTCTTACAGAATGCGAATCGGGTATTGAAAAAATATTTATCACGGCTTGAAAAATATGAAAAATTTGAGTAAGAAAACCTAATAATTTATTTTTATCTAGATAAAACTTTTGATCGGAAAACAAGTGACCCCTGGAGGATTTTTCGTCGTACTCTCAAAGTACCAACCGACCGTTTTCGAATTTCCCTACTCCTTCGTCCAATTCCAGCGCGGCCATCAGCGTAAAAAATGATTCAATTTCTTTCCCAGCTTGATGGATGAAAATTCGCCATTAAAATCTTATCAAAGCTTACTTCCCCTGCATTTTCCAGTTTACTCAACCTTCCATTACGGGCAAAGCAGCTCGAAAGGTGCTCACCATTAACCGGGGAACTATTTAACCGTCCTGCGTAATTAACCTTTTGTTTTTGTCGAGAAAACCTCCTCGCTGCTTTTCCTAGATAGACTTGAAAAAGCCGGGGAAAACGGGAGGGGGGTAGTCATTACGGAATTCATTAGCACGGATAGTCATTAGAAGTCGACCCCGGCATTGGACCCTTTGTGGCTCATGAAAATTATTATATTTAATTAGAGTTCGGTCAAATTATTTGCCTATGGTCTTCTCCCCTTTCGACAACATACAGTCTCCGTCCAACCGATTTATGCTGAGAGGTTATAGATGAGAATGGATGATTACAGACCGACGGTCAATTAACTTTGACGCCAATTGGGTATTTTTACTTCCATACTTACAGAGTAAATCGAGACTAAAATAAAGACTAAAATCGAGAATCGGAACGGAGCATCCGAAAAAACTTTTTCTCACACACATTTACTCAGAATCACTTACCGAACAAGTGTCTGTGTGTTCGTTAGTGCGTGTGTCCGTTAGTCCGTCTGTCCGTGTGTCCGTCTGTGGTCATTCACAAAAATGACCATAGCTCCCTCGATTCTCGACCTTTTTTCAAATTTCTTGAACTGAAATGTTTGTCTTGGCAAGACCTAACACCCTGTTTAATTGGAATTTGAATGACTCACAGTACTTCCGATATATCTGCATTTTTAGGGTTTTCTATATGAAATAAAAAATAAACCCCGTTAATAACGGAAGCTAACAAAACCTATTCTCCAAATTAGAAATAGATTCCGTGGAGCAGCGAAATTCCAAAATTCGTATTCTACAGTTACCGTAAAGTAAAACAGCATTAACATTTATTACAGCGGCCAATTGGAAACAAGTGGAGTTGAGCGGGCAGTTGAGAGGAGCCCTTGTCGAAGGGCTGAAGCCAGCGACGAAATACGTCATGCGAGTATCGGCCGAAGGGCCAGCCGGGCGGTCGGGCAGTTCGGCGGAACTTTGGGTCACAACAGAACCACAACGTCCTGCAGGACCTCCTTTAGGTAAAATCTTCAGTTTTCCCCCTTCTGTCGATTCCACCTATTGCAAATAAAACACGAACAATTTTTGTAAAAAATTAAAATTTTTTGAAATCTTCATTTTCGAATTTTGCATCAAAATAGAGCACAAAATATCCCAACAAACATTCCTCCGCTATAGGTCTGACGGTTAGGCCTATTTCATCGACCAAACTTCACGTCAGCTGGCAGGCTCCTCTTCCAGAGTTGCGCCATGGTGAAATTCAAGGATACTACGTCGGCTATAAGGAGATAAGGTATTACCTTTTGTGGAACTGACTAATTTTCCAACATGCGATTCCAATTTTACAATTTTATCAATCTTTTCTAGCATGTTGAACGGCAACTATAACATGACTGCTGTGACCGCTGATGGCGAAGAAGGCACAGGCGAACTGGTTCTTACTGATTTGGCTAAATACACGCGTTACACCATCGTCGTCCAGGCGTTCAACCAGGTCGGCCACGGTCCCCTGTCGGAGCCAATGTCAGCGCAAACGCTTGAGGATGGTAAATTCTCGATAATTTGTCAAAATCGTCAAGGTTTCGATGTTGAAAAATGCTCGAATTTCCCGTATCCGTTTTCCAGCTCCGAGCGCTCCTCCAGACGCTTTGAGGTGCAATCCGCTAAGTTCTCAATCGATGCAGATCATGTGGCAGCCTCCGCCAGCTGCGCATTGCAATGGCATCATCCAAGGGTATAAATTGCAGTACGACACTCACGATCCAGGTTCGTTCATTTGACTCCGATTTAAGTTGGTACCTGCGTCAAAAAATCCTCGAAAAAGACGCAGAACCTGGTCGTCCTTTTTTTGTCCTCAAAAGCCTCCAAAGTTGTCACGTGACAGAGTGCAACTATTGTTGAGCATTTTGGCTGACAAAATTTGGCAAAACAAGAAGTACCGACATCCAATTTTTGACCCCTCGAAAGAATTATTTTGAAATGGGGCCTTCCATTCTGCTGGAGAAGCTCAATATTAGTTTTACTGACCAATGACGATTTTCAGAAATCGACGCCGGATTGGAAACCAGGAAAACCACAGCTGTGAGCCTCATCCTTTCTGGGCTGCAGCGTTTCACAAACTACACAATGCAAGTCCTGGCGTTCACCAGAGTCGGAGATGGGCCCTATAGCAAAATATCGTACTGCCACACCGACGAAGACGGTAAGTCCAATTTTGAGCGATTGCAGGCACGTTTCTGCGCTGACTTATTGCAGCATTCTGATTTTGGCATATGCTGCAGTTCAAGCATGCCCGAGGATATTTCAGCAAAATGAAATTTTTTTTGCAGCACCTGGTCCTCCTGGGGACATTAAAGTTGTTGCAAGCTCAACACAGTCGCTTTTGGTGTCGTGGCTGCCTCCTTCTCAGCCGAACGGAGTAGTCACCAAATACACGTTGTATACGCGGTGAGTAAAACTCATCCAATGAATATGGTCCTACCAATTCGTTGGGGAACTCATCTAAAAGGAACTTTTTTGAAATTTCGTCTGTATTACATTTACTCTTCATCAAGCCAGAATCCAGGTATCAGGTGATTTGAATGTTCGATTATTTCGGATAGCGTAATGGATGGCCAATCGGAGCTCAACCACGGCAAAAGGATAATCCCCGCCGTGCAGACCAGTTACGAATCCAAAGGTCTTCAGCAGCATATCGAATATCAATTCTGGGTGACCGCCACCACGCGAGTCGGTGAAGGTCCGAGCTCGAAAGTTGTGTCTCAACTTCCGTCCAGTAGAGGTGAGTCCAATCTATTGCTGTCATTTTGGGAGTCAGTTAAGGTGCCGGTACATCTTCCGAACGTTCTTGAGCAATGCTCAATTGGTATCAGCGCACCTTCCCCGTTCTCAGAGAACAGAGTTGAGAATTGATGAATGATCAATCACCTGTTGAAATGCTTGACTTTTTCCCGTGCCCCCAGTGCCAGCAAGAATAGCTTCGTTCGGACAGCACATCCGCAAGCCATGGCACGAAACTGTAGCCCTGCCCTGCGTCATGGTCGGCTCTCCAACCCCCAAACGACAGTGGCATAAGAAAGTGAGCGCTGGATGCCAAAAGATTACGTTCAAGCAAAAACTCATAAAATCCCAGAAACGAAGCATTGAAACGTGTTTAATTGTTGAAGGATTCGATCTTGCAAACAAGGCCGACCAGCAATGTGCAAGTGCTGGACACGGGCGAACTTGTCATCAGCGATTTGTCGAGGACGGACTCGGACAACTATACCTGCCATGTGGAAAACAACGTAGGCAGTGACGTTATCACTTACCACGTCGTTGTTCAAGGTTGGTGATTCTCTAGAAACTTCTCATTTTGGTAATAAATTGGTGGTGGTGTAATGGTGCGAGGACACCAACCAAGCGTTGATCAAGGATACTGTTCTCAAACGTTTTTGAAAAGATTCTCGGGCTCTGCATACCATAGCTTGAGCCGAGTTCAAGTACCTGACAAAACAGTTCAGTTTGCATGACGCTGATCGAGCGTTGTTCAAGAACGTTCTTGAGCAATAAAAAACGTTCAAGAACGTTCCAGAACAATGAAGAGCGTTCAAGACCGTTCCACCACAGCAAAGAACACTCAGGAACGTTCAAGAATATTCGAAATAGTCCTTGAACAATGGTCGGTTGAAGTCTTCGTACTGTTATGACGATGTGGGTGATACATGATCGTATTTCAGTTCCTCCGAGTCCTCCATTCCTTTACGTCACAAGCGCAACTAGCCATAGCGTCCATTTGCATTGGAAGCAAGGTGACGACGGCGCTGCTCCCATATTGGGCTACACCGTGTTCTATAAGAAGGCCCACGGTGAGATTGAAGAGATCGCGTTATCCAGAAGGACGACCAGCTACGAATTGAAGGTATTTTGTGATATTGGTAAAGAATTCGTTCTGATTTACTACGAACCTCAACCTATTATGAGTTTGATAACGTGCATCAGGTTCAGGCATATGCCCTAGCCTGGGAGGTCTCCACTGGAAGCCTGGGGTTACCTCTTGAGGCCTGGATTGCCTCTGGAGGCCTGGATTGCCTCTGGAGGCCTGGGGTTACCTCTTGAGGCCAGGATTGCCTCTGGAGGTCTGGATTGCCTCTGGAGGCCCGGGTGCCTCTGGAGGCCAGGGTTGTCTCTAGAGCCTGGGGGTGCCTCTGCAAGCCTGGGTTGCCTCTGGAAGCTTCGAGGTTGCCTCTGAAAGCCTCGGGTTGCCGGGTTGCCTCTTCAAGCCTGGGGGTGCCTCTGGAAGCCTGGGGGTACCACTGGAAGCCCTTGCTTTGGACTCGCGACGCTATTCAGAAAAATGTCATATCGCAAAATTTTCATCCTTCCATGAATTTTGCAGAGTCTCCAGTGCGGGAGCACGTACTCCATTTCGTTGAGTTCCTACAATAAACTCGGTTCGTCTCAACCGAGTCAAAGTTTGCCTGTGCGGACGCAGGGTCAAATGCCAGGAACTCCAGCTCCATCTTCGTTTCTACAACCGAATTCGACATCGGTCACGCTCAAATTGCACGTCTGGCCTGACAACGGCTGTCCGCTTCTTTCTTTCACCGTCCGCTACAAGAGCGTCAACGATCTCGAGTGGATTCTGGGTGAGGGGAGGCAATTCCTTCAGAATAAACTGATGGTTAGTTATTTTGATTCGATTGCCATGAGAAATTGACTTAACCTCTGCGTTTTTCAGTCTCAAACAACGTCAAGCCTCAGAAGAAATTCGTCGTCACTGGACTCCTGTCCTCCATGGAATACAATCTGCAAGTTGAAGCGACCAACATTGCAGGCTCTTCTGTGGGGGAATTCCAATTTTACACGCTCACCAAAGATGGTGGTATGTCGCAAAGAGACTACTCTTTGTTCTCAAGATCTTTTCCGTGACATGAAACATTTGAACATGGGTATTCCATTGCAGAACTGCCTCCGCCTGAATTGGTGAGAAGAGGACATTACTCTCGTGCCTTTTACACAGACGTCCGGGTTATGGCGCCTCTTTTGGTCGCCATAGTTTCCCTATTCATAGCTGCGGCGACAATTGTCTTTTGCCACCGAACACGTAAGTAATGACTTCAATAAATTTTTCGTAAAAATTTGTTGCTGGCAGCAAGATGTGTTTATCTTATTATATTTTGATCTTGAGCATTGTTCCTGTTTTACCGAAGTCATACGCATGTCCGGCTCAAACTTTATCTATATGCTTCCAGGCCAAGCTCGGTCGATGAAAGAGTCGCTAGACAACCAGCAAAACGCCGAAGCTCAGCGGGAAAGATATTACGCTACAATTCACAAAGTGGCCATGCAACAGAGTAACGACAAGATACCGGGTAATGACTGGGACTATAAATTTGGTTTGAATTTCACGTACCCAAACATGATCTTGAGATCGTATCCAAGGTGTCTTGCTGCCATGGGCTCATGCTTCTCCATGTTACCCCTGTTTTGGACAGAGGGTGATTTCACCATCAGGTGAATTTCTGGCCCTGATTTTCTGAATTGTACCACGTCCAGTCGAATTTCGGGCTCAGTACAGCATGAGCCAGCGGGAAGATCATCAGGCATGCATATGAGAGCCCTGCTGGCTGCAGCGCTTCCAAAACCAATCTTTCTGCATAAGGCGCAAGAATCCATTGTGTGAGATGGGTTGTTGGTTTTGTTTTCAGAGACGTCAGAAGACATATCGCCATACGCCACGTTCCAGCTGTCCGACCCAAACTCGACCCTCCTCCACAGTTTTATGTACCACGAGCAGGCGATGCAAGAGCAAGGATGCGCCTCCGTACCGCCCCAACAGCCAATGAGGTCGGCTCACCCGGTAGGCCCCCCGTTGAATCGTTGCTCACCTGTGAACCTGCTCTGCAGCCACTCTAACCAAAAACCTCCTTTATCAATCGAGCTGTGTGTCGTGTGCGAAAAGTAAACTTAGATCTTGTATACGAGCATTAGAGTAAGAAGTCTTTTCAAGATGGCGACTGTCTTGCTGCGATGCTGCTGTTGAAAATATTTTTTTTTTAATTTCCGTCAAGGGTTTGATAAAATTGCATTTCTTTATTTGAAACCATTTGAACCGAAGAATATGGGTTTAGACGAAGTGGATGAAATTTTGTAATTCAGCCTCTGCATTGGGGAGCTTTACCCTTGGGAAAGGGGAGAAACCCTTGGAAAAAACCTTATTCACCAATCATTTTAAATTTATTCTATATTTTTGTTCGTAAAAACAGTTATATGAGATGTATAACGCCGAAACGGGTTCATCATTATGGAGGAATAACTGATACAAGGCTGGCTTTGTTGTCAGATTACTCTAAATTTGAATGCTGCTTAAAACCGATGGGGAAAACCTAAGCATCCATCTATTTTTATTTTTCGGTATCTTATTTATTTATTTTTATTTAGTGGGTTTAATTGTAGGTATTGTAATTTTGAAAATTCTAATATTTAGGTATTACACAGTAGTACATAGATAGGTACTTACCCACACGTTTACTAACTTCGCTTTCTGAGCTTGACTGCATGCAATTATCTATCTGAAGGTGTTCCATGATATGGGATCTTTTGCATGATTTTACCTATATTCCTGTCTGTTGTAGAGGTATGGTAAAATGGAGGAAATTAAGAAAAGTACCTACCTGCTTCCTTTATTACAATGGTTGTAAATCGAACTGGAAATTTTATTTCATTTTATCAAATTTCGATTTTTAATTTTTTCATTGCATAAATTGTCTGAAATTGCAAGGGATTCTGACACTTGCCTTAGCCTTAGGTAAAAATTTGAAGAGTTGAAAAAGAATTTTAATTTTCTACTGCTTCCTGAAGTACTAAAATAATAAATGTAAACTTTGTCCTAGGTAATAAATTTTTACCACGAAAAATAAAATATAATATATTATAAATATAGTATATTATACCCTATATTCGCAGCGTACCTAACACGAGGTGCCTTAAATCCGAAAATATTTTATATTCCAATTTGGATTTTCTGTTATGCTCCTTGCGCCGTTCCTTCAATATGAACATTGACTATGAAGAAATTATCCACTAATTTAATTTATTATACTATTCAATTAAAAATACTAATATGCCGATGTTTGCAAAGTAATTTAATCACGTTTAGTCCTTCGAAGCTTTGCACGCGATCACGCTGTGTTTCTGCATGGATTAACTCATGAATTCCCCGAAACATTGCAATAATTCATAAATGTTTCATCTCATGCTTTAAATATCATCTCTCAAGGATTAAACTATTTTTTCGTCTTCAATAGAAATTTATTTGTAGTGTTGAAGGGCGAGAGAATGGTTATAACTTCCTCTCAAAAACACTTTCAAGCGCTTTCGGCCCGGTGGTCCTCATCGTGAGTTCTCGGTAGTCTCAGCAAAGGTGTCCCTTCAACACTTCAAATTGAGTCGGAAGCGACATTGGCTAGTAATTTTTTCCCCCGAATTATACTACACCTATATAATACTTGAATTTGGTGGTACAGAAGGGGCGACGAGCGCGGCGGAGGAGCAGCCGCAAGACAGACGCGGAGAGCGACGAGTCAGACTCGGACCCTGACCAGATCACATCGAGCCGCACTGAGTCTTCCAATCACCTCGACGCTACCGTTAAAGCTAGTAAGTTGACAAAAAACCCTTGTTTTTAAATTGAAAAAAACTAAAAAAAAATTAAGAACGTGAATTTTTAATTTATAAAAAATATACTTTTTTAGGCATCTACTAGGTAAAAATTCATTCTAAAACTTAAATACATTTTATCGAGAATTAAAAAGAATTAAATTGATTTGATAATATTTGGGGGGTCTGCAGCAAGAACGAGTTAACTCCAATTTCATAGCAAAACGAGTTAACTGACGTTTCTTAAAAAAAATCGTTCTTTCCTTCGGTGGTTCTTCCCTCCCATTGATAGTTATCAAGAAATCAGCTTGATGGAGTCAAGTTACCATGGAATTACCCTGTAAGTGTATTGCCTTCCAAACTAGTCTATAAATGTTTCTATACCTACTTCAAATGTTATCATTTTTCTTTAATAAACCAACTTTTTTGTAAGATTTGTTTTTCAATGTGTAAGTAGCAGATAAGAGACTTGATTGAAAATCAGTTTGAATTAATTTCTGATTTTTTAACTTTTTTTATTCCCCAAAATTTTGAGAAATTGGAGTTAACCCATTGCCGATGCAGACCCCTCATTCGATTAAATTAAATTTAATCCAAACTTTATTTTATTTGCAAAAAAAAAATAGTGGACATTTTTTTGAAAATACAGTCGATATACATTCTCCTCATCTGGGGGCCTATTCTATAAATTTGAAGCCATACGTCTTGGCAGTCGCTATTGACTCATTACAAAAATTGTCATAATATTGTCATAAAAATAATATTGCCATAAAAATTGTCATATTATGTTGCCGTTAGATTTGCCATGACAAATCTATATCGGCTTCTAAAGACATATCGCTCTCATTTTAAGGAATAGGCCTCTAGGTTTTGTCTGTTAGGGCGTTACATTCAAAATACAAAATAATGACGCTTGTTTGTACAGGGTACATCTACCAGGCAGCCCATTCGAGTACTTCCTCAGACATATCTCCCATGTCAGAGATCAAATCGCTACCAAGGAGAGGCGGACGAGCTAGGTATTGATTACACAGTCAGTTGTCTAGAACAGGACAAGAGGTACAAAATACCGGAGAACGGACCCGTTTGATTGTGGCTCGAAAACACTTGATTTTTGAAATGAAATCTAACGAATCAGTTTTCACTCAACGTGAAAATAGATCGATCCTATTAGTCGAGCTGCCGGTTCGAACTGTCGAGCGCACAATCTTTCAACTGAGAGAGCACTGCATCTCTGTCCTTAGAGCTGAACTGCTGTGTCCTAGAGATCGCCTTACGCTTGAGCAGCCGATTCAAAGGTTTACAAAAAAAGGTGCGCATTTTTACGCACTTGTACCCCCCCCCCCCAGCCATCGAAAACTTGCCGAAAACGGGATACGTACCCCGGGCAAAGAAAAAACGAACATTTCGAAACCCAAGTTCTGTACCTGTGCCCTATTTTGTATTCTTATTTTACCCGTGTGGGATGATCGGTCCCTTAGCATAAAAAATGGCAAAACATGTTATCACTTCTACACTTTTCGTAACCCCTGTACGTTTTCCATCATTCATCTGCTAAAAAAAAGTCAATTTTTATAAAACTTTTTTATTTTTTTCCATTTGAACGTCGGTTTCTCCTCTAAAAAGCGGGATAAATTAAAAAATGACTATACCGTTGAAAAGCTGGCAGTACGGGCCAGTTTTTCCCGGACTGTGCGCGGGAGTTTTCTATTTTTTCTAGTCTTAAACAAACGTTCAAAAAATTGAAGTTTTTGAAAATTGAGCATTTCTCGACTTTGGACTGAATTTTCGCTTCCTTAGCCTAATATTAGGAAGCTGTTGGTACCGTAGGATTATTGGAAATTTAACGCTCTTTTCAACGGCATCCTGATTTTTATGATTACTCCAATATTTGAGGGACTTATGGCCATTTTACTGAGACTATGTCGAAAACTCAAGAAAAAACTTCAAAGAGACGAAACGGTACTTTTTCGGGTGCTCACAAAAAATTTCGTTGAACAAAAATTGTAGCAAATGAGCCAAAAAATTCACTCCTTTATGGAAGACAATATTAAGAGTGAACACCCTGTATGAGTGAGTCACTAGGGATTTCAGACAACTACTAAAATGCTCAACATGATTATTTTTCGTGATTTTAAAACTTTTTCACTTAAAAAGCTCTGCCTCCCCGGGGGGTTTTCTATAATAATTATAATTTTATAATCTATAATTATTATAGATTATAAAATTATAATTTGCAATTGGTTCAATTATTTATCAATGGGGTACAAGTACGATGTTCGAATGCCACCGTTTCAACAATGTTACCCCACGATCAAGCTAAAAACCGTTGAATCACTGCTAAAAAAACGAACATTCCATTTCTCTTTGTGACCTGCAGAATCCTAGCAACCATGGAAAATAGTTTATCCTACGTTTTCGTCTGCACTATTTTTCTACTCTGCTCTTTTCGAGCTTTTCGTCTCTGTGTTTGTTGTCTTTTTCCGAAAGCGATACTGCTTCTCGTTTCCCTCTGGGATAACGTGTTGTGTCCGAGCAAAAAATGGCGAATTTCATGCTTTGATCGCATTCGAATCGATGTCGTTTTTGCAAGCCTGCACGGACGCTTTTTGCTTTCTGCAGAATTTTTCTCGCCAAGAACTCCCTTCGTTTAGATGATTTTTCAGCATGATGAGAATAAAACCTTTTGACATTTTATATCGATATTTTACAATATTTCTCTTATTCCAAATGAGAATTTTTGTGTCTGAATGCTCGCCATGATAAGGATAGGGATTGAATGCTAATTATTAAAAGGGTCCTAGAAGGGTTAGGATGGTAAATGCAAAACAATAATGCCTCCTGCATGAGACTGCCGCAGTTGGTTCACATCCGTACTGGTACAAATCCGGTACGCATGGTACTGGAAAAAATCCGAAAACACAAATCATTTGGCGATCTTTTTTACAAAATTACGAGACACAATAAATTTAATGATAATTTATGAAACTTTCCATTACCATTAAAGGGAAACTTTTTTAACCTTATCAGATCCTAATTACATTGAAAAATACTTTCAAGTAGGCTCAAGAGCACCAGAATCTTTGGGAGAAAAAGATACCATATTTTTCAAAGTAGGTCAGTCATATTTTACACAAAGAAGCTTGAAATGGGAAAAATTCTGTGAACTTTTCCAATATGTTTTTGGGTCTACCTACATAGTAAAAATTTAGATTTGCAACGCTCAAAACCGTGAGCCAGCCAAGTAACAGCCGTAAAAGTGTCAAGACTTTTTAGTTTTCTTATTTTCTAAAAAAATCACTAAAGCGCGTATTGTTGCTCAAACTCAATATTAACATTTTGAAAGTGCATACAATTTGCTACAATTTAAGCTGTAACAGAGCTCTGTAAATGCAGCACCTAGTTCGGGAGTTACAGCTCCGAGAAAATTGCTGTATTTTTCTCAAAGCGGTACCTCCTTAACTACTGAAGCTACAAAACCCCATTATAGCTCGAATTGTAGCAAATTTTTGGTTCTTTCAAACTTTTAATACTGAGTTTAGCAAAACAGCTGCCCTTTAACGACTTTTAGGAAAAATAGAAAACTAAAAAGTCCTCACATTTGGCCGTTTTTGGCTCTAACTTTGCTGGCTCACATTTTCGAGGGTTGCAAATCTAGATTATGGACCCTAATTCAAAAAGGAAGTTTACAGTATTTTGTCCCCATTCAGGATCTATGTTATGCCTGGCCAAAGGTCTCACTCGCCAGCATAGTTTGTTAGTAATGAAAGACATTCTATGGCAGTTGTAAAAAATCATAAAAGTGCTGCAATAAATCGACAGCTGCCGATACATTCTAAGCATACATATTTTTCGTCACTGTATCCCCGCTTTCAACGTATGAGTGTACCATTTTTTGGCGATTCTCAGGAGAAAAACTGTTTTTTGTATGAATTTGACTAACAAGTAAATGCCCCGAAAGAATGCTTAATAATTATTAACCAGAAAAAATGCTCAAACCTCGAAAATAGTTGTAAACGTTCCTACCATTTTTTTCAAAATCACATTTTTTTTTAGTTAAAAAATGTTTTTTGAGGATAATCGACTTGCAGTCAGAGTATGAGTTCTTGGCCACAGCACTCGCTAAACTGCCATCGAACGAAAATGATTTAACCATCTTAAATTTATGATTGCCATAAACCGTATTTCTCCTAAGAACCGCCATGTTCGAAATTCGAAATTTTCGACAAAATGCGTCGACGACATGAATCCGTTCGCTTTAAATGTAACGCACAACAATTTCTGTTATTTGTCCGCTTGTCCGACACCGTTGCCCGTCCGTTCTGACGATGTTTTCACCTTTTTACAAACAGTGTTCTCGCACGCAGGCTTTCGACACCTGGAAAGCTGCCTATGAGACAGTCGTTGTCCATAGCGGAGACGGCCTTCCGAGGGCCGCCAGACCGGCCTGAGCTCAGCGAGGCCGAATGTGACATTGACACCATCAAAAAACTCAAATTGGGCATTCGCTCGAGCCTGTGGACGAGGCCAAGTCCCCAAAATCCGCACTCGGACTATTCGATCGCAGTATAAACAATGCCTGCCGATTGTGTGTGTTTTTTGTTACGACGCGGTTCGCGGTCGAGTGTTTTGTGGAAATTCCACCTTTTTGCGAACCATGCGCTATGTATTTAATTGTATATAGATTCGTCGTGAGAATGTGAAATTCGGCCAAAACGTCTGAGCAGAATGTTCGTAGAGCAACAAAAAAGTGTGCCTGGATGGAAATACAAGTCCTCAAGGATTTGCAGGCTGGCCATCTTGAATGATTTTCAGCAGAACCACGTTGACGCAAAATATCAAAAAAATATGTGGCAACTTTGATCTAACTATGTTCATTTGATTGTACTAATACCCGTACCCGTAACTGTACCCTACCTGTATTTGTACCTGTACCCGTACTTGTACCTGTACTTGTACCTGTACCCGTTCTCTCTCCAGTACCTGTAGGTTGCTATAAGGTTACTTGTACCCGTTCTTGTACTCGTACCTGTACTCTTGTACGTACTCTTGTACCCGTACCTGTACCTGTACCCAACCCGTACTTGTACCTGTACTTGTACCTGTACCTGTACTTGTACCTGTTCTCGTTCTCTCTCCAGTACTTTTAGGTTGCTATACGGTTACTTGTACCCGTTCTTGTACTCGCACCTGTACCTGTACCCGTACCCGTACCTGTACTTGTACCCGTACCTGTATCCGTACCTGTACCTGTACTTGTACCCGTACCTGTACTTGTACCTGTACCCGTTCTCGCTCCAGTACCTGTAGGTTGCTATACGGTTACTTGTACCCGTTCTTGTACCTGCAATTGTACCCGTAGTTGAAGCCGCCATTGTACCAATGCTTGTACCAGTACCCGTGCTTGTAACTTTGCTCATCCCAGTGCTAGTACCCGTACTTGGACCCAAAAATTTGAAAAGATTCGCTGCTGAAACGTTTTGGTCGAGTTCTAGCATAAAATCTGATAATTTAGACAATTTGATTTTATCACGGTGTTTATCATGTATTACCGCATCGAAATTCGGCCGGTTGAGGTTATGGGCCTCATAGTATTATGTGTCAATGTGTAGTACGGCGTAATTTACTGGCTACAGGAGGAAAATCATGTTAACCGGAGTAACGATAATTACTGTTCCAATTTCAATAAAATTAAGGATCGTCGATGTAGACGGAAAAATGTAACGCGTAGTTTTCTATTTCTAGGCGTTCACTATTTAAAAACTTTGAGGTCGCAATTTTCAATTCGTATTTGTTCAAAAAGCCAGGCATTTTTAAATAACATAAAAAGAAAAGTAAGATCTGCAAGGGTCAGGAATGAAATTAAGGGAAAATGGAAGAAGGCTAACTTTGACAACAAACAAAAATGCAAAGTTGACTTCAGGAGCAAAAAAAAATTTTTTGGGCAGGAATAAGTTATTTTACAGTATGAAGAGGAATGCAAGTTTGGCATTATGAACAGAAAAAAAGTCGAAATTATCAATCAAAATGAATTTTCAATCCTATGACACATTTCATAGCTTAAATTCACCTCAAAGGTTTTAAGTTGATGGACGCTCCAATTCAGAATTATTCATTAAAAACAATAATTACCAGGTCTAAGTTTCTCATGTCAGATTACTGTTAGACGAATAGTCCGTAAATCAAAATGTTCGTACAGCTGTTCGATTTTACTATAATAACAATATCTAGTTACCGATTTTAGATTGTATCAAATCCATAACCTCAGCCGGTGCGAAGGAGATGGTCGAATTTCCACCGTTTCAACAATCGTTGAACCGTTAGCTAAAAATTTATCTAGTCGAGCGGAAATCGTTATGAAAAATCAAAATGAGACTGAAATGTAGATTTAATCTGCGTGGTGAAAATCGGTCGCTCAAATTGAGTAGAGGCTCAAAAAATGAGTGTATGATGGGTTGAAAAATGAGCGAAAAAATTCAGTTGGCGATAACGAAATTCTACGAAGTTGATCTCGATGAGAATTTTCATAATCGCCATTATGTACAAAATGTTGTCCGTTTACTGGCCATCTGCGAAGTCTAGATGTTATACTGCATGCCACGAGGAAATTATCACTTCCATTTTGAAAAATTAATTTAGTCGTAAATTATTTAAGGTTCATAATCGGCCAAATCGTGTAAATATGTGCGGCAGTGTTCAATTTCGTACTTTTTTATTCGAAAGTCAGTTTTGGGGCCGTTAAAATTAAAGGAATTTTGTCCCTCGTAGCGAAAATTGATACTAGGCCTGAAGGTTCAACAATCCTGAAAAGTCTGATTCAATCACAACAAAATTCCATCAAAATTTCAAATTAGAACAATAAGGAATTTTTACAAGTGGCAGATAATGTTTCTAAAAAAAAATGTCAACCAAGTAAACATTGTACACTGTTCCTAATAACGTCATTTTAGGCGAGTAAAAAATTTTAAATTTGAACAATACAAAAGGCAGTTTTCCACTTTAGGAATTGCTGCGATTGAGTTGACGCGCTTGGGCTGTAAATAAATTACGTTGCAGCGATTTCAAAAAATAAATCAATAGTTCGTACTTGATACTTTATGAGTAGTTTTCGTTTACTTCGTACCCAAAGCAGGACCTCAATGCCAATGTAAATAATTTACATAATTTAATAATTATCGCGAGGATTTTTTACCGTACCTATCGCTTCAGAGTCATTCTATCTTTTTTTGACTAGGTATGGTTTTTCTTGTACACTTTTCAAGGTTTTTTTACAGATTTTTCAAAATTATCCTCCTGTGTGAGGTTCTTTGAATTCGTGCCTGTTACAAACAGCTTTTGTTGTATACCGTTGTGTCTCGGATGTACCACTGTGCTTATGCTGAGCATATTGCTTCTGCCTCTTTGTTACCCTACCTTTTTTTCAACATTCAAGCCAGTGCATCGCAGATCAAACTGTCCCTACAATCAAGTTTTTCAAAAATATTTTTTTAGAAAATTTTTTTTGTAATAGCATTAAATACTTTTTCAGAACATTTTTCTGTGTTTCAATAAGAATTTTTAAGAATTTTTTCGTGATTTCGTAGCACCTAGGTCTTGCATATTGTTAACCATGTTTCCAATTCTTTGTTTTCTGGATCTCGATGTTCATTTGAATGTTCATTTAAATGTCTTCAATTTTTTTTTTGTAAATTTTTCTTTGAAAAATCCTTTGAATTTTTTTCCTAAAAAATAATTTAAATTTTTTTCCTGGAAAGCCCTTCTAAATATTTTTCTAAAAAAAAATTTTACATTTTTTCCTGAAAAATAATTTTACATTTTTTCCTAAAAAATGTGCCGATGTAATTGGTCAGGTAAATTGTTTACTACACCCCCTCAATCATTCACATTTTACGTTTTTCATTCATTTGAACGCTGGTTTTTCATCTGTGGCTCCAAACTTCGATATCCCATTAAATCTTTATTGTTTGTCCCCCAACATTCTTCGGGTTTACAATAAAAAAGTGATTTTTTCGTGATAATTTTCTTTGTACAGAGTCAGGTACACCTCCTATAAATTCTTCCAATGTGTATAAATCTGCCTTTTTTCGGAAAATAAGAATTTTATTTGCTTTTGTATGTACCAATTTTGGAAGAATTATTATTCTTGCGTATACTGTTTTATAGGAGCTGGCTAAATTAAGTTTTTTTTGTACCTTTTTGCCAACGAAAGACTTTCCAGCCACTGTTCTTCGCATTTAAACGACTGCCGGTAGAGAATTGACGAAGTGAACGAAAACTCGAATATTCTACTACCCCATCGCACCGTAACCCATCACAATTCGTTATAGGTGAATGTTTGATTGGGAATTTTATTTTTGTAATTATTAAGGAAGAATGTTGTTACAATAACACCCAACTACCGACCTGTCCCTATCAATGTACTTCCCCGTGCAAAAATGTTGATCGTTGGATGTAAATTTTGACCTTCGCTTAGCCATCATTATATCCATAAAATAACAATTCTCCCGAGGAAAGTTCATATTCGCAGTTTTCTACAGTGAAAGGACGCTCCTCAATTTCGAAGCGGATTCAGGAATAATGTTGAGATTCTGGTCGATAAATGCTATTGGGATATTCATCGTTTGACCCATTCAATCGTTAACATTCCCCCATTAATTATTATCCAAAAAAACGTTTCACCCATCTAAGCGATCAGCCTGAATATGGCTCGAGATGAATCAAAATTGCATTTTCGGCGGAAAAATTTATAACGTTGATTACTGAAAAAGACAAATTTTCGACATATATTTTCTACGTACGTAAAACTAATGTTATTAACTCAATATTGAAATAATGTGTTGTATGATGGAAGATAGTTTAACACATTGTTAACGAGGAAGAAACTTTTACAGTAAAATACCTTTATAAGTGTCGGTTCATTATTAAAAAAATGCCAAATAATTGCTGTCATTTATTCGCCCGGTTTCCCGAGCTATTCTCCAAATCGACGCCGGCTGTTGACTCGATAGACTACAACTTTCAATGTTTGAGTGTCTGCCTGGCTTTGCATACCTTAAGCAAGATGCGCAATTGCGAAGTTGAGCCCAGAAGCCCCAACACTAATTGTGGTCGAAACGCTGGATAGAGGAATTTCCATGCCTCTAAATTTGGAAGTATTGTAATCCTCCTAAAATCGAAAACCGGATAGGACCTTCAGAAAATTGAGGGGTGTTGCGAAAAAAAATTTCCGCCCGATTGCATATTTCCAGAAATAATGTACCACATTGTTTACTCCCACACTTTTACCCAGAATAGCTTCCTGAAAAAGTGTCTGTGTGTCCGTCTATGGTCATTTACAAAAATGGTCATAGCTCCCTCAATTCTTAACCTTTTTTCAAATTTTTTAAACTGAGATGTTTGTCTCAGCAAGACCTATCACCCTGTTGAATCGGAATTCCAATCACTCACATTACTTTCAATATATTGGCAGTTTAAGTGTTTTCTATTTCATTTTTTCCTGACCTCAATAATTAACCAATTTGAGCGTTCTTGGTCTTAAAATTATCATTTTCCCTTGCAGGGATATTTTTTATACTCTGAAAACTTGCCGTTGACATGATTTGAGACAAGTTCTAAAATTTGCATAGTGAGTTTTTAATATTTTTGACCTTGACGCCTTCAAAAGTAGTCAAAGTATAATCAAATAGTGTCAGAATGCTACGTATCAAAATATGGAAGTATTGCTTGTTATTAATGGTTTTTATTAATACTTTTATTGTAGATTCTATAATATAGAACAGGTATTATTATTTGGGCAACTCGCTACCCAACCTCTGGCCCCATATCCAGTTTCGAATTACTTTGGGCCATTTCACCTAAAATTGCTTGACTAATTAAAACGCAGAATTTAACAAAACTTAACATAATGTATCATAACTCATCATACCAGAACGTAACTTAACCTAGCATAACATAACTAGACGTAACTTTACCTAACTTAAAGTAAACGTAACTTTACGTGAGGTAAATTAACGTAAATTAACTTAACAAAACCTAATTTAACGTAACTCAACGTAATTTAACATAACTTATCATAACACGACGTAACTTAACTTAACAAAACATAACTTGCAGTAACTCGACGTATGTTAACATAACTTATCATAGCACAACTTAGCTCAGCGTAACACAACCTAACGTAACGTAATGTAACACAACTCATCATAACAGAACGTAACTTAACCTAGCATAACATAACTAAACTTACTTAAAGTAAACGTAACTTAACGTGAGGCAAATTAAAGTAACTTAACTTCACCGCACTTAACGTAACTCAACGTAACTTATCATAAGACGACGTAACTCAACTTAACAAAACATAACCTAACGTAACTCAACGTATCTTACCATAACTTATCATAATACAAAGTAACTTAGCTCAGCGTAACACAACTTAACGTAACTTAAGGTAACGTCACTTCACCTAACGTAACTTAACGTAAAGTAACTTAACGAAACGTAACTTAAGGTAACGTCACTTCACCTAACGTAAAGTAACTTAACGTAACTTAAGGAAACGTCACTTCACGTAACGTAAAGTAACTTAACGTAACGTATCTTAACTTGACGTAAGTTAACGTAACGTAACTTAATGTAATTTCGTGTAACTCAACGTAACAACTTGACATAACTAGAGACAACTCGACACAACTTATCATAAATCAACGTAACTTAACAAAACTTTTCATAACAACTTGACTTCACGTAGCATAACTTCACAAGACTTAACGTGGCCTAACGTAACTTAACGCACCTTAACAGAAAAAAGCTCATCAGTTGAGTATTATTCAAAAACTCTATGCTTAACTGGCAAAATTTTTTTTTTTTTTTTTTTGACTTGGATTTCATACCAATTTTGTATGACTAAAGGCCCATTTAGACGGGCAATTTTTCACGGCAATTATTGCTCAAACTGAATTGCCGGCTGCAAAAAAAAAATTGCCGAGCAATTTTTTCCCCACGTCCGGCAACTTTCTCCCTACTTCCAGCAACTTTTTCCCTACTGGAAGTTGCTCATTATTGCCGACAATAATTGCCCCGAGTGGAGCAATATTTTCGGGAATTGACGTGAAGCCAGCAATTATTTTCAGGCAATTTTTGAAACCCATCGCCCGTGGGTTTTAATTGCTTGTTTTCGGCAATTTTTTCGTAACAGACAGAATTGGATGGAAAACATCTGTATTTTTATATTGTATTTATTTATTGTTGTAGGTATTTACTATTATTGTATGCTGCCTCCAAGAAGCCCTCAGCAATGCCTAAATTCTTCCTGATCAGCGGAGGAGCCCATTGCGCTAAATCCAATACCGTTGGTCGTACGATGCTGAAATTTGGTACACAGCCTCAGAGGAGCCCCTCAGCAAGATTGGCTGGGCCAAAATACGTTCTGATCAGCTGAGGAGCCCATGGCGCTGATTTCAATACCGTTGGTCGTACGATGCTGAAATTTGGTACACAGCCTCAGAGGAGTCCCTCAGCATGACTGGCAAGGCCAAAATACTTTCTGATCAGCTGAGGGGCCAGTGGCGGTAATTTCAATACCGTTGGTCGTACGATACTGAAATTCGGTATGCTGCCTCCAAGACTGCCCTCAGCATGACTGGCAAGACCTGAGTTCTTCCTGATCAGCTGAGGATTTTGGCCCTACCAATCTTGCTGAGGAGCTATTCCAAGGGTCCATATCAAATTTCTGCATCATACGACCACTGGAAATTACCGCCACTGGCTCCTCAGCTGATCAGGACGTATTTTGGCCCAGCCAATCTTGCTGAGAGGCTCCTCTGAGGCTGTGTACCGAATTTCAGCATCCTACGACCAACGGTATTGAAATTAGCGTAATGGGCTCCTCAGCTGATCAGGAGGAAATTTGGTCTTGCCAATCTTGCTGAATGGCTCCTCTTATTCTGCATATCAAATTTCAGCATCCTACGACCAACGGTAAGGAAATTGGTGTCATTGGGCCCGCTGCTGATCAGACATTCCTCGTGATTTTCCTCGTGATTAATTTTCAAAATCTCGTGATAGGGCTCCTCTGTGGCTGCATACCAATTTTCAGTATTGTATGACGAGCGGTATGGGAAATGGCGAAATGCCCTCTGCTGACAATTCGCCCACACACACACCCACACCCACACACACGTCATATTTATTACCTGATTATATTATTTTATTTATTTTATTATTATATAACATCACGAGCTTTCAAGAAAACACTAATTGCCCGTTCACCGTGTAAACGCAAAAATGGAGCAACAATTATTGCCTGGAGTTGCTCCATTTTTTTCAAGCAATAAATTGCTGGCAATTAATTGCTTTTTCTCAAACAAGAGAACAGGGAAAAATTGCCGAATTGATCGGAGTTGCCGGCAATTTTAATTGCCGAGAATTGCTCAAGTTTCGGCAATTTAGTTGCCCGTCTAAATGGGGCTTAAGACACGGAAAGACTGCATCTTGCCGTATCCGCCTAGCCAAGGCTAACCGCGTTTTCTCTCGTCCGTCCGAGGGTTGACGATTGCTCATCGGCGATTCGCTGGAATGGATTTCAACACATCTCAGCCCAACTATGCCATCAAACGTTTTCTACCCTCTTATTAGTGGAACAAGAGAGCGGCTCTCTTTTGAATTATTCCAAATACCTCTAATCCTTTTGGCGAAGGTCGTCTCGCCAATAGAGGCCGTCTGACTCAGATATAAATATTAATATAGTTTGCTACGATTCGTCGATTTTCGCTAGAACTCCTCAACCTGCTGGCGGCGGATGCGTCCACGTCAACTTCGGGACCCGAAAATCGAATCCGACGATTAATCTAAAAATGGTAAAATCCTCCATTGTATTGAAAATGGAATTGCGTCGACATTTCCAAGTGGGAGAACTGAGGTGGGCCCTGGTTCCATTGTATCCTGTTACACCTCTGACCTGTCTCTCGGCTTGGGCCGTGAACTCCGCGCCAGTAAATCAAACCATTTGACCGCGCCAGATGCGTGCGCTCAAGATACTGGTCGTTTCTGCGTCTGCTGCCTCCCTGGTGCGCCTGCGCGGTGAATGTCAGGCTAATTCAGATCAGGGTTGCCCGGGACATTGCGTCGTGTACGGATTCGGAGGACAAGGGGCATGGCAGACACGGCCCACGCGCGGGAGTGACAATCGTCGCGATTCTTCGGTGGCTCCTAGAACCCGGCCCCGCCTTCCATTAAAAATATTTATCACTCGGCAGGTCGAAAATGTTTATCGATCCATAAATTTTCTTAATTAGTTATCAGCGTTGACGGCATAATCAATTATGCTGTCCCATTTAAAAGTTGAAATGCACGTTCATTGTAAATCTCGGTCTCGTAAATGTGAAAAAAATGGTACAATACATGAACACCACGGCTAATGATAAGGACATAAAAGTACAAGAAACCTAATGTGAGAGGGGGTTGGCAGCACTGCGTCATCAGCTCTAACCTGTTGGCAACACTGTCCTTACGGGGGAAGGTTACCAACGGTCTGGGGATAACCTTTGGGCTGGAGGGGGGTCGAGGTAACATCCTCTGACGTCACATACCGGCTGATACCTCTGACGTCACAACAGAACGTTAGGGCTGGTCAGGAATCAATAGGCGGGAGGGGCAGGGGATGACGTCACTTTAAAGACCCATATACGGGAGGGGCGGGGGATGACGTCAGTGATAAGAACTGATACGCTAAATCCCCCTTTTTCTCCTACTTACTTTGATTCTTTTTTGCTATTTTTTGTACATTGCAATCCAAGATCGGTCAGAAAATGGGGTTCTGATGGATCCTAGAACCTGGGGCTGCGAACGACCCTCTAAAGGGAGAGGTAAGATAGGTCTCAACGACAACCTGTCTAACAAGACTCGAATGACTCACAATCGTCCCGGGGCTATTAATTGAGAAATGATCCGAGTGGACAAACGTGCCCAAGGCCCATGAAGTGGGCGACAATGACCCATCTTGGGACTAACCATGGGCGCGGTCCTGCAAATAGGTGGGTCACCTAAAAAAATCAAAATTCCAATTTTTAAACAAATTTAAAACCAGTGGTACGAAGATACTTCCATATTTTGAAACGTGAAAGAGTGACGCAATTTCATCTTATTTGACTGCTTTTGAGGGTGTTTAGGTCAAAAATAACAAAAATTCACTACTCAAATTTTAAAATTTGCCTAAAATAAAAGTACGCCACATTATCGGAATATAAAAATATACACATAGTAAACAAAGATTTTAAGACCAAGAACGCTCAAATCGGTTCATTTTTGTGGCCAGAAAAAAATAAAATAGAAAACACTAAAAATTCAAATATATCGGAAGTACTGTGCGTTATCCGAATTTCGATTAAACAGGGTGTTAGGTCTTGCCGAGACAAACATTTCTGTTCAAGAAATTTGAAAAACGGTTGAGAATTGAGGGAGCCTTCACGAAACACACAGTACCTATGTAAAATATTGACTACTTATCAGATTGGTCAGAAAATTTGAAGAAACTATCAACTCAATATCAAGTGGCAATGAATAACTGAAGTTCAATTAATGAGAAATCCGATTGTGGGCCTTGGATTCATGTGCAATATGTCAGCAGAATGAAGCTGAATCACGATGCCAAATTGCCGATATAGAAAGTGCTCATTTTTGAGGCCCATGCTCCAATTCAACCTCGAACGATTTGTTTCTAGTGATGCTTGACCTAGTTGAAACTGTGCCACTAGGCTACAGGTATTGTTAATTTATTTACTCGCTCAGAAATTTATGTGCCAAAAAAAAAAACGAAAAAAAACATCAGGTACCTAGATTGGTTTTTTGAGAGGGGAATTTTCGACATTTTAAAAAGTTTTCAGATGGTGAAAAATGAATTTTCTACTAATTTATTAACTTTTTTGTCATTATTTAAATCGGATTAAACTCAATACAGCTAGGAAATTAAATTGAACGAAAAATCATCAACACGAAATTCCCTTGCATCAAAAGCCCGGCTAATTTCAATCTATAAATAAACTAGGTTACCAAATTTGCCTTCTCGGCTCCAATCTGTCAACGTCATCTTTAACTGGATGGGATAAACGAATTCCAGAGCCTCGGACGTCCTTGTCGCCCCCGGACTAATTGCCATTGTCATTGGTAACATTGTCATTGTTGACCTGCTGAACGCTACCCCACCCTCCAAATACGACCTTCCCATTCTGAATCGCAAACTTCATTCACTACCAAAGATAATTGTCGGAAATTTGTATTATAGTCGGGAGTTCCCCGCAGGTTGTCCTTCTGAAACACCTTTTAGTTCATTAATAGACAGCTCATTTTTTCTTGGCAATTAAAACGAAATAATTGCTCGAATTAATTGATAAAATATCCTTGGAGTAATTTTTCTACTCCACCCAAGAACAGTTGATCAAAAATACAATCTGACGTTGGAATGAAATAAATAAATTGGGAAGTCTTCAGAGAACGTATAGTTAGAGACAATCCGTACCTACCTACTGTGGGCCAGATGTTCCCTCTTGTTTGAAATCCTTTTTACTTCCATATTTACAGAGTAAATGGAAGTATTGTGATCGTCCTAAAATCGAGAATCGGATCGGAGCTTCAGAAAAAACTTTTTCTTATACACATTTACTCAGAATCACTTCCTGAACAAGTGTCTGTGTGTCCGTGTGTCCGTGTGTCCGTGTGTCTGTGTGTCCGTGTGTCCGTTAGTCCGTTAGTCCGTCTGTCCGTCTGTCCGTCTGTGGTCATTTACAAAAATGGCCATAACTCCCTCATTTCTCAACCTTTTTTCAAATTTCTTGAACTGAAATGTTTGTCTCGGCAAGGCCTAACACCCTGTTTAATCGGAATTTGGATAACGCACAGTACTTCCGAGATATTTGCATTTTTAGTGTTTTCTATTTTATTTTTTTCCGGCCGCAAAAATGAACCGATTTGAGCGTTCTTGGTCTTAAAATCTTTGTTTTACCTTGCAGAATATGTGGATATTTTTTACATTCCAAAAATGTATTGTATTTTTATTTTGGGCGAATTTTTAAATTTTAATAGTGAGTTTTTTGATATTTTTGGCCTAAACACCCTTAAAAGCAGTCAAAATATGATCAAATTGTGTCACAATTTTACGTTTCAAAATATGGAAGTATTGTGTGTTATCTACGCACCACTGGTTTCAAATTTTAAGGACCTTTTTGGATTTAACGTCGACTTTCCGATTCTCCAAACGTACAATTGTAATCAAAAACTAACTTCTTTGTACTGCAATTTGGGTTCAGACGCAAAAAGAAATATTTATTTCCCATTTTCCGAAAAAACTTTTTTCTTTGATTTCCGATTTTTGAACTGCAATTGCGGTACGAAGGAGCTATTTTATTACGATTGTACACTAGGCAAGGTGAAAATTTAATGCTAAACCCAAAAATGTCCTCGAAAGTTGGAAAAATTAGTTTCAAACTGCATAAATGCGGGGTTTTATAATAAAAAATGTGGTTTGTCTGTTAAAAAAACGTCAAAAATCATATTTTTAATACGGGTTGAGACAGAAAACTGCGATTGGCGGGGTTTTGTTCCAGTCTCGGTCTAGTTTCACCCGAATATTCTTTAATGCTCAGGACACCATGTAAAATAACATTTATGTCAATGTGTTCACAACGCCCGGTTAAAAATCATTTTTGAGCATTTTTGGATTCTGCGTCGAATTGCCAATTTGCCAAATACACAATCGTTACCAAAAACTAACTCCTATGTCCTAAAAATTTACATTCAATTCTTCGGAAAACTCTTTTCCATTTCTGACGTTTGAACTGCAGTTGTGGTACATAAGGTTGATTCCCAAATAACTGTCAATTTCTTGTCCCTGGACAGTAACAATTTACTCAGACATGTTTGAATTTTTTTCCAATTTTTCCCAGTAAATAATTTGTGTGTTCTGTTGGATTACCATGAAATAAGAACGCTACCTGTTGGTTCAGAGGTGAAACCCAACGCAAACATACTAATTGAGTAGGTAACGCTCCATGGCTGTCCCAGCCCGTAACATCAAATAATAACATCATCATAACAATAATTGTTATTTCATTCATGAAATTATTTCATTCAGTAATCTTTCAATCCTGATTTATAATTAAGCAGCAAAGTTGAAATTCAAAACCTGTAACCTCCACATTTTAGTTTATACCCACGGAGGGTTACAATTGACCACGGAGAGTTACATTTGACCGTAAACCGACCATGGAACGTTACCAGCTTTCCATGGAGGGTTACAAAGAGATTCATTTTGAGTAATTTTGATCCTTTGGCCTGAAATTTTGAGCGTAGACTCTTTTGAAGTTTAGGATTATTACATTTACTGCTTATTTCATGGTAGCAATACCAATAATTCTGTACACGCCAATGGTGTAACCCTCCATGGATTCCAAATTTTTAAATTCGATTAAAAACTCGAAGATTGTGATTCCGATCTTTTTCTTGATTTTTTCCGATCTTAGGAAGGTCCTGGGAGCATGCAGGAATTTTTTCAAGATTTTTCGAAGAGGTGAAATTTTTTCCGAATTGAAAATTGACAGTTATTTGGGAGTCAAACATAACAGTTATTTTTTATTACGAAAGTTGGAAAAAGCTGATTTAAACCGAATAAATGTAGGTTTCACGATGAAAAGGGTGTTTTTTTTTTTAAATTTAGAAGCTCGTATTTTGGGATGAGATAGAAAAATGCGGTTGACCGGGTTTTGTTAGGTTTTTGGTCTAGTTTAACCCAAAATGTCTTCATATCAAGTTCAGGACACCTCGTATTATGTCTTAAAATGATGTCATCATGGCCACCGTAACATTTCACCTTCGTCCAATTCCATAAGGTTGCCTAGGGTTACCAGTCCGGTTTCCGTTTGTCTCCTCGACGGTGTATCGCCGTTTCTCCTTCTCCCTCGTTTCGTCTGGAAGTTCGCCTTCTCCCATTCTCTCCTCCCCTCGCCACTGCAAGTTCACTCTCGCTATCGCCCCGGCGTCCGACCGTTCAAATCGCCCGCGGTCCCCGTCCGAAATACGACCACGGCCGCCCCAGCCTCCGACGGTTCGCAAAAAACCCACATTTTCAAAATCGATTTTTTTCACTGGAAAAAATAAAGATTTTTCAAACATTTCACACGAGTATTTCAAGTATTAGTTTTTATTAAATATAAAAAATACTCGCGGCGAATTTTCCTATGGTAAATCAGTGACTACCGGGAACGGGAGTTGTGTCGAATTCGAAGACTGGTCAACGCCGACAAAATTGAGGTAAGAAAATGCTCTAGATTACATACATTTTATTGGGTTTTTCCAATTTTTCAAAACCCTTGTTCAACTTCAATTTGAGTTAAGTTTAATTGTACTTGCTCCCATTTTCCAATTTATAAAAATATAACTAAAAAAAATAATTGAAAAAAAGGCTAGCAGACAGAAAACCAGTCTGAACATCGCGGATTTGGTTATTCGTTCCATGTACCAATTTGTGGAGTTATTCTACTTTATCGACTTACCACTGATTGTGGGATGATAATAATATTACATATTATGTAATTATTTAGTTAATTGAATGATAATATGTGATTATTCAACTTTGGCCAAAAATGCACAAAATATGGGATTTGATTTGATATTTTTTACAAAGATTGAACCATTCAAATTTATTGGTTAATAAACCAACTTGGATTCGGCAAGTGAGTCCAAAAAATTTGAAATCACATACCGACCTACTCTTAGAATGATTTTACTCGAACCTAAAACGGTAAAACGTTTTCAAATTTTTCCTCTTTTTTTTTTTTTTTTTTTTTTGTTTTTTGTAGTTGGTGGGTACTTTGTTATAATTTATTTCTGATACACATTAAGTAAATCAAACCTTCAACTCTGGAATGCTATGCGGAATTGCAGAATAATTCCCACGCAGCTCAAAACGTCGAACATGACCGGTCGACTCAAACTTCAAATTTGGCCATATCGCCCTCAATTCTCAATTATTTTCCGAATTTCTTGAACTTGAATTTCGGTTTCGGCAAGACCCATCATACTGTTTAACCGGAAATCGAATTAATCTCATGACTTTCGATATATCGGCACTTTTAGATATTTTCTTTTTTTCCTGCCCCCAAAAATTGACCGATTTTCTTGGTCTTAAAAACTTTTGCTTTGTAGAATGCGCGGATATTTTTACCCAAACGTACGTAACTGAGGGATTTCGATTTTAGGCGGCTTTTAAAATTGGAATAGTGAGTTTTCTGACATTTTTGATCGACACGGCCTCCAAAGCAGTCGTAATTCAATTAATTGTGTCGAAAATATGCTTACTACGATATGGGAGTATTTTGTGTTTTGTTGCGTGTTCTCATTCATACAAGGCCTTATTAAAGTGTAAAAACTGTACATATCATAACAGCAACAGTGAAAAAATATCCTTAGCCAAAAAATATTAATATAATGGGTAGTAAAAAAATATAACTTGGACCCTGAGATGCGAAATCTTCTATCAAATTTTGGATCATATTCACGTTTGAAGTAATCCTCTAATTTTTGCTACTTTCTGTGATCGTGAGAAGGGAAAAAGGAATAAAATAAAATATTTATAAACCAAAATTCTAAAAATGTGTAAACCTATGGTAATCTCAAATCTAATTCGGTAAGAATGATATTAATTCATGATTATACAGGTGCCTGAATATTACGTTTCGAAGAGATTAATTATATTTTGAAAACGCTCGCCACAATGCTCGCGCTGATTGACGCCTTAACGATCGTCATAATCAGTTTCGTATTCGATCAGTCGGCATCATCAATTGGCATCATCTAGACTGGTATTGGCCAACGAGACTGAAACCACTGACTAATTGCCGATCGGGATCCTTGACTCATTCCAAATCCGTCCTATGGCCTCCTACTTCATCGTCCCACCTGCTGCCAGATGTTTTCCGAACAATGGAAGTTCCGAAAGATTCGACTATTTGGCAAACGGCTGTTGGATGCGCGAATTTTGCAACTCGAAAAAATTGCATTCATTTTCACTTCCATATTCACGAAGTAAATCGAAGTATTGTAATTGTCCTAGAATCAACCAGTGGTGCGTAGATAACACACAATACTTCCATATTTTGAAACGTAAAAGTGTGACATAATATGATCATAATATGGTCGAATCATATCCTAATATAATCACCATATCATAATATGATATTATTTTGACTGCTTTTGAGGGCGTTTAGGTCAAAAATATCAAAAAACTCACTATGTAAATGTTTAAACTCGCCTAAAATAAGATTACGCTCAAGTTATCGGAACATAAAAAATATCCACATATTCTGCAAGGTAAAATAAAGATTTTAAAACCAAGAACGCTCAAATCGGTTCATTTTTGTGGCCGGAAAAAAATAAAATAGAAAACACTAAAAATGCAAATATATCCGAAGTACTGTGAGTTATCCAAATTCCGATTAAACAGGGTGTTAGGTCTTACCGGGACAAACATTTCAGTTCAAGAAATTTGAAAAAAGGTCGAAAATTGAGGGAGCTATGGCCATTTTTGTAAATTACCACAGACGGATAACTCAGTACCCAAATATGGAAGTAAAAATCGGTATGGAAGTTTAGAAAAAATTTTTAACGTACACACTTTTACCCTGAGTTAATTTCTGACCAAGTGTCTGTGAGTCTGTTCTTTACAAAAATTGCCATATCCCATGAATTCTTAATATTTTTTCAATATTTTGATTTTATGCGAGTTTTAAAATTTGCGCGAGTTTTTTGGCGTTTTTGATACACACTGCCTCTAAAGCATTCAAAATATGATCAAATTTTGTCAAAAATTTACGCATCAAAATATGGAAGTATGGTGTGTTACCTAAGCACCACTGGTTTTAACATAGGAACGACCGGATCAGTTGGAATCCAAACTCTTTTTTTTCTTCAAGTTCTCTCAAAATTTAATTTAAAAAAAACTTGCATATTTCTCAATATTTCAAGACCATAAACACTCAAAATTGGTCCATTTCTATGGCCTGGAATGAATACAATGCTAAAAAACCAAAAAGTGTAAAAATTAATTTAAAAACTCGAACTAAAATTTCAGGTATTAATAAAATTGCTGCTGTTTTTGCGGATCGTGCCATTTTCAACAATATCTGAATTTCAGATTCTGAAACGCCATTTATCAAAAAAGGAGCATCAACATAATTTCGATCAAAGTGATAAGGAGGTCAAGGCGACGCCGGTTAAGCGATTAGCGACTATTTAGAAAGTGAAAACACTCGCTGATTGGTCGGATTGCGAGGCATTCGCTCCTCTACAACTAACATACCATTGACATCACAAATCGTCACACGACAGATTTCGATTCCATTGTTTTCCGTCCGACATAACTGTCGTGGCTCGAGTGGGATCCCGGTTTACGAAATTTGGATTTCTGCTGTTAACATTGGCGTTGTCAGCAAAAACGAAATTTACTCTTATGTAACAATATCGCACGCGATACATCCACATTTTGAAACGTCATTTCGGCACACAAATTGATCAAATTTTGACTACTTTGGATCAATTCGTCATCATTTGCTATCAATTTGCCATGGATCAAAAATGTTAAAATTTAACATTTAAAATTTAATTTTTATTTAAAATTTAACATTAGTGTGTATTTAATGCACACTATGAAAATATTAAAAACCCTCATAAAATCGAAATTAGTCAAGTTACCGGCATATCAGAATATTCACGTATTCCGCAAGGCAAAATTTGCCTATCTATTTAATCTATCCAATAGATCTATGTATCTAATCTATTTGATAAAATTTTAAACGCTCAAATAGTTGATTTCTGTGAGCAGAACAAAACAAAATCTGCAAAAATATCGGAAGTACTGTAAGTAATTTAAATTCCGGTAAGGAATTTAAATTCGGACAAAGTGTCCTTTGTGAGAAAAAGGACATTTCAGTTCATGAAATTTGAAATGATATTCAGACCGAGGGAGCCTTTTTTCTTTTCTTTCTTTTTGTTTTATGCGGAATCAACTGTTATTGGATTCGTAATTTTGGGCCCCTTTATTTTAACAATTAGATGGGTTCAAGACGGCAAAAAATATCGTCAATTTTTGTAAAAACTCAAAAAGGCAATTTTGAAGGTGGTCTCAAAGGTTAAAATGTTATCAATTTGAATTTCAGGTGTCAAACGCTGGTTCAAAGACTAATTTTTTCGATATTTCACAAAACTATTTTTTGGTCCTTCAAAAAAAAAACTCTAAAATTCCAAAAAAATATTTCTAGGTTACCTTTTTGTAGGTGCAATACAGAAACAATTGGCGATTTTTTAATCTCCCTCCTAGATGGAGAAAAATGGAAATAACCGACTCTACAAGGGAACATTTTCAAAAAACCATGGAATGAGTAAAATTAAGAACAAAACTAGATTTTTTAAATGAATTTTTCGGTATTGACTCAAAATGAAATTTAACATCATTAATCAATATAAAATAAATATAGAAAAAATGTAAAATTAAGAAAAATAAAAGACGATAAAAGCCTATTATACATAACATGTTCGCTTTTATGGACATATCGAGTAGGAGGACACATCTCGTAAGACCGCTGGCTACCTTTTGGCGTTGGAATTTTAAATGAGCGCAAAACCCACGTTTTAAATGCCATTGGCCTCATCCAATATTTTTGCTCGTTTTATGGCGATTCTTGATCCTCCTACGGTTTATATATGTTAAAAAAAGTGGGAGAGACCTTGAATTATCGAATCAGAAAATTCTTAGTTTTACTCCTCTCTGAATATATTCGCTTTTTATACCAGCATATATATAAAATTGATGTCAAGTCCATAAACTGAGATGGAGACATCGGGTTTGTTATGATATGCACGTCGGGGTAATGGACCATTATTGGAACTAGGTCAAAGTCTTATCTCCTCAAGCCTGAAGAGAATACGGATATCATTTTATGCGTACGAGTTTACGCCATTTGCGCGGAATATTTCAAAAATAAATTTACGGTCGTTTCGAAAATGGGATTTTATCGGCTCAGCTGTTCTGAGAGCTTGTCAAGCTCGCATTCTGATTTATTGAGACGTCTAGAGCCAACGCCTTATTCGTAATACTGATTGTGTCATCAGGGACTTGTCATTTCGAACTCGAAAGTTGAAGATATTTAACTATTTTACATAACGCGAGATTGGTGGGCTGCGTAGGATTGTGTCCGATGTCAGTTTAATGCGTTGGTAATGTCTCAATAATGGCAGGTAGGTATGACTTGCAAGTACCTGTTCAATTCGGCAGGAATTACGGTTTATTTGTGTTTTTATCGCACTTCAACCCATTTTATACTACTCGATAAAAAATTCCTCATCCTCAATCCCGAAAAAAATTGTACGCTTCATTTTTTATGTGAGCGCATACATGACACAATAAAATAAAAGTAAACTTTATGGTTTATTAATTTAGAAAATAATCTAAATCATTGTTTTTTAATTTAGCTCGAAGGCAGAAAATCATGCAAAAGGTTTCAGATCACAACAGGATACATGAGCAATCAGCAAAAAATTATAATTTTAGATTTTTCGAAAAAGAAAGTAGAGGAGCATTAATTGTTTTTTGAAATAAAAACCCATAATGCTTCTCTAATTTTTATAAAAAATCCAATATTACAATTTTTGCTGATTGACTGCAGAATAAAATTGTTTATGTATCCAGTATCAACCATAATCATTTGAGACCTTCTGCACAATTTTCTCTTAACTGTTAAAATTTTAGAATGATTTAATTTATTTTCTATAGACTGAAATAATGTTTAATTTAAATCATTTTCAAATAATCCACTTAATGCGTCCATCTTAAGTATCGTGGGTTAATTGGTGGTTGAAGAAAAAGGTTGGTTTATGGTTGGTTGAAATTGGTTAATAAAAATAATGTTTTTTAGTAGAGTTTTTTAGTATACTATAATAGGCACAATAAAAATGTATGAAAACAACTTCATAGTTAACCCTAGAATGGATTCGGTATTACGTATCTCCTTATTGCATTCGGTTGGTGTCAAAATGACACTAGCTAAACATTGCCCCCTTTTCTCTTCTTTTACCAAGAGTTTGTCAGAGAAATGATAAAAACAACATGGACCGAGCGAAAAATGAAATTTTCAATATAATATTATTATATAATATAATATATAATATAATATATAATATAATATAATATAATAATATTAATATAATATTATTATTAGGTAATAAAAAGTAATAGGGTTATAATATAACCCTAATAATATATTATATTATCACTTTGGCAGACTGTGAAGTCTTTTAGTACAAGAAGTAATAAAAATGTTGCAAAGATAATTTCCTTCAAACCTCAAAATAATAATTATATAAAATATTATAATTATTTCAAAAATAGGATAACCTATATTTGGTTTCAACTTACATTTATTCTTTCATAAATTGCTGTTTCAACTTATAGACTATAGACTTATAGACTATAGAAATAGTTAACTCATCAGCAGATACCTGCCTTTTTTGGTAATTACTAAGTACCTATGTCCTTTACTGAAATGTGAAATGTGATTGATTGAAAACTGTGATTCTACTTGTTATAGTCTATAAGTTGAAACAGCAATTTATGAAAGAATTTATGTAAGTTGAAACCAAATATAGGTTATCCTATTTTTGAAATATTTATAATATTTTATATAATTATTATTTTGAGGTTTGGTATAGGTATATACTTAATCCTCTGAGTTCAACAGAGTCATCTTAATTTTTTGAAGCAGTTAATTAATATTTCGACATATTATGTTGAAATATTTAACTACAGGGGGTTGTGCTAATAATGGAATAGCTTCTTCCACAAATGGGTTTTCAGCTACAGAGGGTTGAGTCGGTGGCTGGGTTGATATGTTCAAGCTCTCTTGTATGACTGATTTCAGGTTGCGACTGAAACCTTGATTTTTTTCCAATCTTCGCGACTTCCAATGGTAGGAGAGTTGCTCATTGAGTTTGAGCATGAACTCCATGCGAGTGAGTGGCTTATTAGGTTGGCCTTGATTCCTTTTAGGTTTTTTGCCGTGGTTGAGCCCATGTTTTCGGAGGATAGTTTTCTTTTACGAGCTTGCAGTTGTTTGCTGAAGTTTGCTTGAGGAGCGGGAAATCCGTTCACTCATTTCTGAACAAATAAATAAGTAAATGAATTATTATATCCTTTATCTAGGTAGTCTGAAAAATGCATTTTTTTAAATTACAAACACCAAAATGAGTGGGAAATGGAAAAAATCAGTTTCTGTAAGTATTGTTATTTTATTTTATTTTTTTTACCGGTATTATTATTTCCTGAAGTCTAATTTGGCAGAACAATGAGGGGCATGCAATGCCTTTGGGGAGTCTATTTGGAAACACAGTATAGCGGGCAATGGAGTCGTGGTGTCAAAAATACTACGTTCTACCTACGTCATCCTGTTCGGGTGTCATTTTGACACCTAGAAGGTTAGTATTTTCTTGATTGTACACACGGACGTTCTCCAAAATGGCGGCCGGCTGGCAGATCACTGAGAGGACAGACTAGTGGAAGCACACCTGGGAGGGGGAGGCCCTTCTCCACCAGGGAGGATGGGGATACAGAGAAAATTGGGGGATGGTGTCATTTTGACCCACCAAATCCATTCTAGGGTTAACTTACTATTTCCTGTATAGTACCATGAAGTTCTTTTTATTGGTTCATTGTACCTATAATAAAAATATAAAAAACATTCTTCTTTATAAATTTTCCTTTCTTTTCCCTACCTACTCATTAAAAACACACTATACTGATGAAGGATGCATTATTGCTCTAATACAGCAATTCGCACCCCATGTTTCACGAAAATGTTTACGGTGTGCTCAGTTATTGAGAAATATCAACATTTCCCGCTGATCGGTATTTAAACAGCGAGACACGTATCAAACGAAGCCGCCCGATGACTTGCAAAGTCCATTGACAATCTGCAAAGCACTTCGAATCGCGGGGATTCCAAGCCGAGGAGTGAAATGTCAACGATATTTTTATCAGATCAGAACGTCCGAGTTTTTCGAAATTTTTCGCTTCATTTTTCGAAGCAAAGGTGAAGGACGATTTGGGGCCTCGAAAGGAAATAAATTTGTCAAGTTAGGCGCGTTATAGGTTGAGACCAGTCGTATAATCATGGAGTAAAGGAAGTTGACATTTTTTAAATGATTCACCGCATTTTCGGCACGGTTGGTTGAATTAAGGCTTGAATTTGTCACTATCGATGCTCATTTCCTATCAATAGCTGATTTTATTAAAATTAAAAACTCGGAAAATGAAGAATTCGAACACTTCGATAACAATTTCAGCATCGGTATCAGCGAACGGCTTAACTTGCTACGCTACTGGGCGAGGCCGGACTGAAACATTCGACAATCGAATCCGTCCCGCCCGGCGGTTTGAGCCGTCGCTGGGCGGCTCCAATCTTGGCGAATCGCGTCTCTGATTGGCTGAGTGCCGCACGTAACGTTCCCTCTCTCCTGCCGGGCGGGTTCAGTGCCGCACAGCAGGGCGGCACCACGAACGAGACAGTCTGCGGTTAGGTGCCTAGTACCGGAATAAGAAGATCGAATTCCCATCAAGCCATTGAATTTCAGTAATACCTTTAAATACTAAAAAATAATTTAAAAAATTTGACGACTGCTAATAAGGATTTATTTTTAATTTCAATCGGTCGCGGGTGGATGCGTTAGTTAATTCTTCTTTTAAATCAATCGGCTACTGTATTGAACTTCGACCGAAATTCGGACACACCTTGGACCTAATTTCGATCTTATTCTATACACCTACACGCCCAAGTTTCGATCTAGATTTGATAAAGCCATTCGCCGATAACAGATAAAATCGGACCCCCTGGGGCGATAATATTGCAGCTGAATAAAGGCTATTAGCCTCAGACAAGCCACATTACAGCATAATATGGACATGCAGCGAGAATAAATCAAACAAGTTCGGCTGGGCGATTAAAGTATACGCTTAGGCAAATTTATTCGATGTTTCAACATACTTGAACCATTACGCAATTGAAAATTGAATTAAAATGGATCCACGTCAAAAATTATAACGTCAGTTAGGGATTTTTACGTAGGTATGAAACTGAAAGGGATGATTATCATTTCAATGGCTGATTTCAACATTTTTTGTCATCTAATTTTCGCGTTATTTGTGTTTCAGGTGAGTGTTTATACGATTTCCCCATGGACAAACGGTGAGTTGATAGATGAGATGTAGATACCAACCGAGCTGATGATGAAAAAAATATACATCACGTCGTACTACTTATGTGAAGGAATTCAAGATTTTTTTATGGGGGGGGGGGAAGGCCCTCTTGCCTTTGCTCCTTGAAATGTTGGCGTATGTCTATATGCTTCGATCGATTGCTTATTATTGGGTTTATAGCAAGACTTTGTGCTGCTTGGTTGTCGTTGAAAATAGTGATAAAATTTTGAGACATACCAAGGTCGTTACTGAGAGTGTACAAGTGGACTGCTTCCTTAGCTGCTTCCGTCAGGCACATGTACTCCGCTTCCGTTGATGACAAAGCGACAGTTTTTTGTTTTCTGGCTTCCCACGATATGGCTCCGCCTGCATACTGGAAACAGTAACCAGTGTAAGATCGTCGATCAATTTGGCTTGCTGCCCAGTCGGCGTCCGAAAGTCCTTGAAGAGGTGTTTTCGTTGGCGAATATGTGAGAGTCAGATGGCTGGTTCCCTTCAGGTATTTCAAAATTCTTTTCGCTGCGAGCCAATGATCTTTCCCGTAGCAATTGTTAAATTGGGAGAGGTAGCTGACGCTGAAGGATATGTCTGGTCTCGTAGCTACGGCGATGTAGATGAGCGCTCCGATCAGATTCTGGTAGGGATAGTTTTTGAGTTCTTCGGTGTTTTCATTTTTCTTCAGTTGAAGTCCCGTTATCATTGGTGTGGTTACAGTTGAACAGTTTTCCATTTTATATTTTTTTAGTAGTTCCTTTATGTATTTTTCTTGGCTCATTTTTATTTTTCCGTCTTCATGTAGAAATTCAATTCCCAGGCAGTAGTTCAAAATTCCAATGTCTCGAATTTCGAAACTTTCCTGTAGTTTTTGTTTGAACTCTTCTATCTTTTTCAGATCAATCGACGCAACGATTATGTCGTCCACGTATACTGCGACGATTACGTCTTTATTTTTTGAAGTGTACACGCACGGATCTGCTTCCGATGGTGTTAGCGTCATTTCTTTCAATCTTCCATCCAGTTTTCGAAACCATTGTCTTCCCGCTTGTTTCAATCCGTAGACTGCGCGTTGAAGTAGGCATACTTTTTCTCCAGGCAACCGTAGGTCTTCTAACATTTTTGATGCCTTTTTGAATATTTCAGAATTTTCTTCTTCTTCGCATATTATTTCCGTTAGATATTTCTTCAGCAGTTTTGGTTGTTCCATGTAAATTTTTTCTTCTAAATTTCCATTTAGAAATGCTGTCGAAACATCAAACTGTCTGATTTTCATATTTTTCTCGACTGCTATTCCTAAAATGAGTCGAATTGGGCTTAGTTTCGCTACAGGGGCAAAGGTTTCGCTGTAGTCAATTCCAGGTTTTTGTGAATATCCTTTTGCCACTAAGCGAGCCTTTTTTCTTTCCAATGTTCCATCTGGGTTCAGCTTGTCTTTGAGAACCATTCGTTGTCCTACGATGTTTGTTCCAGGTTCTTTGTCAACTATGCGCCACGTTTCATTTTTTAGATGCGACTTTATTTCCTTTTTGATTGCGTCATTCCATTCAGATTTTCCATCTTCAATGTCGTTCGCGTTACTTAAGAAGGCCATCATTATTTCTTGTTCTTCATCGAATTGATTTTCTTCCCAAATTTCATCGTTGACTGGTTTTTCTTCGTTTTTTCGCTCTTCTTTCTTTTCTTCGGTTTCTTGTTCTTCATCTTCTTGGTTCGTTTTTTCTCCTGCCAAATATGAAAATCGTTCTGGAGGTTTTCGATTTCTTTTTGGCCTAGGGGTTCGAATTTGGTTAGGGTTACTTTGGTTTGGGTTACTTTGGTTCGGGTTTGGGTTTGTGTCAATTACTTGTTTTTCATTTAGTGGTTCAATTTGGATTTCTACTTGCTCTTCATTTTGGTGAATCGTTTCAGGTTCTTCCAATGAATCGATTTTTTCTGTAGTGTCTTTGAAGAACAAATCTTTCAAAACTCGGACGTCTCTTGTCACTTCAATTTGTCTCGTGAGTGGCATCCAAATCCGATAAGCCTTTGAGACTTCTGAGTATCCGACAAATACTCCTTCAGTTGCTCTTGCGTCAAATTTACCTTTGTTCGGATTTTTGTTCAAAATGTACACCTTTGAACCAAATATGTGAAGGTGTCTGACAGATGGAGGTCTTTTTACCCATTTTTCGAATGGTGTGATGTGATTCAATGTTCTTGAAGGTGTTCGGTTGTTGATGTAGTTTGCTGTGAAAATAGCTTCAGCCCAAAGTTCTGCTGGAAGTTTTCCGTCGATGAGTAGGCAACGAGCTTTGTCTTGAAGCGTTCGATTTCGTCTTTCCGCCAGTCCGTTCTGCTGGGGTGTGTGGACAGTTGATAGTCTTCTTTGAATTCCTTTTTCTTTCAAATAGTTGTCAAATTCTTTGTTGATGTATTCTGTTCCGTTGTCTGATTGGAGATACTTCAATTTTGCACCTGTTGATCTTTCTGCTTCTCTTTTGTATTGTTTGAAGACTTCTAGTACTTCACTTTTTTGTTTTAGGAAGTATACTTTACAGTATCGTGATGCCTCGTCTATGAACGTCACGAAATATCGAGCTCCTCCGGGCGATATAGTACGCATCGGACCACAAACGTCTGTGTGTACGATTTCCAGAATATCTAGTTTCTTTGGTGTTTCCCTAGTAGGAAATGGAAGTTTTGCGAGTTTACCTTGTAGACAGACTTCACATTCTCCAAGTTTAGAATTTGAGTCGAAGTAGAGGCCATTCAGAGATTTATTTTTCTGTGCAATTTTTAATTCAGCTTCGTTGATATGAGCCATCTTGCGATGCCATGTCATGATGTCGTCTGAATTGTTCGAAATGTTGTTTGTTTCCTCCTCGTTCGTTGTTTTTGTGTTGACGTAGTATAATCCATTTGATTTTCTTGCTTGAAGTACAGCGATTCCCTCTGGATCTCGTACAGTAGCTCTATCTTTTTCGAATATGACTTTGAAGTTTTTGTCAGTTATTTTTGAAACTGATAGTAGATTTGTGTTCAAAGTTGGTACAAACAATGTGTTCGTCAGGTTTACTGTGCCCTCGTGGACGTTTAGCTTCACAAGTCCTGAGCCAGTGATAGCAGCTGTTTGATCTGTCGCCGCTAACTTCAGAATTTCTTTGGATTCGGTGTTGTCCAGACTTGAAAATTGATTTTTGTTTTTGCACATGTGTGATGTGCATCCTGAGTCTATGCACCACCGAATGTCTTTTTGTTCATGTGTTGTGTTCGACGACAAACACGTTTCTACTTTGAATGTGCTCTCTTGATGTCTCCTTGCTCTGCAGTCTTGTGTTCTGTGTCCGATCCTTTTACAAATCTCACATTTCGGTTTGTTTTGGTAATTATCTCGTTGATAGTGATCTCGTTGGAAGTTGTCTCTATTTTGGAAATTGGTGGTTCGAGACATTTGATTGTGATTGTTTTGTGGTTTGTATGACGAATATTTTTGAGTTCTATTGTAGTGTTCATGGCGATTTTTTCCTAGAAATGCACCTTCTGCACCTGGTGGACTGTTGTCTTTGTTTCTTGCTTCGTTTTCTTCAAGAATTTTGATTTTTAGAATTTCTGGCTTGGGTAGTGAATCTTGGCATTCTATGGCAATGCGAAAATTTTCGTAAGACGGCGGTAGACTGTAAAGTATCATGACACTAAGCAGGTCGTCATGAATTTCAATATCCATGTCTCCGAGTTTGTTGACCACGTCCGAAATTTCGTTGAGATGATCACGAACATCCCCGTTTTCCTTTAATTTTTGGAGGATCAGTTTCTTTAGCAAAGTTGCTTTTCTGGCCGGTCCTCTGCTTTCGTAGGTTTCTCTGAGAGTATCCCATACTTCTTTTGAGGTTTTGCAATGCCTGATCTGTTTCAACTCAGATGGAGAAATGATGAGCAACAAGTCTGATTTTGCATTCAAATCTTGTTCTTCCCAATTTTCGATTTGTTTGGCATTGTCGTTTTGTGACGGGTCAATTCTTGGTTTAGGTATTTGTCCGGTGACATACTTCCACAAGCCGCTTTTCACGAGGATCGCCTCGGCATGAATTTTCCAGGTGTCATAATTTCCTCTTCTTAGAGGTTCAATTCGGTAGTTCGACATTTTTTTTTTTTTTTTGTTGAAAAAGAAATTATGTGAACATGAACTATTATTTACATTATTTACAGTATTTGACTTCGATTTCGATACTGAGTTTGAGTTTTTGTTTCTTGTGAGTTTCACTTCGATTTCGATAATGAGTTTGAGTTTTTGTTTCTTGTGAGTTTGACTTCGATTTCGATACTGAGTTTGAGTTTCGGTTCCATTGTGAGTTTGACTTCGATTTCGATTATGAGTTTGAGTTTCTGTTTCTTGTGAGTTTGACTTCGATTTCGATAATGAGTTTGAGTTTTTGTTTCTTGTGAGTTTGACTTCGATTTCGATTATGAGTTTGAGTTTCTGTTTCATTGTGAGTTTGACTTCGATTTCGATTATGAGTTTGAGTTTCTGTTTCTTGTGAGTTTGACTTCGATTTCGATAATGAGTTTGAGTTTTTGTTTCTTGTGAGTTTGACTTCGATTTCGATAATGAGTTTGAGTTTCTGTTTCTTGTGAGTTTGACTTCGATTTCGATACTGAGTTTGAGTTTCTGTTTCTTGTGAGTTTGACTTCGATTTCGATACTGAGTTTGAGTTTCGGTTTCCTTGTGCGTTTGACTTCGATTTCGATTATGAGTTTGAGTTTCTGTTTCTTGTGAGTTTGACTTCGATTTCGATACTGAGTTTGAGTTTCTGTTCCATTGTGAGTTTGACTTCGATTTCAATTATCAGTTTGTGTTTCTGTTCCATTGTGAGTTTGACTTCGATGAGTTGAAGAATTCGATCCTTACACTGCGAAAGCACATTCTCTGAATCGTCACTTAAGTTCTAACACCGCCTAACTCAATTTTTGGCGAAAATGAGTTGGACACACCAATCGATAGATTTTTCAATAGCCGATCTCATGGTAACACTGCCAAGGAGATTGAACCAACCGGTGAAGAAGGAGATGGAGAAGAGACAGCACCGCTCAATGTATTTCCATGTTGAAATAATTAGTTTTTTGTTCCTCCTGAAAACTTGGAAAAATTGAGTTAGGTGGTGTTAGAACTTAAGTGACGAAATACAAGACGCTTATCTGTTAAAACTGCGAATATGCTAACATTTATGTCACGGTAGGTACCTGTTTCGTAGGATTACCTAGACGTTCACCCATAAATCGTGATGGAATTCAATCGTGCGTTTTCAGGAGAACGAAAACAATAAAAACGTGCACAGCCACTCACCATTGTTTGATTTTCGATGATTTAACAATCCACTGTTCACATCATGGTCGAATTTTCGAAGGGCTCATATTAAAATACAATAGGCAGATGTAGTAACACATTTTGTGACTGTTTTTCCTATCTGCGAATGTTCCCAAAAATAATTTTCTTTGTTATGTTAACAAAGCAATTAAATGGGAAATTAAATTTTAAAAAATTAAACATGGAAATGTTGAAAATAAACAATTAAATGGAAAATCAGATTTAGCGCTGGGTGTTTATGATGAAACTGAAATGCTGTTACACTATACAGTTACTGTATTACAGTAGGTTGGTATGGAACTAAAAAAATTAGCTAATCATTTTTGGATCAGCTTAGATTTATTGCAAAAGTTCCATTCACTGCAACATACTAATGGCGATGAAATCATTATAACTCGCATCGTGAGGTATTTCAGAAAAATTAAAATTGAGATTAGTTGTTTATGGGAACCTGGTCATTCTGATACTGTAATAGAGGAGCCTAGTTTCTTACGTAAATAGCTCTATAACTGTAATACCTACCTTAATTTAAACCTCACTCACGTTATTCTAAAAGGAAGGGACTAAAATGCATTCCCCTAGTTCGCAATGAGCTTTCACCGATTTGAAAAGCCTCGAACGCTCCAACATCGACGAGGAAGTTACCATGAAAAATAAATCAAGCTCGCGGAAGAACTTGGATTACAGAACTGGATTAGATTCACGGAGAATTCTTATCGAGCATTGCGGACGTCATTTATCAAGATTAGAAAAACCGTCCCGGCGTTACAAAGAGATGTGTAGTAACCGAAGTTGGCTGGCTGGCAATGGTCGTCATCAAAAGGACCTAATGGCAGGCGGAGAGAAGGACCTCTTTGAAAGGATTCGTTATGTTTGGATCCTTCGAGCGAAGCAAATACGAGAAGTCGAGAGCCATCGAGTCCAAAAGCAACAATCGGCTGTGATCCGATGGTATGACTGATCAGGGCGGTCCTGATTGAGTAAAGTAAACATTGGTTTTTATCCTTCGCCCAATATCCTTCGAGGTGAACCGGCAGGATCACAGAAACCGGGGGAAAACTGAAAGTAAGGATGTCAGCACTTTCGACGGTAAAAAATAAAGGAAAATTTTTTAAAAGTAATTTCCAACAAATCTCTTTCTCTGACATTTTTGCGTAGAAATTCACGTTTTTGGCATTTTTGCGTTTCCGACCTCAACTCTCAACCAGTGGTGCAGAACATTTTTCTCTATTTTTGACCATCGAAAGTGGGCCGTGTAGTCGCAACCCAAGGAACAGGTCCAAACATAGAGAAGCTCCTATTTCCCGGTTCAGCCACAACCCAGGGGCCCCATCGGCTTCGTTCTGCAATAATCTTCTTCTTCTTCTTCTTCTTTCTTCTTATGCTGCCCTGATCCTGTAATCTAACTAGCTCCCGCCTCCGTAGGGTAGACTTTTGGGTCGTCGGCCCAGAGGAACCCGACAGTGCTGAAAACAAAATAATTGTTTACTTCGGCGTTATGTTCCTGAAAAGTCCGGTGGGACGGTCTCTTCCTCTTCGAATCCACTGCAAAACTGAAGATTCAGCAAATAATGAAAACCCCGAGTCATCGGTTAGTTGAGATGCAGGAGTTATGGGCCCATAACCTGTACGGGGGGAATGAATTTCAAAAGAATCGTATCACACCGAGTTAGCGATGTCTAATGACGTCCAAACGAGCATGCTAAGGTCGGGATATTCCGGATTGCCCAAGTGCCAAGCGTGGGCACAAGTTATAGTTTGTTATGCAGATCGGCCAGCCCGGGAGGCACATTTTAACAAATGTTTTCCAACTCTGTCGCAACCGCTTACAGCCGGATGACATCATTCTCAAATTTGCAAAGCCTCGGTCTCGTTTTGTTCCGTTCTAATCCAATTCATCGAATTCTCAACGCGGATTTCGAGCACCCACTGAGCTTTGACATTTTCCCCCGGACGAAGGACGATCGTTGCAAAGTCTGGAAAAGATCATCGTTATAGTTTCGAAGTCGGAATTCGTGACTCGATTATTGAGATGATGCGTTTTTAACCAGCCCCGCTCAACTGGAGCTGTTGTGTTGTAATTGATGAAAGGTCTAACTGATGTCGCTTGAAAAACTTGAATTATTCCAATAAGTGAGATCTTTATGTTGAAGTGAACATTGGGAGAGTACGTAGTGTAACATGAGAACATGCTGCACGCAGTGCCAAAAAACCACCAACCGAGAAACAGAGCTTGCTCAGTAAAACCAGTGGTGCGTAGATAACACACAATACTTCCATATTTTGAAACGTAAAATTGGGACACGATTTGATCATATTTTGACTGCTTTTAAGGGTGTTTAGGCCAAAAATATCGAAAAATTCACTATTAAAATTTTAAAATTCGCTCAAAATGAAAAACCGCCACATTTTTGGAATGTAAAAAATATCCACATATTCTGCAAGGTAAAACAAAGATTTTAAGACCAAGAACGCTCAAATCGGTTCATTTTTGTGGCCGGAAAAAAATAAAATAGAAAACACTAAAAATGCAAATATATCGGAAGTACTGTGCGTTATCCAAATTTCGATTAAACAGGGTGTTAGGTCTTGTCGAGACAAACATTTCAGTTCAAGAAATTTGAAAAAAGGTTGAGAATTGAGGGAGTTATGGTCATTTTTGTAAATGACCACAGACGGACAGACGGACTAACGGACACACGGACTAACGGACACACGGACTAACGGACTAACGGACACACGGACACACGGACACACGGACACACAGACACTTGTTCAGGAAGTGATTCTGAGTAAATGTGTATAAGAAAAAGTTTTTTCTGAAGCTCCGTTCCGATTCTCGATTTTAGGACGATCACAATACTTCCATTTACTCTGTAAATATGGAAGTAAAAACTGTTTTTCTGCATTCAAACGTCGATTCCTCCTGACGTGCGAGGCATATCAACGAAAATGATTTTACCGTAGAAAAGCTGACATTTGGGACAGTTTTTGGTGGAACGTGCGCGGGATTTTCCCAAATTTTTTAGTAATAAACGCACATTGGGAAACCCGATGGTCTTAAAAAATATAAAACTTCTCGATTTCGGCCCAATTTTTCGCTTGCTGAACTTAATACTAGAAAACTTTAAGAACCCTCAGTTTATGGAAATTTCAACGACTTTTCCAATGGTACCCCAATTTTTGCAATTACTCCTGAATTCGAGGGACTTATTGCCATTTAACTGATCAAAGTCAAAAACGCGAAAAAACTTTTTTTACTTTGTCCCAGAAAAATGGCCGTAAGTCCCATAAATTTTGGAGTAATTACAAAAATAAGGATACCGTTGGATAGGCCGTTAAATTTTCTAGAATCTTACGGTATTTGCAGTTTTATAACATCAAGTTTAATAAGCAGAAAATCGGGCCCAAGTTGATCAATTTTTACAGATGGTGATTTTTATATACACCTAATAATGCGTAACTGCCATATTTATGAAAATATTCTTGACGTTTTTTTAGCTTCTACCTACAACAAAAATGTATTTTAGCAGAGATGCTCCATTAGTAAAGCAGGTAGTACAGGCATTTCCTGATTTGCGATTCATTTCGTTCGCAAGGACCTGCAATTATGGATGAACGAACTAAAACGTCCTTTCAATTCCATCAATTGCTAGAGGTATTTCAAAAATTAGCTTTCAAGAACTGGTCGTCCCTGGAGAGACCTTGTGTTTCCTAGTGTTAATACGGCGGCTCATCTGGCGAAGAAAAGCAAAACTGATGATCCACTTAACCAGGCTCATCCTGGACAGGTAATCTGTAACCGAGTCAAAAGCCGTACGAATTTATCCTTTTTGTCGGCCAGGCCGCAGGATTCGGTCGCGTGATAAATTGGAAGCCGAGTATGCGGATTTCGGTCGATTTGAAGGACCTTGGTCGAACGAGGAAGAGAAACCGAATATTCGGAAGAGGAGGATCTCGAAATGATGACCAATTTTGAGATTGCCAGGCAGCGATATTGATTTTAAATTATTTTTCCCGTTATTTTATTCCTTCTTTCGGCGAATGATCGAGAATTTGGGATTTTGGTAGTTTTATGTTTACCTATGCTATTCATTACATCTACTGCAATCACTCCGCGCCACAGAAAAGTAAAATTCCTTTCACAGTTTCAGTCGAAACGAGCTCAGGATTCGTTTCTTGTGATGCAATCCGTTCCCATTGACTCTTTTCGAATTCGGTTCGACGAACAGATTCACTGAATGTCGATGAGCCTTTCGCCGATAAACAATTCCCTTTTTGGCGACCCGACTATGCGACAGATCCTTCCGAGACGGCAGGAGGGCTCGCCCACAGACCAATCCGATCCAGTTCCAAGCTGTCTGCCCATATCGGCCTGCTGGATGGCGTACGACCATCCGTGCGAGGTTACGCCACCGGCCGGCGTCCGCTGGACCTTTCACCTTAATATTCTTCGGTGGCGGCTCCTACCCTCAAACCCAGGGGGTGCACTGAGACCATATTATGGAACAATCGCGAAGGGAATAAAAGACTACATTGTCCTTTTCTCAGCCGAACATCAACTCTAACTAAATGCGAATAAACAGAAGAGGAGCATGCATGATGCAACCAAATTAAAAAAAAAAACAGTAGGTACTTGAATTCTGAACTGATAAGATAAGATAAGATATGATAAGATAAGATATGAAAAAAATAAGATATGATAAGATAAGATATGATAAGATATGATAAGATAAGATATGATAAGATAAGATATGATAAGATAAGATATGATAAGATAAGATATGATAAGATATGATAAGATATGATAAGATAAGATATGATAATATAAGATAAGATATGATAAGATATGATAAGATAAGATATGATAAGATAAGATATGATAAGATAAGATATGATAAGATAAGATATGATAAGATAAGATATGATAAGATAAGATATGATAAGATAAGATATGATAAGATAAGATATGATAAGATAAGATATGATAAGATAAGATCGCATTCTCCCGGCAGTGCACGACAAGCTCTGGACAAGCTGGTGTTTGCTCCTGGACATAGGTCGAGGATTCTGACAGGCTCACTAATACTTCAAAAATTATTCATTATTCACTGCTTCATACCGTGTACACAGCCTAGTCTGCCTTCCTTGAAGGGGTTGATTTTCTTTAGCTCATTTGCTACAATGTTTGTTCTATACAATTTTCAAAAAATATACACTTTATTCGAGTTGAAGTTTTTTTCGTGTTTTCGACTTAGTTTCAGTAAAATGGCCATAGCTCCCTTCAATTTTGGAGCTATCGCAAAAATGATTATACCGTTGGAAAGCTAACATTCTTGGTCAGTTTTTCCTTGAACTTGAGCGGGAGTTTTCTATTTATTTCTAGTCCTAAACGCGCGCTAAGAAAAGACAACTTTCAAAAATTGAGCTTTTTTTACTTCAGCCTAGTTTTCGGCTTTTTTAACTTAATGTTAGAAAACTGAAAATACCGTCAGATTACTGGAAATTTAACGCTCTTTCCAGTAATATCCTCATTTTTGCGATTAATTCAATTTTCAAGGGACTTATGGCTATTTTACTGCAACTAAGTAGAAAATACGAACAATTTTCAAGGTAAAAAAAGCGCACTTTTTCTTGGGCTCACAGAAAATGTTATGGAACCAAAATTGTAGACTTTATGTCAGCCATTCTTGTTTTTCAGATTTTTGTAATAGTTGGTTGCCATACCTACTCTAACCTTCAAATCGGTTAGTAGTTAGCGTCAGTAAAAAGTAAAATTCACAGGATTGTGAGGGTTGCCTGAAATAAACCTTGCGAATAAAATTGTCTATACGAGCCTAATAAAAACAAAGTGAAGGGGACATTTCGAGCGAAAAACCTTGAAATGCTAACGACAAAAATCTTCAAAAATAAAAATTCCATCGGTCGTTCGGCTAGAGGACGACCCGGATCTTGGCCAGTCGACCTTAGAGAGGAGCATGTCACGTAAATCGCCTACTTAACTCTCTGCTTGCTGTTATACCATTTTTGTCTCGGATGACATCTCTTCGAAACAGGTTTTTCGCATTAAATTCAACTATGAACATAATTTGGCGCTGATAATCCGCTGGACAGCTGCCAAATATTGCGTCAACCGAGAAGTTGAAATATCGGGACACGTTTCAGTCGTTCCATAATGGTAGGCTAAAAAAATGATACACTTTATACATGTTGTTCACACTTAGGATTGTTTCTTTGAGGGGGTTGATTCTTCAGCTCAATTGCTACAGTTTTAGTTCTATGAAATTTTCTGAGATCCCGAGGAAAAGTACACTTTTTTCACTTCGAAGATTTTTTTAACTTTTCGACTCAGTTTCAGTAAGATGGCAATAACTCCCTCAAACATTAAAGTATTTACAAAAATAAGGATACCAATGGAAAGAGCGTTAAATTTCCAATAATCTTACCGGTCCAGTTTTCAAAAATCAGCATTCCAACCAACTCAAAATCTCTCGTAAAAACCAACATTGCAGCGAAAATTTACGTTATTCTGCATTCAAACGTCGACTTCTCCTCTTAAACGAGGGATAAGTTAAAAAATGACAACACCGTTGGAAAGCTGACATTCTTGGCCAGTTTTTCCCGGAACGTGACTGGGATTTTTCATTAATTTCATTCCTACATAACCGCACGTTGAAAAATCATGATTTTCAAAAACTGAGCAATCCTCGACTTTGACATTATTTGATGCCTATTTAAGTTGATGTTGGAAAGTTGCAAATACCATGAGCTTATACGAAATTTAACGGGGTTTCCAACGGTATCCTGATTTTTGTAATTATTTTAATATTTGAGGGCCTTAAGGCCGTTTTACTAGAATAAGTCAATTCCACGAAGAAACCTTCAAAGCGAAAAAAAAGGACTTTTCTTTGAACACATAAAAAAAACTTTTATTTTAAAATGAAAGTTGTAGCAAATGAGCTGAAATTTTGAGCCCATTAAGAAGACAATCCCAAGTGTGAACACCCCGTGTAGCAGGTAATTAAGTAAATTCGTTGCATTTTAATATTACTGTGGAGGAGGTAATGAATTAGATTAGACTCTTGGTTCTTATGTTCTCCAAGTTTCTTCCGGAACGTTTTCAAAAAGATTTTTCGGACCCAGTGGCCCACATTTTGGGCTTCATCCCAAATCGACCGGACTCATCTTCCAAGTGACGTAACGGCCGATCCGGCCAACTTAATTCGCATTTTGGATGAATCCTGCCGAGAAAAAAGCTCAATCTTTTATATGGAGTTCGGCGTCCGAGTAACTTTCCTCACGACTGCGTCGAATTCCGTTCATCTTCGCTTCCTCAATCTTTCGGAAGCCTTTCCCTTTCTGTCGGACGCTAAATTGAACGGGGCCTCTCAATTAGTTATCCGTCTCCTTTTACTTTCAATATTTCCAAGTAAGTTGCACCTCGGTCTACAACTCAGAAATTCGCCTCACGGCCGTAACCAATTGGTGTGATTTGATTTTCGTGATCGATTCCATCCACCTGTTCTCTTTTCGATGTTTTTCGCCATTGCTTCTTTCTGTTGCTGGATTTTTATATTTCAAGAAGATTTTAGTTTTTTCCAATTAACCTCACAGAGATATCATGGGGATTTTCCTAAAAATTTGCCATTTTTCACAATTTGAAATTCTGAAAAACAATTTCATCTAGGTACAGATGAATAAGATCAAAATTTCATTGAGTAGACATACGCTCAAACGATCAGGGTGAAAACATGCTTAACTTATTTCAAAATTGGGTTTTCTTCTATTTTCTTCAGTTTTCAAATAATTGTCAATTTTGATTTGTTATTAAATCATGTTCCTTTTCTAAGGGAGCTCTTAATCCTAGAGGTTTCCTAGGCATACATAGATTTTCTTGATTTTTTAATGTTTTATATTTTAGAATTTCTTTTTATAGAGAGGTTGGTTCTTCATTAGTTTGACCTATTCCATCCAGTTTAGTCTATTTTTCATTTTCCCTTAGAACCGCAATAGGAAGATACAACATTTTTTAGGTGCCATGTTAAGGGGAAATAAAGTTTCCATAGAATAAAAGTTGGATTCTAGTACAATTAATGTATCAATTTTATTAGGTGTTTGGTGTAACGACCTAAAAGCGGAAAAGTCGTAAATAGATCGCTCTTGTTGTTCTGTTATCCTGCATTTCGTCATATCGGTAACTTTATCGTCAGTGTTTCCGCCCATGCCAAATTTGGGACATAAGTGTCGTTCCGTTTCCTCGGGAGAAAGGCATTGCACTTACATGGGCAGACTGGGATGTTAGAAAGCCTAAACAGCTTTACAATCTCTCTCATAATCTGTAAACAATGGCCAATCTCCTCGAAACGCTGGTATTGTTTTTATCAATGAAAAAACGGAAGGAGGTGTGGGACAGTGTTGCCAAGTTGGGGGTTGTCTCTCTCCACTCTCCGAATAGTCCATTTTTAATTCGTCCTTAACTTTTGGGGGTTTCCTGGGGATTTATTTTTCTCAGTTTGGAGGATTTGGGGGTTTTTGACGTTGTGTCGGGGGTTTTTGACTGCCGCACCTTGGCAACACTGGTATGGGAGAATTTACGAGTAACCTGAAGACGTAGAAGAATGAAAAACATTCTTCTTCATTTAAAGCATCACGGAAAAATATGGAAAAATGTGATAACAAATTAAATAAAAATGCAATAAAATATCACTGGGTAGTTCTCAATTTGATAAAAAAAAATATAAAAATTCTGAAAAAAAAATGAAATCTCCAAGAAAAATAAAATCCTATCTCATCTCCAAAAATGAATAATTTACGATTTCAGGGCATTCTTCGATAAGTCTGACACAGGCACAGGCACCTTTTACCCACAATGTTACCTTATATAGCGCATATTGTCGGATCGAAGGGTTCGGCTCACCTTATCTCCTTCAGGGTCAGCTTTCTTGACCTTATTGAGTCCGAGATGCGAAAAAAAGCCTTCGAATGTTAAAGTGAATAATATTTTTGAGGTCAAGGATAGTTCAGTATCAAGAGCAACTGACCTGACCAAGTGGCCGCAGACTATTTAGGCATAATGTCATGAACTCAAATCGATATTCGCACCAACGATAATACTTTATTTTTGGGGTGGGTCCATAAAATCGGTCAGGTTTCCCATAGTATCTAGAGAAGCTTCGACCCCTAAAATGATCCCATTAATTTTTATTAAACCTAATTTTCTATTTTATTTAAGGCACGTTTCAAAAATTGTTCAAGTTCTTGAGTTGCTCACGTTTTTTCTATTTTTTTGTTGTTGTTGTTGTTGTGGAAAAACAAATTTTTGTTTATATACCATGCCACTCACAGAAGTTAACTTGAAAAAGTTTAAAGAATTTCGCCTCCATGGTGAAAACATTTATTCTGTAAAATACCATTTCCAGAACACGTTTTAAGAACATAATATGTTATATAATGTTGAATATATTATATTTTGAAAATGATCGCAATTTTCCAACTTCAGACGTTCTGGTAAAAAAATGTTTTTCGTAAAAAATTATTTCCGGGACTATTTCTGAAAAAAATATTTCAAAAAATGTTCAAAATGTTAGCAATTTTTCACGCCTATGTTAAGCCGATTCAGGTTTGATACAGACCCCGTTCCATCGATCCTCTCGCAACTTCCTCATCGGCGAAGGGCCGTAAAATAGGTCGATCTGGCCTTTCAGATCCTCTAGGTCTGCCGACGTCTGTTTCGGCTGTCTCGAAAGTCTGTCAACCTGCGAAGGTCTCTTCCTCGACAGGAAACGTTGCCGATGGGTCACGGCTATAAAAGCGGAGGATGATTCGGTCATCTTGTCTGCCGACGCCTTCCCGGCACAATAGCGACCGTACGAGTTGTTAGGCGTTATTTTGTACGCCCAATTGAGGATGTGCTGATTGGGTTTTGACGACTTTTTCAATGCCAAGTGTCGATTTTCAAATTGCCGTTGTCCTAATACGGCTGATACTTTGAGTCGGTACGGTAGGAGACATTGAACTTTCATGCTATGAGGCCATTGTGGCCAATTTTCCTTAATTGTCCGCTAAATCGGCCATTTTTACCGTATCATTGGTTCGATGAAGATCATTTTCCAGTAGAATTTTGAATAATGAATGAATTTTGGGGCAGAATTACTCCAAAATCCGTCCGTTCCTCTTGAAGGACACCGTATTTTAACCTAGACGGTTGAATAGTGGCGAGATTTCAGCGAGAAACCAAGTTTTCCCGCATTCAAACGTAGATTTCTCCTCTAGTCAGCTAGGTAAATCAGAAAATGGTTACACGGTTGGAAAGCTGATATTTTGTGCCGGTTTTCCCCCTGAGCGTGCGAGAAGGTTTTCCATTTTCTTAGTCCTGAACGCACGTTGAAAAAATCGTGATTTTTAAAAACCGAGCAACCCTCAACTTTGGCCCTATTTTCTGCTTATTTAACTTGATGTTGTAAAGCTGAAAATAAGGTGGGTATATGGAAAATTTAACGGTCTTTCCAACGGTATTCAATTTTTTGTAACTACTTCAAAATTTGAGGGACTTATGGTCATTTTACTGAGACTAAGACGAAAATATGAAAAAGAAACTTCAAAGCGAATAACGCGTACTTTTTCTGGGGCTCACGAAAAAGTTCATGGAACAAAAATTGTAGCAAATGAGCTGGAGAATCGATTTCTTCAAGGAAGACAATCTCAAGTGTGAACCGTCTGTATCTGAGCGCTCTTTTCAGAAATCAGTTTCAAGACCGGCCTGAACAACTGGAGGAAAATGATATAGCATGTGTTGCTAGTGTCGTGATAGGATCAACCTGCAAGTTATACGATTTTCAACGCTTCGAATTGGGAATATTAGGCTGTGGAAGGTCGGATAAAGCCAACGCCCCTTCGTCGCCGGGGCAAAACTCGCAAATCTGGGTTAAGGTCTTGCCACACGTGATCTGCTGCTTTTATTTTGATTTTCATTCAAGCTCTCCTTCGACTGGTTGGCTGAGAACTCGATCAACAGAAGCGGGTGCTTGACCAGGGGTGATAAATAACAACTTAGCAACCGGGCCGATCTGGTCTGGGAGATAACGTCAGAGTCTGTCTGGCGAACTGGTCCGATACGGCAGACAAGCAGTTCCATACGCTCCGATAACCTGTTGACTTCGAACGTGTTACGTGTATTGACATATACGAAACATGTTGACTGAGAGTAATGTGGTTAAATACTTGGGTCAGCTGGTGCCATAATATATGACGTTTTCAATGTAGCGAAGCGTTTTTAAAATAAATAAGTTGACACAACAGATTTTGAATAATTTTTCCAAATAATTCGCACAATTTTCATTAAAATTTCGGGAAATGGTTCAATTATTAATTTACGTATCAAAATTATCAACTATTCGTTGTCAAAGAGTCGAATTTCGAAATAGAGATTCTTCGTCGACGATTTCGTGGGCATATCCGTGACGTCAGCGTTGACGTGAATCCGACGATAACTGTTTCAATTCGCCGCGTACCCGTTCATTTTCGAGCTCAATCGTCCGGAGTTTTGCAACGGCATTTTACAAGGGTCAAACGGGTCGGATTCCGCGGCTGTAAATTGTAATCGGACAGTTGAGTCTGGGGGTGAGACCATTGGCTGGATCTGGGTCGAAGAGATGCCGCAATCCTGCGTGCGGCGTCTTGAGTTTTATTCGAGTATCGTGAATAAAGTTTTTTTCCAATAATAATTGTAGCGACCACACAGGTTTTCAAAATTTGAAATCAGAAACATTCATTGTACGAAATTTTAACGGGACAACTCGTTTCACAATTCAACTCACCGACAGCTTCATAAAGACAACAACTCCAGAACAACAAAACCCCTTGGAGGATGGAACCATCGTCCCCCTCGCACTCTAGCGGCGTCCCACAAACTTACTACAAAATTCGTATTATTCGGAATAATCTAGGAGCAAAAATATGCACGTATTCCTGTTCTACGAAGCGCTTTCGCAATGGTGGCCTCTCTAGCCAGCTGACGTAGAGAATTCGGTAGGATTTCATAAAGCTGCTTGGATCAGCCTGCTACATTATAATATTCTTGTTAAATATTATCATTTAATTTTCATAGTTTTCGTTATCATAATTTATTTATTTTTTGTAGAGAATGGCGATTTCACAGCTTTTTATATCGACTTCCCTGTGTGGACCAGTGTGTGACGATGCCAAACATGACGAAAGCGCTCGAGAGTTTTGTAATAAAAATGATGAGATAACTTCGCCTAATCAATCTCATCCTCAACTTTCTCACTAACATTCATTTCGTACTTTGTTTTATCCTTAGATAAATTTTAAATTTCATAAAAGTGAAAAGTTTGGTACAGTCGTCAAATAATTTGTTTTTAATGTTATGAAGCGTTGTAACGATTCGTGTCACCAGTCTTACGTTTTGACTTTCGACTGTAAACCCAAACACCATTAAGGCTAGTGGGTGGTAACGGGCGCATTCTGTACTCTAATGCGAGCAGCTGAAAGGTGAAGGTTCCTGAGGTCGTTATCAGGAAAAAGGTACGACAGGCGTGGAAACGTAACAGGGAGGGTCCATCAATTTAGTTTATTCGTCAAATAAACATTACTCTCCGAATAAGTAGTTTCTTGGAAAGGTAGAATATGAATTTCTTCGTCAACCTATCAATGGAAATTTTTATTCGGAGAATAATGAATATTCGATGAATAAACTGAATTGTTGAACCCACCCTTAGAGAAGAGATTATTGAGCTCTGGCAAAACTGCTCACCTTGGTGGATCGAGTGCCTCCAGAAAGACTTAAATCCTTATTTTCGAAAATTATGGGACTTACATAGTTTTTCAAATTTACTGTCGGCGGCTGATCGGAACCCTATGAAGTTACATATCAAAATTTTCTTCTCGGCCTTGCCAATCCAGAAAAATGGTCAACAGACTTCTAATTTCAACGAGTTGACAATGAGAGCGTTTTGAAATTTTCAAATCGAGACCAAACCCAAGGTATTGACAAATGTCCACTTCTTGAGGTTTTCTTGTATTCCCTAGATCAAGACGAACATTTTTGTTCATCAGGGGCTTTCCCCAGACCCACCGTCTGACCCACGTTTGAGCTTTGATGCGAATTTTGAAAAAATGTTCAAGTTCCCTCCAATTATTGTACTTTTTGAAACTGTAGCCTTTTTGAGAATTCAATCTTAAGCATCTTTTGTGCAGGACAAGTTTTTGATCCGACCCTTCCTTGTAGCTGAAAATCGAGATTTAAATTTTTGATTAGCTTTGGATTTTTGACCTTTAAAAAATTACTGTTTCCTCTTGGTTGATCGGAACCCCATGAAGTTACATATCAAAATTTTTGTCTCGGCCGTGCCAATCCAGGAAAATTGTCAAGAGACCCATATTTTCAACGTGTTGACCATGAGAGCGTTTGGAAATTTTCAAATTGTGTGCTATATTTTTTTCTGAACTCTCCTAATGGTAGGTATTTTCGAATAGATTTCTGCAAGTATCTACTGTGGCCTATTCAGTATCGAGCATTGACCGACTTTGGAACGATATGTTTAACAAGGGATACCCCATTACGTAAGGCACCCGGGCGTTGTCGGCTGTCTACTGTTTGCGGAGAAGGAGTTCGTTAGTTCGGTTTTGGATTTCATAGAAGAAAATAGGTCAAGGGGGATCATCTGGCGGTTTTCATAGGCTAATATACTTCGTACATAGCCATTGTCGGACCGAATGTACCGAAGCGGCTTTTCTGAACTTCTGGATCGCTACCACCGCAAACGAGGAGAAAAATTTCAAAATCTAGCCAGTGTCTACATCTAATGAAGCGGTATTCTTCGAAGTCTGGGATTGTAACTTATTCGACTGCAGACGAAAATTATTTCGACTGACGCAACGCCTTCGTAAACACTTATCGGTTAATGTTTTGTGGAGAATTTGGAGACATTTGTTTTCCGTTAACTTTGGTGTTTTCTTCATTTTACCATACGCCATTTAATTGTAACTTAACCTATGTGATGGACAAGTAGTAATTTAGGCTGATTTTGAAATTTGTGGATATTTTATTTGGAAAACTGTTCCCTACTTTTGCGAATAATAACTTATTTTTCAACAGTCCAAAAATTGAATTGAATTCCGATCAATCATCAAAAGTTACGGCCTATTTCCTTATACGAACCGGCAGTCGCAGCGCCGGCCGTAGAAGTGAAGCGCAGGCGCGGAGACTGCGGCCTAGCGATCGGGTCCTGCCCTTACGGTCCGGTTCAAGAGCAGTTCAGGTTCCCAGGATCCGATGTCTCTGAGTCGGGACAATGTCTATTATTTCTCGAACTCGCCCGTGGTGGTTTTGTTGACAATAATTTCTCAAAAATTGTTGCGTTGTTATCTACGCACTACTCGTTTATTTTTGTATTAGCTGTAACTGAAACGACAAAATTCCAATAAGTATGCAGAAAACATAGACTTTTCTTGAAGATTTTTTCGTTTTGAAAATGTTTGGTGGGTTTTTAGCTCATAGCTTGTCATGTCTCAAAGAAAAAAAAATTTTTTTAAATTATGTACCTATAGGTACATAATTTTAAAAAAATTTATTTTTCTTTGTATACAAAGTTTTCCTTCAATTAATTTTGAACTGTTATGTACTGTTTTTTATATACGACGTATCTTTTTATGAACAATTTTTTTTTGTTGATATAGAGTAAATTGGATAAAACGAGCAGACAGTACACAGTTTATTTCAATCGCGCCTTCGTTCGCATTGGCAAATATGTTAACGTACTAAAGGATTACGAAGTTTCACTTGGGTTAATTGAAGTTTCTGGGACGTGAATTTAAAAGACTTTCGATTGCACGAGCTGAATCGTTGAAAAATTAGCGGACCAATTAGCGTCGCCTGCGGGGGTCCGTGGGTTGTTCATTACAAGATTCCGAACAGGTTCTCTCCCCCGATCGCAACACCCACTGACATGCGCATTGACTGACAAGTGATGTTTGGCAATTAACTGTTGTATAAAAGGGAATTACAATGTTCTAACGAGCGATCCGAGGATTCTACTGAACAATCTCGGAATTTAGGTACTGTAAACGTAATAAAACGTTTAAATTCTTTGGCAAACCACCAAATTATGAGAAGACAGGTTGTCCCGAACTTGGGATGAAAAAAAATTGAGTGAAACTAGACCGAAAATGGGACGAAACGCCGTCATCCGCATTTTTCTACCTCAACTCGTTTCCAAGATACGATTTTTTAAAAGTTTTATTCAAAAAACTGTTTTGTCAGAAAACTGACATTTTGCCGTAATACCTATTTGCGGACTGTACCGTCCCTTCAGGCCAGCCTTTAAATTCTTCAGTCTCGATTTCTCAGTGCTAACGAGTACTCAGCCCCTGATCGATCTGATTGCTTGTAATTCGCTCTAGGCCGTTTCATCATTCATAATCGTCGACCTCGTCACGCCATATCGTCAAATGCCATCTTGAAATCCCTCGGACACCGTTGCAAAGTGGAATGTCCGCGTGACGACTATTGAAGTTAACTAATGAAATATCGCCACATCGCATATTATCTAAAAGGCCGATAATAGTACACTAGTTGAACGTAGGATAAGGTCAGAGTTCATTGGAGTAACAGGTTGCACAATTCTCTCAAGTATCTGGGGACCGCCCTTTGCTCGTCTGACAGGTCTGGTCTGAGCTCTCGAACCCGTCGAATCTCGCACATTGTTACGACACCGACGGCCTGATGGTACGCATGTGGCAGTTAGAGTTCACATACCTGCGTTCTCAATACCCGCAATAATTGAAACGAACCAGCGTTACTTAGATAACACACAATACTTCCAATATTTCCACAATACGCAATGCAACCAAAGATGGAAAGAATAGAGGAAAGAATCAACGAGCACGTATGATGATCAAATAACTAACCACGAAGCTTCTGTTAAAAAAAAAAAAAACATTTTTCATTCAAAAAAGAAGAAAAAATTGTTCGTATTTTCGTAAATAGATTTTCACACAGTTTGATTATATTAGCTGCCTCAAACTGAAACTCAGACTGAAACGCAAACTCAAACTAATGCTGAAACCCAAACTCCGAAGAAAGGTAAACTCAAACGGATACAGATATTCAAACTCAAACTGGAGGTCAAACTGATATTCAAACGTAAACTGAATGTCAAACTGATAAGTACTCAAACTTTAACTGAAACTCGAAGTTCGAAGGAAAGATAAACTAAAACAGACACTGATACTTGAACTCAAACTGAAACTACAACTTGAACTCAAAGTTCGAAATAAAGATAAACTCAACCAGATACTGGTACTTGAAATCAAACTAAAACTCAAACTGATGTTGAAACTTAAACTCAAACTCGAAGTTCGAAGGAAAGGTCTCAAACTCTCAAACGGATACTGACACTCAAACTTGGTATCAAACTGAAACGAAAACTCGAAGTGAGACTGAAAATAATAGTGATACACAAACCCAAACGTTGACTCAAGTTTTAGTTTCAGTTTGAGTTTCATTTTTATTTTTAGTTCCACTTTGATTTTCCGTACAAGTTTTTGTATCACTTTCAGTTTTACTTTCACTCAGAATATGAGTTTCAGTTCGAGTATCAACAGTAGTTTTTTGAGTTTGAGTACCAATTTGAATTTGAGCCTGAGGGCTGAACTTGATACTGATGTATCAGTTTGATTTTGAGCTCGAGATTCAGTTTGCGTTCAAGTATCAGTATCAACTTGAGTTTGAGTTTAAGTTCGAGTTCGAGTATCAGAATCAGTTCGAGCTTGAGCAGTATTTGTTTAATTTCCATTCAAGTTTGAGTTTGAGTCTGACTGAGTTCACCTTTCTTTCGAGTTTGGAGTTCAGCATCACTTTGAGTTTTAGTTTATGTTTGAGTTTAAGTCTCAGACTGAGTTTGAGCCTTAGTTTGAGTAGGTATCAGTTTGGGGTTGAGGTTGGGTGTCAGTATCAGTTCGATTTCAGTTTGAGTGTCTGTATTAGCTTGAGTTAAAGTTTGAGTCTCAGTTTCAGTTTGAGTTCGAGTATCAGTATTAGTTTGGGTATCGCCGTCATTTTGGGTTTGAGCTGGTGTATCAGTATCAGTTTGATTTCCGTTCGAGTTTCAGTTTGAGTATCAGTTGACCAGTTTGAGGGTAGGTTTATCAATTGCCATAGTTCCACAGTACCAGCAACGTTCTTATTGGCATAGTTTACATGAAAAAATGCTAGTTGAAAGTAAATCTACTTTGAAAGTGAATTCAAGTGCATTAATAAACCGGCCCTGAGTTTAGCTTTATTTCGGAAAAGAATTGCAAAGGGGTGGCTGGAATCGGCGAAAATTATTGCAAGCATGATGAACATGATTTGAATTGGTGCAAATTTGAGTTTGTTGGAGGTCCAAACGTACATTTCAAATGACTCAGACATCCACTCTGTAAATGTGGAAGAAAGAGCGATAGGCTTGTCCTTCAATTGTTCGTAAGGAGGCTTTTAAAGATCGTGCAGTTACTTGGATTACGTCGAAAAAATATCTTCACTCCATTTATTACAGAAGATGTTAAGGCCACACGAAGCGAATCCGTCCGCCATATTTCACGTACGAGGAAAAGGGAACGTACGGCAATAATTTGTCACGTCCTGATCTACCGATCGATAATGTGAGCCTTTCGAATGTTCCGAGTTCAAACAGGTTCTTTTTCTTTCGAAAGGTCAGCCCAGTCGAAGCTCTTCGGATGCGGTCATGCTGAATATATAACAGTTTCAATTTAGCGAATACCTCGGATGTGGGTATTCATATCCGAAGTAAGAGCAAGGCGATTGTACTGTAGTGGCAGCCCTGGTAACCGAGGCAGTGCCGGCCCAGCCCTGTCGCGCCTTCGGCGATCCAGTTGTTCTGCGCGCCACGGCTTCCGGGAGTGAAAGTTCGTTAAGATCGAACGCATGTAGTTTCTGATACACGAACTTACACGGAGACAGTTGTTGACACATTGCACAATTAAAATAGCAGAACTAGAAAGTGGATGAGGATGTGTTTTTTGAACTATTATATTTTGTAGCCATCCTGAGTTGAAATATTGGCCAAGAGCCTTCGTAATAAATTAAAATGTATCCTTTCTCCACGCTAACATGAGTCAGCCTCATTATTTATTCCCTGATTTTCAATTTTACAGATAGGTACCTACCTAACGCATATTTTTTTGGAAATCCAAGGGCACCATCGGCAAATGGCTTAAATGCCTGAGAAAAACTTTTTCAGGAGGAAAACAAAAATAATGTTCACAATATGCGGAAAAATACGAAACGTAAAGTAACGGAAAAGGAAGGAACAAAACGGAACAGTACGGAACGAAACATGACGGAACAGTACGGAACGAAACATGACGGAACAAAACAAAACGTGACGAAACGAAACGTGACGAAACGGAACGAAACGTGACGGAACGGACCAAAACGTGACGGAACGGAACGAAACGTGACGGAGCGGAACGAAACGTGACGGAACGGAACGAAACGTGACGGAACGGAACGAAACGTGACGGAACGGAACGAAACGTGACGGAACGGAACGAAACGTGACGGAACGGAACGAAACGTGACGGAACAGAACGAAACGTGACGGAACAGAACGAAACGTGACAGAATAGATAGGATTGGAACGAATTAAAACGTGAAAAAACGAGAAGGAACAAAACGTAACGGAACAGAACAAAACGTAATAGAACGAAACAAACCAAAACGGGAAGGGACGTAACGAAATAAAACATCACAGAACAGAACAGCACGTCACGGAACGGAATCAATCGCGACAGAATGGAATGAAACGTGACATAATGCAAAAGATAGGAATAAATTAAAAAGTGACAAAACGGGAAGGAACAAAACGTAACGGAACAGAACAAAACGTAATGGAACGGGAAGGAACGGAACAAAACAAAAGGAAACTAAACAAACCGTAATAAAAATAAAATAATTACACCTAGTGATGATAATAATATTATCATCATATTATAATGATATTATCATAACTAATGATGATAGTGATTATATAGTGATTGAGATGAAAGTGATCACTAGTGATGATAATATCAATATTATTGTTTATTTTGATATGTTCTTCTTGAGATGTTCAATATAATATATTATTGTTTGTTATTTTGATATGTTCTTGTGCGTGTTAGTGGACGTTGGGGAGGGAAAAAACAATTTGCGCGGAAGTCGCCAAGTTGTTTTGGAATAGCGTACCAGTCGAAGGTGTTCCGAGGTCGCAGTTCTTGAAAACCGCATCACAAAAACCGAGGATTCCCGTCAACAATAGCACGCGAAGGTCCGACGTAGACGTGCAGCTCATTCATGTCCACACATGCCTCAGGCGACATGAATGAACGAGCGACTTTTGTCAGGCGGACAAAAGAATGCATTTAGGTAAATACGAGTACGTCGTAATAGCAGCGTAAAATATAGCTGCGAACAGGTGCGTTAAAGTACCTCCAACATAAAGTTACACACAGTGCTTCCATTTTTCAATAACAATCAAACGTCTCAAGAATTTATTTTTTAATGTTTTATTCATTTTTGTATTTTTACCCCTATTTTTCGAAAAAATGTTGCCTTTTGATGCGATATGAAATTTGTCAATTTTGAAAGAGACCGACGCACCTGACGCCAAAATTCAAAAACAACATTTGAGACGCTACTGACCTACATCGGGCGCTTCGTTTGGCCGCGTATTAGGTTCCGGTTTTTGATAAAAGAAGCCGAACCGGAGCGGCGAGTCACCTCCGCCACTGCGCACCTTCGCCCCCAACTTCGTCGACCGACCTCAGCAGAAAGTAAAAGTTCATTCTGAATTGCGCAACTGCGAACTCGCGCGCCGATAAATTCAGTCCAGACTTGTCGCCCCGCATTAAGAGAATTGAATTTAGCCGGTAAATCCCCGCTATTTACCATAATATGAGGGTATTCACTTCGGTTTGATATATTCCGATCGCAGATGTTGCGGAGGATGAGAGCGAGTTTTTATGTAAATCGATATCTCGAAAGGATCGCGAACATTATTCGTACGTAGGAATGAAGAAGCGACGGTCTGTATCAATTATTCATTCGAAGAAGTCCTATTAACGGATATTTACGAACGATGTGAATACCGAATGTGGTCGAGCAATGATCAACCTATCCTCAGTTACATACGATAGGCAAAAAGATGGTTTTTTTTGGAGCTAAAGATATTTCAAAGTTTTCCAAAAATTAGTATTCCATTTGAAAACATCGAAGAAGATGATCTGTTTTATTTGAAATGTAAAACGTAACATTTTTATTTATTTCATTTACCAATTTACTATACAAGAACAATAAAATGTATTTCCAATTTTATAAATTTATCTACACAATTAATTTATTTTAATTTAAAATTTATTTACACAATTTATTTTATAAATTATAATGTAATTTATTTTAAAAAATATTTTATAATTATAATTAATTATTCTATGAATTTTGAAAATTTATTTAGAATTTATGAAAATTAAGAATTTAATTCTTAGTTGCAGATGCGGATGCAATTTAGGGATGATTGGAAAAATGCAATTTGATAATTTTGCCCCACTCAACAATAGGGGTGTTTCAGATCATGAATGATGAGACGCACTATGAGACGATTTACTATGAGACCATTAAATACTAATTCATCAGATCATGAGTAACTAATTTACTATCAAACCATTTACTATCAGGCCGAAAATGACGAGGTAATTCACTACCCAAGAACAACAAATTCTTTATTGCAGATTCGGATGCAATTTAGGGATATTTGGAAAAATTAAATTTAATTCAGAAACTCAAGCTTAAATACCAAGTAATAAAGATAGAGGCTATGGATCATTATCATAGCCGAAATCCATCTAAAAACGGATATAAGCCGTCGGACTGTCGTAAGAAGAGAAATTCAAATTGCGACATTTTCGAAAAAATTCCACGCATGTTACTGCATCGGACAGACGAATTTCGAAGAACGAATCATCGCCGTTCAACATAACCGGGCACTCAGGGCCAGAGGAGCAATTTGTAAGATTCTTACAGGCACCTCCGACCTAGTCGTGAAATGGTCTGCCATCTTCGGAATGGGATGATGAACGGCTTGAAACAGCGAACTTCAGACACGCCTGTTCTGAACCGGTTATTTCAAAAAGGAGTAAAACCACTGCTGCCCCATTAGCAACCGTGATCGACCGATTTGGCCGGTAGCTTCGCGTGTGTCGGGCGAAATTGTCCCGTCGCATAATTATGAAATCCGAAGCTGAAATCGAACGTGAATTGAAATTATAAATTTCAAAATCGAATTTCGAGCAATTTGGAGAATTAGTTCAACAAAATTTTTCCCAGGTAAAAACTAGGGCGTTTTCAGATTTCAAAAACCCACTTTTCGAAAAATAGAATTTGAATTTCCAGCGACGGCGCACACAAAAAAACAACAACACTGCGAAGAACCCAATCTGTGAATCGAATGCAGACGTACGTTATCGACAAAACAACGTTTTTATTTTCTGGTCCAATAAAATGCATACTCCAGCAACCGATTTGTACAAGCGTATCGACAAATTGGCATTTTCATACTCCTTGTTACGGCCTAAATAAAACGTTAACGCGATGCAAGGTCCGCACGTTCCAAATGCCAAACATTCGCGAATAGCGATAATTTTCCTCCGTCCGTTTTAATTTCATCGTAATTTACCTGGACAAGAACTGCCCTGCAGGGGTTTTATAAGGAAAGATCAGGTCCATTGCTGGCCCTGATCTCATCTGCAACCGGTGCAGATGGCCCTGATATTTTTGCGCAACCTTCCACACCCGGCTGTACTTACACTGTTAGCCAATTTCATTTGATAATTTTTACAACCTACCTTAACCGTATCACTAATTAACCAGCACATCAATGATAAATCAAAAATGAGAAATTAACTAATTATATGTCAATTTGGTTCTAGATGGCGCTGGGGTGGGTGGCGCTGTTTCTGGTCGCCGCCGCATCTGGTAAGCATTTGTATTTATTTCAATAATACTCATATACTTACCTGCTGTATTTTAGTGGAAAATCATCCAAGGGTAACCAGAAATCTTCAGAAGAGTCTAAGAAAAAATGTAAGCTCATAATCGCCGGTCACACTGCAACTTGATTTTAATTCGTTTTTCAACAGAGAAGAAAAACAGGTTATACGGTACACAATAAAAACACAGGAATAGAGCAAACCATTGGGAATGATCAGCAGCATCAGCAAAAAAATGTCGCCAAAGTAATTCAACCAGCACAAGGTTGTGATGGGTGATAGCGAACAGATCGCCTCCCTTTATCTCCGATAAAACTGCGATAAAAATGACACGTAGGAGACAGCGCATGGCGGCGAAGAAGTGAATTAATATCGAACGCTGGGGAAAAGACGAACTTTTTTATGTTGGCGAAACTGGATCGCCCTTTGTTTACAATCGAGGTTTTCATGTGTATATTGTGTGAATTACACAGTGTGATTCAGTGCTGGCGTTCGCAGGTGCTGGCGGCAACATGCCTGACTAGTTCCGACCCTCTCCTTGAGGGCGGCAGGGCACGCCCGGGACAACTTCGGTTATCGGGCGAAAAGCCAACGCCTGGAACGGCGAATTACTTTTTACTTGATCTGATGTACTTGATTATGTGCCACACAGACAAGTCTGAGGAAAGTTCTTAAGCCGCGATCCATAATTGAAGGTTAAGGACTTGCCGGCTTTATGGTCCGTCCAGAGTAACAGTAGCACTCGTGCTTTCGAAGTTGAGGCAAAGGTGATTCACCTGATGCCTGGGATAAGATAGGAGGTTAATGGCAAACAAACCGTTCACGATCGCAGCGCTTGGGACTAGCACGAGCGGATGCTAATGGATTTCACAGTTGACCGATCTGACCCTTGAATTCCAAGTATCGCACGATGACTGGGCGCTCGGAATCGACTGCGATTTGTGTTTTACTGCCTGATTGACGTTTAGCCATAAAAACCTTTCCTCGACAGGTGAAAGGATTTGGATCCAATTTAATCACAGGCTATATTCTCGACAATGATGATACATACGTTTATGGTCGAGTGAACCTGTTTCTTGAAGACGGTATCTTCGGAGCAATAATTTGATTCTCCTTTGAGGATGGTTTTGACTATTAAAAAGTAGATTCAACCTCGAATCAGGATCCGTCGGAATTTTTGGTTAGTAAAAATAATTAAGTAAGTAGGTATGTACTTACCTGCCGAATAAATAAAAATAGCAAAAAAACAGTTTTCCATCTTCATCGCAGATGCAGGCGCCAAGGCAATATTCAAAAACGTTCTTCATCTTCAGCGTTCGCTCTTCTCGAAGAAAAAGCCGAATTGAGAAAGCTTTGAATGAAAAGAGATAACACGCCCACTTGAGTCACTGTAACGAACGATTCTGGGCCGAGACGATGGGGGTCAAGGATGGCTCGCAGGGTCGCCAACCGAGGCCATTGTTATCCCTGAACGTAGGCACAAGTTGAGCATTGAGTTATTTGAGTCGAGGGCGGAAATGCGAGACCTTCGGGACGGGATATCTTGAAAAATGATCGAAAATGAACACACGCTGTAAAGTGATTGGCAAGAAACGATCCGAAGAAATTGAGTCACAGGTGGGTTCTATTCGCCTCGAAGTTCGTGGTTGTAGGACTGACCTGCCTTGAAATATCGTTGGAATATAATTTCAAGGTACTTTCGACTAGGACTCTCTAATTTGCGATGAGTCCGATCGAGCCTGATTTACAAAATTTTGATTTTAGAACAATACGCGTCTGTTGAAACAAATTCTCAATAGCATGTAATGTCTCGATTGGAAAATATCAGCTAGTCTTCGCTGGCCTGCTGATACATGGATAGGGATGCGCAATAATTATTGCGCGCCACACAAGATGCGCAGCGCTGTAATGAATCGTCGGTTAGTTCTTTCTCAATACGAAGTTTGACTGCTGGATCGCTCTTATCCGCTGATCTGAGATTGCCAATTTTGATTGGTTTTCTTGAGGCCACAAGAAATGTCATTTGGCCGATAGGTGACATAGTTGCCTATAATTATTGCGCTGGGTTCTGTTTTAGTGTCATTGAAAGGGCCTCTGTGGCTTACAGATAGTAGAGAAAATGTATTACGAGGCAGATCGTTAAAGATTATTTTATGGATTTTGAGTGGAACTTTCTGTAATCGTTTGATTGAAAGTACGCAAATGAACTGATAACACCTGAAAGCCCCCAAAATCAACCCACTAACACACTCAACCTGAGAACTCAATTTGCAAAGTCAAAGCACAACTTGGTTTTTGGGATGAGTTTAGCGAGTTAAGTTTGTGAGTCGTGTTTGTAAGTTGAGTTAGTGAGATGAGTTTGTAAGTTGAGTTTGTTGTAAGTTGTGTGTGCAAGTTAAGTATGAGAGTTGAGTTTGTCAGTTGAGATTAAAAATCGAGTTGGTTCGTTCAGTTTGAGACTTGAGTTTGAGAGTCAATTTTGTTAGTTCAGTTTAAAAGTTGAATTTGAAAGTTGAGCTTGAAATTTGAGTATCAGACGTGAGAAGGTCAGTTGAGTTTGAAAATCGAGTTTGTTAGTTTAGTTGGAGACTTGAGTTTGAGGGTCGAGTTTGAGAGTTGATTCTAAAAGTAAAGTTTGTTAGATTAGATTGATAGCTCAAACTTCACTAAGTGAACTTCACTAAGTTTGAGAATCGAGTTTGTTAGTTGAGATTGAGTGAGTTTAGTTTGAAAGGTGAGTTTTCAAGTAGAGTTTGTGGCTTGATTTGGAGAGTTGAGTTTGTGCGTTGAGTTTGCAAGTACCTAGAGTTTGTAGGTTGAGTTTTTAAGTTGAGTCTGTTTGTTGAGTATGTGGCTTGATTTGGAGAGTTGAGTTTAAAAATCGAGTTGGTTCGTTTAGTTTGAGACTGGAGTTTGAAAGTAAAGTTTGTTAGTTCAGTTTGATAGCTGAGTTTGAGAGTTGAGTCAAGTTTGTTAGTTCAGTTTAAAAGTTGAATTTGAAAGTTGAGTATGAGACTTGAGTTGCTCAGTTGAGTTTGAAAATCGAATTTGTTAGTTTAATTGGAGACTTAAGTTTGAGGGTCGAGTTAGACTTGAGTTTGAAAGTAAAGTTTGTTAGTTGAGATTGAGTGAGTTTAATTTGTGAGGTGAGTTTTTAAGTGAGTTTGTGGGTTGAGTCTGTAAGCTGAGTTTGTGGATTGAGTTTTGCGACTTGAGATTGTAAGTTGAGTCTGTGGGTTATGTATGCGAGTTATGTTTGTGGGTTGAATTTGAGAGTTGAGTTTGTGGGTTGAGTAAACGAGTTGAGTTCGCAAGTCGATTTAGCAAGTAACTTGCTGTAACATAACTGTTGTGTTTGTAAGTTGAGTTTGCAAGTCAAGTTTGTGAGTTTAGTTCGAATTTTTGAGTTGAGTCTGTGGGTCGTGTTTGAGAGTCAAGTTTGTGGGTTGAGTTTGGTACTTGAGGGTGCAAGCTGAGTTTGCGATTTAAGTTTGTGAGTTGAGTTTGAGGGTTGAGTTGGCAAGTCAAGTTTGGTACCTAGTTGAGTTTGTAAGCTGAATTTTCGAGTTTAGTTTGTGGGTTGAGTTTACCAGTCGAGTTGTATGTTGATTTTGGCATGGAGGGTTGAGGGGATTTATGGGAGCATATCATCAAATAATTACGTTCCAGGAGGATAACTGCGAGGGTAGTTTCATCCAGAATTTCTCAAAATACATGTCTGATTTTGGTTTTTGTTTCAGGGTCGCACAGTGCTTGCGTGGAGGAAACCCCAACGAGAGCCCTGGTCTGCCAATTGGGCAACGAACTTCCCGACTCTTTCAACCCATGCCTTTGCACGCACGTTGTATTCCCGCACCATGGTAAGAAATTTTTTTTTTGGTTATTTTTTCCCAACATGCTTGATTTTTTCATCCACCTCCTGCAAGCAGGTGGTGTAGATTCTTTCGGAAATTTCTCATGATCTATTTTTACGCGTCCGAAGATGGGCGTCCGTTTATAGTCGATGTTCGTTGAGACGACTATGATTCTTCCAAGGACGTCCGGCAGATCCTGACGACTTTCCCAAGGTGATTCTCATCGTATAAAGATTGCGAAGAGCCCAGGATTGACAGGGTTAAGCTGATCGGTCGACGTTGCATAAGAAATTTCTAAAAAAAATTCATAAAAAACGCAAATCCGATTTTTGCAAAATTGGTAGGAGCTAATGGCAGTTACTAAAATTCAATCCAGGTGCTTGAACTTTTTTGCAAAAAATTTGTTGATTTACGGAGGAGTTGCGCTCAATTAAGTCTTAATATCGTAAGTAGGGGTCTTTTGACTCATCCACTGTACAGAGGCGGGAATCTTTTGAACTTTTGAGAAGAAAAGACGTTTACGTACCTGCGGTGGGGCCGGGAAGCTGGAGATCTCTCACGATGCCCAAAAACCTATGGGGTTCTTGTGTTTATACTGAAGTATCGCTTGTACAGAACTTCAGGACTAGGGTGGCGTCTTCTTTCTCTCGCCTTTAACGCCCACATCTGCAACCTAAGGAACCGGTTCGAATTCGGTTGAGTGCTGTACATCAGCTTCCTTTAGATCAGCGTCCTGGCCCCACTGCAACTGTTTCGTTTCATCTTCATTTTTCATACAGTTTCAAACTCAATTTTCATCATCTCAGATTGCGTCGAGTGGGCCGGGGTGCGTGGTGATAGAAAGACAATGGACGAAGGTTAACCGATTGCTCAACTTCTAACTGTCGTGACATGAGCCGGACTGAAGTGAGGCGTCTGTCGGTGCAACGGTAGACAGGAGTGGTCTTTGGGGAGCCGGTCTCTCAACGCGCGTCAATCTTTCAGGAAAGGATAGCTCCCGAAATGTTGTGCTCCATTTGTATAGCTAAATATTCCTCCATTTTTTTCATAGCTCCTCTAGTTTAGACTTTAATCTAACCGTTCATATAGGCTATTCAAGGTTTGTCAAATATTTGTGGCGAATAGCTGAAACCTGAATATACAAAATGTCAGAATAAATTCAATTTAATAACAGACACGAGGCTTTAGTGTACGCTTCACACTTCTCTTGGCTATCCGTTTTGGGGAAGTGCAGAACTCGACACTTTACCTAGTTTCAGGGGTAGCAACTGAGGGCCTGCAATTGCTCATTTTTGCTACCATGTACTCCCCTTTTGAGGGGAAAAGAGGGAAAGCGCCGACGATGCCTTATTTTCTAAAAAATCGAAGTTTTAACGGGGAAGTGCGCAACTCTTCACTTGGACTGGTTTCAGCCACTCGGCAGATATTGCTGAGGCCTGCAATTGCACATTTTTGTGACTGTGTGCTTCCCTTTTAGGGAAAAGGGGGGAAGAGCAGACCATGCGTCAAAAAAACCCAAGTTTTAACAAAATTCACACAATTAAACAAGGACATTCGAAAAGTATAATTACCTTGTCGGAGTTCAAATTTCTGGACATCAGACTGAATGACGACGATACCTACAAAAAACCTCCATCATCTTGATATCAGAGATAAAAGCGCACCATCAAATATAGATAACCTCACCTTGCTGTTATCAAACGACTCGAGCGCACTCTGATGGAATCTAGTGGGACCTAATAGGTTTCCTAACAAAACTCGTCCATTTTCGGCCTCATTTTCGGTTTACAGAGGCCGCATTTGCACAAAACAAAATTTATCAAATTCTGGTGCCTACCATTCATTTGTGGGGAATTTCGCCAATATAGCGTAGCCAGTTAGAACATGAGCACGTAACAATACCGGTGCTCTTTCCATCTAATCGGATCTACACACGTACCTGTTACTGCCTGATATAGTGTCGAACGTGCTAATAAACAAGAAGCGTTTCTGGCGAATCTCGGGAGCCACAACATAAATCGAAGCCTGAAAATGAAAACCCGTTTTAAATGTCGAGGGAATCGCCAAAATTTCAGGTCGCCTTTAGCATAAAAATTTATTTTCCTCCGGTTGAAAGTTCAAGGTTGCCGAGTTTTGGCGAGGATTGCGCAACTTGAGGATTTTTACTGGCATAAGCCAAATTCCACGGCCGAATATGTTAGCATGGTTGATTTAATCCTAAAGATAAAATTGGATAGGTGCTTGACATTGTCCAAAATTAAGCACCCAAGAGGAGTAAAAGCTTCATAAGGTTTTTTTGAAAACTCGGAGCCTACCATACTAAACATCCATGAGTTATCCTCTGGACAATCGAAGACGATCGAACGTGACGTTTCGCAGGCGGAGTAGCCCCAAAAACGAATAAATGGAAATAAAATTGAAAATAATGGGCGGCCAGGGGAAGATCCGACCCTCGGAGAATCTCCCTCTTTATGGAATTTATGGACCGGCCAGGACGACCTTGGGGAAACGATCGGCTCCAGACCACATCATCTTTTTCTCTCAATCCCCATCTTTGTTTTACCCTTTCTTCTGCTCCTTCGTCTCCGTCTTGATCGTAAAAATCGCTCCTGGCCCGTACAAAATCTCGGACACTGGCCAAATCATTTTCATGAACGCTTTTTGAGATGTAATAAATATGATCGCCAATAAGGCCAAAACCGAGGCAGATTTTTTTGGGAGAATTTTTCCTTTTCAATTGCGCTGCTTAATTGATGTTGGTGACTCATCTAGGTGTGGACAAAGTTACCATTATCAATTATTCTCCACGTTAACCTGACCAGGATGTTAAAATTTTGGTGAAATTAAGCCTACACTGAACAATAGTTTTTTATTTTTTTTTTTTGTAAGATTTGTATACGATTTTTTATAAGAATTAATCGATAAATCAATTATTGCCATTAGGTATCAATAAATTGGCAATATCAAGACCCAAGGCTTCCTAGATAACGTTTTTCGTTTGTTTTTGTCAGAATTTTCTGATATTGTTTTTTTGATTTTTGGGCTACTTGAGACAAGTTTGGTTGGAATATAGCTCCAAACACTTCATTTACTATTTACCCCCTCCCCTTCTACATTAGTTACTCAAATTTCCGCACGGGCTGTCTTGTAAGCTCCAAAATCCCGATTTCTTTTGACAAATTCCCAAAACGAAATACATCCTTTTCGAGATAATTTGGCAAACCATTTTTCAACAGTTTCCATAAATCAAATTGACCAATTCCGCCTCGGATTATTGCAATATTGGATGGGTCAATTTTGGAAAATCATGATTAAACGCCGAGTTGGAAATCCCGCGAAGGGGCTGAGGTTTCGAAAAGAATGAAGTCATCATCTCGTCCTCGTCCATCAAACGATGAAATAAATATCCCAGACTGCATTGCCTAACATTGGACCGGTCCTATTACCGAGTCTGAAAAAGGCGTGTAAAACACCGCGGACCTTCGGGGAATTTTCGACTCGTCTCCATCATCGAAAATGAGTGGACACGGTTGGACAGTCCATCAATTGTCCGGACCGGGTTGATTGCATTGCCGACGTGATTGATCAGGTTCGTCCGAAGGAATCATAAGTCATCCTGATGCCTGCAAGAAGTGTCATTCGAGGGCCGTGTTTACGAATCAAAGTCCTTCCATATTGAAGAAACGGTTTATGGATGAAGGTGAAGAAGAAATTTGAAAAACATTACAAATAAGTACCGACCGACCCAGATGTTTTGCAGAGAGTGCACTCGATGGAAAATTTAACGCCCGACATTTTCTTTTCCATGAAGTTTTTTAATAAAACTAATATTTTAGCCGTAAACGCAAAAAAATGAAAGCATCTCCTCCCCCCATCGACCATAAAGATTAGACAAATGTCAAATTTCATATTTTGAGTGAAGACTTGAGTGAAGATTCATACAAAAAAAAACCATTGCAGTTTTTCTAAAGAAACAGTTTTTGTCTATACAAATACCTATTTTTCGAATATAGGTTGCGGTTTCCTGAATTAAAGTTTTAAAAAATAATAAAAAGTTTTCCTTTAAAAAAAAATTTTTTTTTGACACTGAAAAAACTTTTTAGAACGGTTACTACCGGGAGGACTAGATTTTTTTCGAGTAGGTAACCATGCATTTTAGTGGCTCTTCCTGATCTACATAATACGCAGAGGAAAAAAAGCGGGGTGCAGTCGTCCTTCGGATAACTGCCTGGTCGAGTCGCATCGGAGGAACGGTAAAAAATAGATTGCAAGGACATCTTCATTTCTTACCAAATATGGAGGCGGGTATTGATTTTTAATAAGTTGATTAAAAACCTGACGACGTACCTTCGGTTAGCCGTCGAATTTTCCCAAAGAGGCAGAAAATTACATTATCCCGGAAGTAATACTTGCGAAATTTCGAAATGCAAGAGTCAAATCTTCCCACATTCTGACCTAAAGGTGTTGAACATTCTTCATCTCGATCGTCCTACACTCGATTGTTCGCCTTTTTCCGATTACTCAATCGGCATCTCTTGCAATGTGTCACGTCACGTTTAAACTCGAGTTCAGATCTCTACAAATCGGTCTATTCATTGGGCCGAATAAGAAAGATGATACTGAAGCTCATGCAAATGAAGTCACCCGGCCTTGATCCGATTCGGCAAATAGCCGTAGTCATCGTTTGTGCTCTCGTCAAAAGTCGACTGCGAACTAATGTCTTCATGAAAGGATCGCCGACAGGTCGACACTTGGGAGACAAGTCCGCAGACATGAAAGTGCCACCGGATTTAACAGGAGGCGTATCTCATTACTGAGTGATAGGGTTGGCTCCCGCCAGCCTTGGCCCATAACCTGTGGTGCAAGGAAGAACTATCGCATTATTAGAACATAGAGTGCGTATTTATCATGATTTTCCTCTTCCAGTTGTTAGGTAAAGGGAAATTCGAAACAATCTTTCAAAGAGAGATCGCATCTGACGATTTTATATTTTGCGGAATCGGGTTACAACTTCAAACAGTCGCCAAAAATCGGCTATGGCACCTACCCAGGTGCGGTTGGTTTCATTCGTAGGAGAAATGCACCAAGAAAATGGGAACCAGTGGTGCGTAGATAACACACAATACTTCCATATTTTGGAACGTAAAATTGTGACACAATTTGATCATATTTTGACTGCTTTTGAATGTGTTTAGGTCAAAAATATCAAAAAATTCAGTATTAAAATTTTAAAATTCGCCTAAAATGAAAAAACGCCACATTTTCGGAATGTAAAAAATATCCACATATTCTGCAAGGAAAAACGAAGATTTTAAGACCAAGAACGCTCAAATCGGTTCATTTTTGTAGCCAGAAAAAAATAAAATAAAAAACACTAAAAATGCAATTATATCGGAAGTACTGTGCGTTATCCAAATTCCGATTAAACAGGGTGTTAGGTCTTACCGAGACGCACATTTCAGTTCAAGAAAATTGAAAAAAGGTTGAGAATTGAGGGAGTTATGGTCATTTTTGTAAATGACCACAGACGGACTAACGGACTAACGGACTAACGGACTAACGGACACACGGACACACAGACACTTGTTCAGGAAGTGATTCTGAGTAAATGTGTATAAGAAAAAGTTTTTTCTGAAGCTCCGTTCCGATTCTCGATTTTAGGACGATCACAATACTTCCATTTACTCTGTAAATATGGAAGTAAAAATTAGCTGGTACTTCTGAGCAATTCGGGTTTTGCGGAATCGTCAGAATAATGAACAAAAATCGTCCAAATTGCTTTTTAAACTACAGTTCTTTTGCCATAAACACATGATGGACGTGTTTAGGAGGGATTTTTCGTTGCGTCTAGAAATAGAACGCACCTATTAGTCAATCCTTACAAACGACTGGATGCTATCGAACAATGCAGTGAGCCAATCGGAATGCTGCATGTACCCATTTCTCGGACAGCATCATCCATTATAAAGATCACCTGTCATTCGATTCGACATGAACCGTTCGAAATGGGTAATGCTAGAAAACGCGATTTTGCACTACCGAGGTACCGTGATTGGCATGACTTGACGGGCTGTGCCATGGAATATAAAATAGACTAGATTTCTGCACGGTGGGAAACTCATGGCCTTGCTGCGAAATTGCTTGTTTAATCCGTTGGCTGGCGTCCAAAAGGGTCGTCAAGTTCGGCCGGCACGAAATCCAGGCGAACCGCCCGCCCGGTGACGCCATTTCGTACCATGTGATTCAATCATGCTCAATCATCCACCTTACATTAATGTTAACCTAAGGTGTTAACCTAAGGCCTGGTTTATTGACAAAATTTATCCTCCCGATATCCAAAGAAGCCCCGATACCCATCACTAATGAGACGTTTACATTATTTATGATGTAAATTTATATCTACCACCGTAGTAATTTTCCCTTCAGAATTTGAAAAATAAGCTCAGCAATGAAGCAGAACAACTGGAAGTACGCAAATTCTTTGTAGAACAAGTCCCCCTCCCATCCAGTGGTATCCAAAAAGATACACCGATTATCCATACTCAGGTGAAATGATATTCGAAAGATTATAATATCTGCACGATCTTGGATGTGTTTTACACAAGTTTCAAAAACTAACATTAAAACTTCAAAAGGAGTATTCAAAATAAATCAGAAAACTTACAAACTCAGACGTTGAGGTTCGAGAAGACTAGCGACTTTCTTCTTCTCTTTCTCCTTTTCTTGCCCTGAAGACTAGCGACTGAAATGTAAACATCACTTTCTTATCAATTCGGTAGTGTTTTATCAACTTTTTCTTCTTTTTCATTATCCGAAGATGTCCAGCTAGCATAATATAGAACACACTGGACTATGATATCACTTCCCATTTTTGGGAAAAGCCTCTGAACTTTGTTTTCAAAAAAGACACCTTGGGCTATGGGGTTGATCAACTTAAGTCGCCATAACTTCCTTAATTTCTCGAGAAACTTCAAAGTCGACTATACCGTTGTAAAGAGCGTTAAATTTCCAATCACCCTCGAGTAATACAAAACTTTGTCGATATAGTTCAATATGTCGAAAATCGATCGGAAAAGCGAATTTTGTCAAATCTCGAGAACCGTCGCTTTTTTCAACTCCGTAGACCAAATACAATTGTGCTCGTAAAATTTAAGTACCTAGCCCTATAAGATGAGCCAAAATCTCAGCTTTTCGACAGTATGGTCAAAATTGCTCTTAAGATAGAATTTTTTGGAGAAAATTTCGTTTGAATGCCAAAAACGTCTATTTTTATATGAAAATCGACTTTTTTAATGAAAATTTGACTTGCAATGATTGACTTATGGACTTATTCGTAGTCTAATATCAATCCAGCTCAAATCGCTGAATGAATTCAGCATGATGAGGGAACGAGTGTTTTTTCAGTTCATCGAAAAAAACCATCTCCCGCAAGTCAAGTATTCAGTCCATTTTCTGGGGAAAAAACTTCAGAAAATTGTGACTAATCTAAGAAACGAGTTGAGATAACAAAAATGCGATTGATCGCATTTTATTTTATTTTCTGTCTAATTTCATCTAAAATTTTTCTTGGCGCCAAATTCGGTACACCCTGTGGGCACTTTTTCGGAGCCTTTTCTGAACCCTAACGCATTCCTCATCTCAAAATAGACAACAGAATCTCAATACGATCAACGTAACAGGGCGTTGGTTTCGTGCTGAGTGGCCTTTGTTTGTAGATTAGTCTGAACCTCTGAATATCGTACACCGCGTTATTAATTACAGGAAAAAATAGGAGGCAGAACGATTGGAAAGGCATCCGACGGTATAAGCGATTCGAAATTGCGTCAAGAATTTAAATCTTTATTCCGTAACTCTTACATCAATCTTCGAGAGGGTCAGAGTAAAATTTTCTGAGCGAAAAAATTGCATCGGAATTTACTGATTTTAGATAAATTTACCAATAACGTGGGTAAAGCAGCAGGCATTTGTGTTTGATTCATGTTGAGCTGTTTGTTCGGGAAAGAATTTATTATAATTCCGTTCTAACCGCTGGGATTACCTCCTATTCCGCGATGGGAATTTGACCTTTGCCTTACCCCATTGAGGCAGCTTATTAAAGTGCTTCCTCGTTTTTCAACATGACGCGTGTCTCTTTTATGGTCTGGTAGAAAGAGGTTTTTGGCTTAGATATGTTGCAAAATTGTATAAAAAGGCCCGTACGACAAGCACCTCGACCCAGAATCCGTTACCACAGACCCATCAGTTTGTCGATTCTTCCGCATTGCAACACGATGACGTCAAAACCTTGCACCAGAGTTGGATAGAAAATTATGTGATTTGGTAGTTTGGCAGTGGACAACAGGTCAAATGTAAAGAGCCACTGAAAATACTGCAAAAAATGTAAAAGGAATTCCCTTACTGTTGCCAAGTTGCAATCGAGTAAAAATTGTGAAGGAATATTAGATTTCCCTTATTTCTCCTCATTCTTCTCAAGATTTAACAACCCTTTGCCAGATGGACGCATTTAAAATTACCTTTTAGGACTTTACGACCAATAAATTATTTATTTCAGGATTCTCCAAGGACGTGGGAAGGCTGAAGGCCCAGAACCCAAAACTGAAAGTCCTGTTCAGGCAGAGTGAAACATCAGGAGCGCCTCTGGCTGAAGGATCAGATGGCGTCTACCTTGCGTTGGACAAACCTCCCAACAAGGAATCCTTCCCTGCAGAACTCAAGGTTAGTGATGGGGAAATTCCAAAAAATTATTTTTGGTCTTACAAAAAAAAAATCGGGAATTTTTGTTATTTTGCTCAGGTGGTACACATGATCAAAAATATTTGAGAGGTTTCGGCATTGAAACTGTTGCCCACGTTTGTCCTCGATGCGTATTCTTTCTCTGCGCATGAACTGAGAACCATAAAATTCCACGGCACCATTTAATGGTTTCTTTACTGCCCCTGGACAAGCCAATCCTCCATGGTAACCTTTATAATTCAAAATCGTCCCAAGGTAATCAGGTCGGAATCTCTTTTTGAGGAAATGGGCCAAGGATGACCACATGGTACAACATCCGCATTAATTTCACATTACATCCTGCAACGTTGGGACGTGAAATTTTCAGAATTGACCTACGTATGAACACCAAAATAATTTTAGTATTTGGGGTGCACAAGACACGACTTTCCTTAGCAGTCGATTCATCCCTTCGCACGTTTCTTTGTATTGAACGCCATTCAAAGAAACAATTAAACCATAAATTTTTTACCGACGATTTTCTCCGCAAGAGAATTTGAATTTATTGGTTGTAACGGGGCTGGATACCGAAGAGGGTCACTTTTTTTGATTTTGGGTCCCTTTTGTCATTTTTTATTGTTTTGTTATTTATTTATCTTTTGTTTATTATGTTACCAACCTATCACAAGAAGTGAGTTTATGGCTAGAATTCAGATTACTTCCAGAAACCCCTGTTTCCATGAATTTTAAAACAAAATTTTCATGTTGAATATGGGAATCGAACCCATAACTGCAGCGTGCTAGAGCTCTTTAAATATCTGCCGTTTTTCTATTATATCGTTTTTTGGCCCCGAAAATAGATAAAAGGATCATGATTCTTGGAGCGATCTATAGGTCCTGATGAGTAGATTCTTTCGGTACCGAAATCTCAAAATTGATATTTTGGGACATATTATGCCCTTTGTGCTTTAAGGTATCGTTATCATCTCACTTATGGCGTTACGCATCTAATGCTCCCAGCGTGACGCAGTCAGGGCTTGGCATAACGATCGATCGCCAGGCTGGATTTCCCCCTGATGGTCCAAGATCGGCCGAATCTTCCATTGTTTTTGCCTTCGCCTTGGCCGCAGGGTAGTTTTTGATTGATGGCAACCGGCTTTATCTCGAAATCAAAACCCCTCAATGGGTCGGTATCAGGTGAAACGCAAGTCGGAAGGAGCTGACTGTAATTTTTCAGCCGGTTCCTTCAGCCGAGGGAACCCTTTTGTTGTCAGTCGCTAAACGAAGTCCGATGCAAATGAAGTGTTTCGACTTCCTCACCGATCTTCGCCATTTTCGAATTAGCGTTCGGGCGATTTTTATCGTACGACCTCCCGTCCGATTTGGCTGACCTCGATTTTCTTATATTTCCCACGAGTGGCGCATATTGTGCTGGGAAAAATCTTGAAAACCCCTCTTATCAGGTGAAGGTGGTCAAAAATGGAGATACATTTTCTACAAGTCACTTCCAACGATCTTTTTCTCTGAATTTTTCGATAGAAATTCCTCTTTTGGCCTTTTCGTTTTTTCGGCCTTTACCTACCCCATAAAATGGCTGTAGCTCCTTCAATTTTCGAGTGAACTCAAATCTGAGGACACCGTTGGGAATCTCGTGAATGTTCGTTTAAGAAATGTTTTTCATTGGAGCAGTTTGGAAAAATGAGGCTAAAAAAAATCAAATTTTACTTTTGTCAATTGGATTTTTACCAAAATTTTTCTTAACCGATCAGAACGCACTCTTTGGACAAAAAAACAAGCCCAAAAACTCTGCTTTCCAATAGTATAGTCATTTTTCTGTTTACTCCCCTTCTGGGTCGAGAAAATTGTACAGATAAAGTCGATTTTTAGCGAAGATCTATGTTTTTTTTTACATTTTCACGTAAACTTAATCCTTGAAGAGGAGTTCTAAAAAAATGACCATCAGTACTGTTGGAAAGTTGAGTTTTCAGTCACGTTTTTCCCCAAAAAATGAGTTCTGATCAGCATGAAAAATTTTGTTAAAAATTCGATAGAAAAAATTCGCCTATTTCCTCTTCAGCCTCATTTCCCCAGAACTACTCTGAAGAAAAAAAGTCGAATTTGACATTTTTCTTATGGTAAAATTTACGAGCTTTCTTAAGGTGTCCTCAGATTTGTGTTTACTTAAATATTGAAGGAGATAGGTACAGAAAAAGAGTATTTTTTAGCGGACTAGGAAACAATTGTCTGAGAGAAAGAATTGTTGAAAATGAATTGTAGAACAATTTCTTGATTTCTGATAATCAAAAAAGGTAGGCACCAAGTAAAGAAAACTGATTTGATACCTACTAACTTCCAGCTATATTTCAGGGGTATTTTCCACAACTTTATTCGTTGGAATAATGTAGGTATTGCAGTTTATTTTCATTTTCACAAATACAATACCCACCTGCGTCGCATTATCAATAAATCATGTTATTACGTGGCTTTGCTGGCGTATAATAAATATGTTCGAGCTGAGGCAATATTTAAGGACGAACTATCGTTCGAGACAGCGAAATTATTGGGCGATTAACTGGTTATATATGAGCTGGGACTCAAGTCCAACTACCTAATTCGAGCCCGTCCGGTCGGGTCGTTATATTTTGCTATGCTGTTCATCACTTTTTGACCTTTGCAACCAGTATTCAAAAATGACTTCGATAATTCGCCAGCTCTGTCCGACGTCCTGTCGGACGATCTTCGCTGTAAAATGTTGAGATCGCCCATAGAGTGGGCGGCAATATTTCAAAAATAGATATGAAATTTGAGACAGCCGTAAATACAGCTTTTTTTTTAAAAAATAAAATCGTGGAAGATATTTAAACGCGATTAATTTTCAAGAAAAAAGTAACCGTCGATAACCGAAAATTCAAGTATTCCGGAAGTACTGAGTAGGTATTTTACTTATTGAGTCCTCGAGGTACTTATTGAGGGTAGTTATTGAGCCTTTAATGTACTTATGGGGCCTTATGTAGCTACTTATTGGTCATTATAGGTCCTTTGCACAAGATGCGTCAAAATAAATTTTGCACATTCTTTTTGCATTTTGCACACACTCGCCGTTCCCAAAACTGAGGTCCTTGTTGAAGGTAGTTGAGTCCTTGAAGTACTCATTGAGAGTACGTACTGAGCCCTTCAGGTACTTATTGAGCTCTTATTGGCCATTGTAGGTCCTTATTGGTCCTTTGCACATGACGCGATAAAACAAATTTTGCACATTTTATTATTTGTCATTTCAAAAAACAAACTCACCGTTCCCAAAACCTCATTCATGGATAATACAGGACGGAGAAATGGTATATCAACAACGCCATGGAAAAATTCTGTTCCAAAACTACGATGGCAGATGTCTGGCGGACAATTCACATCCGCCTCGCCTTCTGGAGTCCGTAAGATGATCTGCATAGATGAAAACAGTTGACTCACTCGCCGGTCCCACTAGGAGACATTGACGCCATCTTTTTCCTTCTCTGTCCCCCGCGCCAGGCGTAGGACGCAATCGTGTAATATCTCGAGTTTCAAGGTCTCCCATACGGACTAGAATTGATTTCCTTTAATAGATCGTCTCTATGATGAGTAGGTGAGTCTAAGGTGTGGGATCGAGTGCAGCAGATGCAGTAATCGTGGGCATTAAAGTCTAGCAGGGATATTAACGCTTTACCTGCGGAGGTGATGGAGCTAAGCCAAGGATAATCCACCGTTTAAGAATCCCATGCTTAAATTACGGAATAATCCAAATATGGAATCACTCGTGGCGAAGAATTGTTCCTGTTAAACTCGACGAAATCCAATGAGAAGTGTCAAAATGGCAAAAATGAAATCGGATGTTGTATGAAAATTGGGATTTTCGATTTGAACGAAAATTGAATTTCGAGCAGCCAAATCATACTCTTGTTCATGTTTCAGGAGCTCGCAGCGAAGTTGGACGATTTCAGTTCGGCGAAGCGAGCCAAAGCCAAATACGAAGGCTCGGCTGAGGAAAACAACAGGTATCTACAATTAAATTGAGATTGAGGGTATTTGGGAATACATACAGGGTTTTCACGCTTAAGGGAGGCGATAATAGCTCATTTGCTACAATTTTAGTTCAATAAAATTTTTCATGAGCCCAATAGAAAGTACCCTTTTTTCGTATTGAAATTTTTTTTCGAGTTTTCGACTTTGTTTCAGTAAAATGGCCATAAGCCCTTCAAATTTCGAAGTAATCACAAAAATGAGGATACCGTTGGAAAGCCCATAAAATTTTCAGTAATCTGACAGTAGTTGCAGTTTTACAACATTGAGTTATATTAACAGAAATTTAGGCCAAAGTCGGGAATTGCTCGATTTTTGAAAATTACAATTCGCTGCAAACAACTTAACATTATAGAAAATTTGGGAGGATTTCCAGCGGTATCCACGTTTTGTAACTATCCCAAAATTCGAGGCACTTATGGCCAGTTCACTGAGATCAAGTCAAAAATACGAAAAAATCTTCAGAGCAAAAAATTTTTAGTTTCTCTCGGACAAAAAAATGTATGGGACTAAAATAGTTCTACATGAGCTGTAGAATCGACTACTTCAAGGAATACAATCTCAATTGAGGCCACCCTGTATTGAGGATATGTTGCTTTTGATGATTTTCCAAATTTTCAAAATTGAATTCAGTGCTTCTAGCCTATTTTCGGCGATATTCAGCACTAAGAAGAATTTTGATAGGTATTCAGAAGAAAAGAGGTTTTCTGAGTTAAAAAAAAACTTGAAAAAAGAATAGAAACTCGAGCACTGGAGCCTTGAAAATAATTTCCATGTCAAAGGGCACTTTTAGTTTTTTTGGACGAAGAGTCTATCTGTTTACGTGGGGTATTAATTATTTTGGATTTCAATAATCATCCTACCTGCTACGTGCTTTCGTACAGTAGTAAATTTCCGACTCGTCAGTTATCCCACGCAAGATCATCATAGACAATGGCACATTCAATGATGAGACTTCTATTCAAACATGCTACCTTTTTCTACGCCTACGCTTTCCCAGAGGTCGTTATCCCCTGGCCAGTCAAAGGGTCACTTCCTCAAGATCACTTGAATGGACCAATTCAAGATACAGTGATTCTTTTCTTCAGGGGAGATCGCAGCGATACCATTGACGTTTGAGTAATTAATCAATAATTTACGTAATTCGCGTTGCAGCAATGGGCTCGACCTTTTCCTGGAGCTACCGTCGCAACCGAAACGCCTGGCCAAGCATTACGACGTGAAATCACTTGCCAAGTAAAATAACGAGATTTTCATACTTTTTTTTAAACTAAGATTTACGTCTGTTAAAGTATTACAAACCTTTTTCAAACTCTTTGTATATGTGTATTATCAATTTTTAAATTTAAAAAAAAAAAATTTTTTTTTACTTTTTGAAAAAATGGATTTTTATACTTTTTACCTTTTTAAATGTTTGCCAATTTTTATCACTTTATTTAGGCACTTTCATGTTTTGTCGAAATGTTTCTTATTCGGTGAATTTTCATATTAATGATAAAATTTATCCTTAAGGATAAAGGATTAAGGATAATATTTAATATTATGACGAAACGCCCACGCCGGCCTTAGTTTGAGAATGTTTAAAAGTGCTTTTCCATTTTTCGACAACTCGGGGCTTCTGTTGGTTCATGATTGCCTTATCACTTTCGCAATCGTCGATTCCAGGTATGTCAATTACTTCGTGGTCTCAAGTGACAATCTGACCGATTCGAGCCAAGATGGCCTGGCCTACCATCCGAGTCGTCTCATGGGGATCGACGACATTCTCAACGCCGTGAGTTTCACCTACCCGCAATACCAAAACGTCGTGCAGAACATAGCATAACTTCTGAGTTTACAATTTTATCCGGTGGTCGACATTGGGGGTCAGCCTACAGAATTTTTAACCACGTCTTCGGCTGTTTTACGAAAAAATATTTTTCACATAATTTTCATGATTTAACACAGCAGTTACCTTAATTCATTTGTGGTAGTGGAAAAGAAGTGTCGAGAGGCGTCACCTAAAGGTGTTCCTCCATCTGATTCTTCAAATCGCGTCATCAGATACCTGGTTAACCTAAAAACCCATCTTCGTTTTCAAGGATTCACTGGTCGACTTGCTGCACAGCATGGGCGCCGAACATGAGAAATTGATCGTGGCTATGCCGGCTTTCGCTCTGCAGTTTACCCTCAAGGACGAAAAGGATAACATGCCGGCATCGCCTGTCAGTTCGGGCCCGGTTAAAATTCCACAAAACAAGGTAATTATCTATGTAACCTGATCGAGGCCCATTAATAATTTCAACGCATATTTTTATTGGTTCCTTCAATAATTATTTCATGCTAATCTGACCATCTGATTTTTGTAGCTTTGCAAACTGATTTCGGAAGGCGGTTGGACGCTTGAGAGGGAAGAAGATCTGACTGCTCCATACGCATACCAAGGCAAGCAATGGATTGCTTTCGACGACTCGACCAGTGCATCGATTAAGGTAAATACCAGTTTCCCCCTTTAACCAAAACCAAAATAATGATGCAACTACTCATCTATGACTTTGTTGCCGACGTGCTCTGGGATTCTTTAATCTAACAAATTACTGTGATGACTGGTCTGCCAGCGATGGGTCGCCTTTTCATAGAACGGAGTTAGCAGGCCGTTCAGGCTTAACGCGCTGCTACTGTTGGAAATCGCCTCGATCTTGTCGTCCCCGCTAAGGGTGATTCCACTAAAAGTGGCGAAATTGGGGTCAGCAAATTCCGTTTTACCAATGATAAAATTTTGCATGTTTTTCGACAAGAAATTGTTCATTTGCCTGCTATTAATGAAAACTATATACCAGCAGTGTAGTTTCATCACCCAGAGAGGGTTTACAGACATGATTAGGTAAAAATCAGTGGTCCAGGGGAATGACAAAATTGAAAGACTTAAAAAAATCTATTTAAACCTCAAATTAAACGCTGCTAACTAGATTAGTGACATGGGTACATTATTTGTCTGGGTATCTCAGAAAATAAAGTTCAAATAATTGGAGTAGGTACGTCGGTTCATCATCATATCATTTGAGGAGTAATGGTCATTGGTGAATTCGATGATGCCAAAATGGTACGTTCTCACACTGATGAATAAATAGTTGTAAAAAGAAAACCAATGGTGCGTAGATAACACACAATACTTCCATATTTTGAAACGTAAAATTGAGACACAATTTGATCATATTTTGACTGTTTTTAGGGGTGTTTTGGTCAAAAACTCAAAAAATTCACTATTTAAATTTTAAAATTCACCCAAAATAAAAATACGCCACAGTATTGGAATATAAAAAATATCCACATATTCTGCTAGGTAAAAAAAAGATTTTAAGACCAAGAACGCTCAAATCGGTTCATTTTTGTGGCCGGAAAAAAATAAAATAGAAAACACTATAAATTCAAATATATTGGAAGTACTGTGCGTTATCCAAATTTCGATTAAACAGGGTGTTAGGTCTTGCCGAGACAAACATTTCAGTTCAAGAAATTTGAAAAAAGGTTGAGAATTGAGGGAGCAGCGCCCTAGCAGACAAACCTCCATCCAGAACATGCAGGGGAATGACGGCCAGGGGAATGACAAATCGCGGTTTTTCCCATTTCTTTCCTCCTCCTTTCACTACCTAAATTTTGAAAAAAATACGCTGGAAGGTGCACCTCCAGAGTTAGAGAATAGTGGCAGAGGGAAAAATCTACTACTTCAATTTGATAAGATATTGAATACAGGGGAATGACACATAATAAAAATACTCACCATAAATGAGGTTGTTTTTTGCCTCTCAATGGCTTCTCAACAAACACTAGTGTTATCTTGCAGATCAGGCACGTTCTAGAGTTCCAGAGCTACCGAATGCCGTTTTCAAAATTACCGAAACTGTAATAGTTTCCCATTTATGGGGGTGACCAGTTTTGACAGGGGAATGACGCAAAAAGGCGGGGACACGCTGTGCTTTGCTTCTAACATTGAAGCCTATGCATCTAAAATTATGAGAACATAGGAGCTAATAGGTACGGGACTATATACTGAGTGCATTCGTTTTAGCAGATTCTGAAAATCTCGATCCGAATAACCAGGGTTGGTTGAAGAAGTAGTGTACCTAGGGGTGGGGACATGCCAGGGGAATGACATTTCGGCTATATTTATATATTTTTCTCCACTTGCTAATAATATTTTTGGACAGTTTACACGTGCGGAGCATGGGGACCAACGATCTAATCACAACGCTTTTTGTTCCATCGCAATACTACGAATAGTTTTCAAGATATGAAGAAAAGACACGATTTCGCCACTTTTAGTGGAATCACCCCTAACCTCCAAGCAGGTGTCGTTTGAGTTTGATCCAGGAGCAGGAGTGTAGGTATGATGTAAACAGGTTTGGTAGCCAACGCCCCAGCAACGACGATGTCGTGTCGTGTTAGCGTCGTAGCCGGGGAGTTGCTGGACCAGCACCCCGAGTGCTTCAAGCAAACCTGTGAGACACAGTGTATGCTGAAGATTCGACCAAGGGACAACGATTGGGCTGCCTTCCTTCGGAGTGGAACCCAGCACCAAGCAATTTGGATGCTCTTGAAGCCGAAAGCGCTCGAGCATCTCAGAATAAAGAGCACATGAGCACGTCGCCAACAATCCCTCACCCGGGTCAACCTGACAATTTTTCACGAGGATTTTCTGTCTTAGGGCAAGTACGTGCTGCTTCGAAATCTCGGTGGTATTTCCATCAGCTCGTCGGAGGATGACGACTGGGCGCACAGCTGCTCCGGCCGTCCTATAGTGGATACGGTGCACCACACGTTCACCGACGTTGCGAGAAAGTCGCGAGCTGCTCAACTAATTTCACTGCAGGATCAGATTCACAATTCTCTGCTTTCGTATTCAGGTATTGAAGACTGTCGACATATCAAAGTGTATAAGAATCATCATGTCTACTGCAGTAATAATTGTTTATGCTAAAATTCATCCTCTAAATAGGCGATGTCCAGCTGTCGCCGTTCAGGATTGTTCGCGTCGTCGACAGAGCGGGCGCCGTTCATGTTGTCAGGAAAGAAGCCAAGACTGAATTCCAATGTTCGAGACAAGGCTACTTCACGCATCCTTCTGGCTGCAACAGGTGAGATGTTTGAGGTTATTTTCTGTAAGGTTATTCCAAGCTTGGCATACCAAAGCAGTCAGGACTGCTTGCTCAGCAGTTGAAGCTAGATGTAAGAAGAACATCCTTCTTATACGATGTGTCTGATTGCTAGATTTTACCGGTGCGTGAAATTCAACCAGTACTCGTCAGATTTCACTGTCTTTGAATACGACTGCCCTGCTGGTTTGGCATTCGACGAGCGGTACGAAGTTTGCGTTTGGCCAGGATCGCTCCCTGACGCTTCCGCTTGCAAAGGTAAAATCACTTCCCAGCTACGCATTCAATTTGCTGAAATCGTTGAACATCTTGAATTTTCATGATTTTCTAGAGCATTTCACCAGTTTTTGTTCGTTTCAGGTTCGAGTGAAATCGCACCAGTGCCTCGAAGCCGGTACGCCTGCTCTCAGGAAGGCTACTACGCCGACCCGGAGAATTGCCGTTGGTTCTTCGCCTGTTTGGATCACCACCGTGACGGGCGCACGCCCCCGACAGCGTACGAATTCAGATGTCCGTTCGGGCTAGTGTTCGACAACGAAAAACTCGCTTGCGACTGGCCATGGAAGGTTTGCGAAAATGTCAATTTTCAAGACTCTTCACTGCCATACGCCTCACGTTATCCAAGTCATATGATATCTGGGTAATCTTGCTGGAATCTAATCTCAACTAATTGCCTGCCAGGTACCCGGCTGTGGAAGCGGTCAAGCAGCCTATGCCACTGTGTCTTCAGGAACACTCTACCCGGGTGATATTCTTGAAGGACGTCTCCGCCCGGCTTATGCTCAAGTGCCTGATGCCTATGTTTCTGGTGGACGTATACCTAACGTTGAAGGAGGTTTAGTTTTGGGTAAGTTGGGTTTCGCTAGTATTCCTGACTTGCACGCTGATATTTTCACTTTTGAATCCCTGGTGGATGGGAACCCCCAAGTTTTATGCCATGCTCTATGCTAAATCAATCAATAAACGAAAATTTTTCTGTTGCAGGAACTTCTTTGCTGTCCGGTATCGCCAATCAAGGTGCTGGCGGCGCTTACTCTCCAGGATCGTCGACATATCACGGCAACGGCTACGGTTCAGGCGGATTGGGAGCTGCGGGCTACGGTGCTTCAGATGGTTCAAATGGCGAGTACGAGGACAACAGTGGTGCCTACGTGCATGATCCGACCGGTGATACTGGAGGCGAATACGTCCATCAGGAAGGAGATCAAGTACCGTACATTCACCAGGACGGGGGTCAAGTACCTTACGTTCACCAAACTGACAGTGGTGCTTACAAACATCAAGGCGGCCTTGGATCATACCGCGGAGATGGTGATAGTGGTAGCTACCGTGGATATGGCGACAGTGGAGCATTCAGAGGTGATGGTGATAATGGGGCGTATCGAGGAAATAATGACGGAAGTTATCAAGGAAGCGGCTCGTACAGTTCTGGAAGTGGTTACCAGGGCCAAGGAGGGTCCGGTGCATACAAATACCAAGGCTCCTATGCTCAATCAAGTGGATCGGGAGTATCAGGGAATGGTGTGTACTCAACTGGTATTTCAGGACTATCCAATGGTGCGTACGTCCAAACTAGTGGACTTGGTCTTTCTGGAAATGGTGGGTACGCAACCGGTATTTCTTCCTCTGGCGGACTTTCAAGTGGTGCCTATGTCCATGACACGAGAGGAGATTCAGGTGGAAATTATGTACACCAGGAAGGAGCTCAAGTCCCATACGTCCACCAAGATGGCAGCCAAGTACCATATGTACACCAGGGAGATAGTGGCGCTTATGTTCACCAAGGCGATAGCGGATCGTACAGGCAAGATGGCGCTTACAGAGGCCAAAATGTCTATGGCTTATCGAGCGGAACTGCCAGTGGCGTTGGATTGGTATCCTCAGGTGTTTCTGGAAGTGGTGCCTATGTCCATGACAATTCGGGCAACACTGGGTACAGTCAGCAATCTACTGTTTCAGGCCTTGGCTCTCTATCTGGTGGAGCTTACGTGGTTGACAATTCGGCCTATCAGCAAACTGGCAGGGTGTCGACTGGACTGAAAACTGGTCCAGTGGGCATATCATCAGCCTCTTACAACCTTGGCTCCACTTACACCAATGATGTGAAGACGTCGGGTATTGATAATGGTGCGTACGTAGGTAGCTATGCTTCCGGGCTGAAACCAGTTGGATCGTACGCTAGCGGAAGTGGAGGCATTCACAGTGGCGCGTACATACATGACACAAGAGGTGATAATGGTGGCAACTACAACCACTTGGACGTTCCATACATTCATCAAGAGGGAGCTCAAGTGCCGTACGTCCATCAAACGGATAGCGGAGCTTACAGCTATCAGGGATCATACGGATACAATGGAAACGCAGGCGCGTACGTACACGACTCTCGGGGTGACTACCAAGGTAGCGGATACTATGGTGGTAAATACCAGGTTGGTCAAGGAGCATACAATGTGAAGACCAACCTTTACGAAGGAGTCAATAGTGTCTATGGCAGCGGAGCGTATGTCCATGACAACCGAGGTGACTACGGTGGAGCTTACCATCAATCTGGTTACAAAACCGTCCTGCCGCAGACCTACGGTATTCATGCGTACCAACCATCAACTCCAGTGATTCATGGAATCGACTCAACCAATTTGAATGTCCAATCAGTTGGTTATGTACAACCAGCCATCAAGGTTCAGCCTATCACAGTGACTGCTGCTCCAGCAGTGCCATTGAAACCTGTTCAGTACATCCGCCCTGCTGTTAGCCCTGTTGTTGTAACAACACCTGCTCCATCGTTAATTGGGTACCAGTACAAGGCGCCAGTTCCTGTTCAGCCGATAGCAGTCTCGTCAACTCCTGTTGTTCCGCTCAGTCCAGTCAGGTACAACACAGCACAAACACTCCACCCAGTTGTGCATCAAACCATCCAACCAGTTGTTGTCAGCACTCCTGCGCCACCCACAGTCAGCTATGGGTACAAACTTCCTGCTGTTTCAACACTGTCCATCCCTCGGCCTACGATTCAGCCAGTGGCAGTCTCCAGTACTCCGGCTCCACCATTGCAACAGGTTCACTACGTGACGAGTACTCCTGCTCCTTCAGTGCACGTCAAGACTGAACATCTTCAGCCGGTACAAGGGTACGCCTACCCCAAACCAGCTGTAAGGCTTGAAACACCAACAGTCACCTACCAACAGCCAGAACAGAAAGTCTTTGTCAGCACTCCTGCTCCACCTACATACATCAAGACTCAACAAATTCAACCCGTTGTCAGCTACAGTTATCGCCAGCCAGAGCAGCAATTCGTATCAGTCAGCACGCCAGCTCAGAAGTTGCAACCTGTTTCCCAGGTTGTCTACTCCACACCTGCCCCAACTTATGTATCCTCGACAGTCAGGCCTATTACAGTCTCGAGCACCCCGGTCGTCCCATTGAACCCTGTACAGTACAATGTGAACTGTGCCAGCTGCGCTGTTTCCCAGACGGCCAGGCCTCTTACGGTCACAGCTACCCCAATCAAGCCGGTTTACTCGTATGAGTTCACCCAGCAGCAACCGATCTGCACATCTTGCGCCACAGCTCAAACTGCTAGGCCGATCACCGTGACCTCTTCCCCTGTCATTCCTTACAACCCAGTGCAATATTCCACACCCGCCCCTGCAGTGGTCGGGTACAGCTACCCTAAGCCTGCAATTAAATTCCAGACTCCAGTAGTACAGCAGACGTACTACAAACAGCCGATAGCTGTATCAACACCAGCACCCTCGGTGGTCAGTTATCAAAGGCCGGTCCAACCTGCTGTGTACTCTACACCAGCTGTCTACAGCACTACTGTCAGGCCGATCACAGTATCAAGTACACCTGTGGTACCTTTCAACCCGGTGCAATACGTAAGACCAGTGCAACCGCTTCAGGTCTCAACACCAGCTCCTTCAGTGGTTGGATACAGCTACCCCAAGCCAGCCGTTAAGTTTGAAACTCCGGTTGTTCAACAGACTTACACGTACAAACAGCCAGTGGTTCAACAAACTTATGAATACAGGCAGCCATTGGTTCAACAGACGTACGAGTACAAACAGCCAGTTGTTCAACAAACGTACGAGTACAAACAGCCAGTTGTTCAACAAACGTACACTTATAAACAACCGGTGGCACAGCAACCGATCGTTAGCTATTCCTATGAGAAGCCGATCCAACCTGTTGTGTACTCTACTCCAGCACCAGCTATTTACAGCACCACAGCCCGGCCAATCACCGTGTCAAGTACTCCAATCGTCCCATTGAACCCGGTTCAGTACGTTAAACCAGTGCAGCCGATACAAGTATCAACTCCTGCTCCGTCCGTAGTAGGATACAGTTATCCAAGGCCAGCAGTCAAATTCGAAACACCGGTCGTTCAGCAGACGTACACGTACAGGCAACCAGAAGTTCAACAAACCTACACCTACCGACAGCCTGTTGTTACGTCTACTGTGAGGCCTATTACGGTTTCTAGCGCACCAGTTGTTCCGTACAACCCTGTTCAATACGTTTCCACCCCAGCCCCTCCAGTCATCAGCTACACTTACCAGAAACCAGCTCTCAAAACGCAGCCCATCCAATCCGTCTCATATACCCCATCTGTGGTCCAGTACCAACAACCGATCAAAGTGACTACGCCAGCTCCACCAGTTGTTAGCTACAGCTACCCCAAACCAGCGGCTCCGGCAGTGGTCAGCTACCAACAGCCGATTGCCACTCATCCACCATCATTGGTCAGCTACCAAACCGTGCAAACTCAGACTCCAAGACCGTTCATATCGGTGTCCAGTACTCCCGTGGTTCCCCTGAACCCTGTTCAGTATGTCAAGCCAGTTCAACCGAAGCCAGTGGTTGACTATTCGTACATCCAACAGGTGCCATCAGTTGGATACAGTTATCCCAAGCCCGCAGTACGTTTAGAAACTCCTGTTGCTGTAAGCACTCCAGCTCCTCCTGTTGTAAAATACGAACAGCAATACGTCAAACAAATCGTATCCACACAAGCCCCACCGGTCATCAACTACTCTTACCAGCCTGTGAAAACGCCAACCTTGGCTCCCATCACGGTATCGAGCACCCCGGTCATTCCCTATAGCCCTGTGCAGTACGTCAGGCCTCAACCTGTGAAGCCAATCGTTAACTACAATTACGTCAGCCAGCAGCCAATCCCAGTAACAACACCTGCACCACCACCAGTCATCAACTATAGCTACCAGCCAGCCAAACCTGTCTACGTGAGCACTCCTGCCCCACCAGTCGTAAGTTACACACCAGTGAAAACTATCACTACTCCATCACCGCCAATAGTCAACTACAATTACCAGCCGATCAAGACCCAAACAGTCAGGCCTTACGTTACAGTCAGCAGCACGCCGGCTGTACCGCTCAATCCTGTACAGTATATCGCTCCGCAGCCTGCTCCAGCCAAGCCAGCGTACACGTACAACTACGTGAAACCGCAGCCATTCGCTATTCCATCTCAAGCGCCTGAAGTAATACAATACACAACCTTCGGCCAGAGAGAGCCAATCAGGCCAGCCATTACGGTCACTTCAACTCCTGCAGTGCCATTGGCTCCAGTCAGATACGAAACGCCGGCTCCACCGAAGCCAATCTTCAGTTACAATTATGTCAGACCTACCCCAGCTGTTGTTCAAGAGACTTTAACGCCCTACATCACCCAAACGACGCCAAGACCGGCGATTCGAGTCACATCCACTCCCGCTGTTCCACTTGCTCCAGTCCAATATGTCCAACCTGCGCCAGCCAAACCCCTCTATAGTTACAACTATGTCAGACCTACGACGTCTACAGTATATGAAACTCCTATAGTCCAACAAACATACAAAGTGACAACTCCCAGACCCGTTTTTGTGCAGACGACATCAGAGCAGCCGTTTGTCGAATACAAACCAGTCCGAGTTCGACCAGCTGTTCAGCAACAAGTTTACGTGGAGGAGGAGCAACTTACGCCTATAGTGCAGACAACTACGCAACAACCTCTAGAATACAGGCCGATCAGAGTGAGACCAACAGGTCCCAAGAAAACACCAGTATTTGTGACCACCACAACTGAACAGCCTCAAGGAGTATCTTACTACGAAGAGTACTTCGATTCCAAAAAGACTGACGGCTACGAGTACAGGAAGCCAGTCGTCCAATTCAAGGAGGAAAAAGTGTCTGTAGATGCTGGGTACCAGTTCCAAGGAGAAATCCATTCCTCATCGTTTGCACCGATTGTTGTGCCTGACATATCCTCCACCACATTGCCACCACGTCGACGACCGGCACAGACCTACGTGAATACAGTCGAAGAAGAGAGCTACTATTCTGGCGACGTGCACGACGAGAACCTCAATGTTCATCTGGACATTCCTCGCGTGGGTGTGCAGCTGGTCTCAACAACAACACCAGAGCAGATCGTCCAAGTGACGACTGTGGCACCGGTGGTGAAGAGAGTTCGTGTGAAGGGCGGTGCCGTTGTCCAAGGTGGAGAGGGCGGTTACTACGTAAGAAGGCAGAAAGTCCGAGTGCGACCAGTGACGACAACAACTGAAAACTATCCCTCCTACTTCACTTCGACAGTCAAGCCGATCTACTCGAGCACTGTCGACTTGACATCGCCAACACTTTACTCCACAACTGTCAGGCCGTCCACAATCTACACCACAACAGTCCGTCCTACTTATTCAACAACATACAGGACTACGACCGACAACGAATTGGATGTCGAAGATGAAGAAGACGATTCTCGCCTGATCCAACAAGTATCTGGACAGTTTGGCTCGATTGTCAATTCTGGGGATAGTGGAATCATCAAACAAGGAGCTTCATCAACTTCTACGACCACTGTTTCCAGCTTGAAAGATGGTGAAGCTATAGTTGGATACGTGAAGAAGGAACGTGAACAATACACTGGCAGGAGAAGGACCAAGGTTGTGGTAGTGTCTCGACTCAGCGATTTCAATCCGCTTCTGGTTGGGAAACTGGGAGCCGAGTGCAGTTGCAAGTCCGACGCTAAAACTCTCGATCTCACCAAGACAACAAGAACTCGAGGAAAGCTTTTCAGGCCTGTCACAACCACAACAGTCGTCGAACCATCCAGGGAGTACCTCCCAACATCGACCACCCCTCTCCCAGACGAGCTCACCAATAACGACTACTACGACGCTCAGCCACCGTCTTCGAGAATTGTGGAAATCAAGCCTGTCAGGAAGACCCAACGGCTGTACACCACGACTGGCGTCCCAGTAGATGTGGATTCTATCGAATACGAAACCTCCACCCGACCAACGAGGAAGATTTCCTCAGGCTCATCGTCGAAATCGTCCGAATCTTCGGGCACAAGATCCAGACTCGATCCCAGCGTAGACTGCCAGCGCCCTGGTCTTTTCAGGCATCCGCATCTCTGCAACAAATTCTACTCCTGCAACTGGGACGAATGGAAGAAACGCTACACGGTCTCCGTTTTCAACTGCCCGATCCATTTGGCATTCGATTCCAAACTAGGCGCTTGCAATTGGCCGTCGAAGGGACCGGCGTGCGCTGAGAATAATTTGCTCGTCTAAGTGAGCGAATGACTCGTCGAAAAATGTTACGGACATTGCGTATTGAGATAGGGTGATGTTTTAATTTGAAATTCGTCCGAGCGTTGAAGTCATCTAACCCTTGCCCAGCTCAGTTAGTTGATGCTCAAGAGCGGGTATCGCACATCCGAATAATTGCTACCTCGACAATGCCCATGCTGACCACTGAAAACATTGTTATCACAGATCATTCTATCGATGGATCATTTTTGCTGATCGCATAAGAAATTATGGTTTTTGCTTGGTACGCTTCAAATAGAAAGTGCAAAATTGATTTAAGCTAAAGGTGAAGAATTTACCTTCTCCGAGTTCAACTCTTGCGATCTTTGAGTCAGTGTCGTTTGACGTTATCACCTTATCCTTATCACTCTTTTCTTTTACCTCTTCTTCTTCCAAAGTCCTTGCACTTATTTGGCGCACAACCTTCCATATTACCAAACGCTCCTGCTACCTGCCTATGTAATCGATCTGTTTTACCAATAGTACCTGTTTCTAAGTCAAATTGAGAATTTTAAAACTAAATTGAGAATTCCCAAAACAATTTGGTGTGGGAAACTCTCAATTTTATTTGGAAAATTCCCAATTTTACCTGGAAAATCTTGCAATGTATCTGACATTTTTAACCACATAATCAGCCATCTTTCGTAATAAAAAGACTGTCTTGACTTCTAGAGTAGAAAAGGAGAGCGTAGTAAGCAAAAACTGTAAGAATCCTCATTGGCCAAGAATTCAAGGGCATTTCATAAATCGAAAAAGCAAAATTTTTACAAATCTCTCTTACTATTATTTATTTTTTACTAACGAAGAAAATGTATTTTTTCAATTTTCGGTTTAGTTGATCGCTGAAATTTGAAAAAATTAAAGAACCATGACAACTAGGCAAAATCATTCCCAATAGCTGAAATGTCAAGTTTTAGGTAGGCGCTAGGAATAAAATTTGGTAAATTATAGTCAAAATCATCCGAAGCAGAATCACTTGCCATTCGACGATTGCCATATATTTTAATGTTAGTTTTAAGAGAAAATCGGTTCCCCTCGATGAGAACCAGTGATAAGAAATAATTATTAGCGTTTCGTCTGTTGTAAATATTTCGCTCTATGTATTACCTGATTCGTCGAAATTGTCAAATTTTCCAGACGATAATGAAAACGTAAACACTTGTCACGTCGGCAAAGCGTACCTTCAACTGTAATTACATTTTAGGAACTGCCTTTTGTATTTTTTCTCTTTTGTTTTAGAATAAGAATAAACATTCCGTGAGCATTCAAGATTTGCATTTTCTGTCCGAATTACCTATTGCCAATTGATTGAGGTAAGTGTGGAAATGATGAAATCCTCATTTTGGTGACACCAATGTTCCAATTTGGAGGCAAGGGATTTAATTTGGCGAGACAAAATAAATTCCATAGATTTATTTATTAAACGAACGTAAATTACATGCTGGGTATGTATCGATACGACTGAAAATTTTACTTTTATACAAATTTCCCGATTTTATCTGTACATCTATGACTGAGGGATAAAATATTTACAAGCGTAACCGAGCCAGTGGACACAGTGATTGGTGCTTGACATGAAATTTAGAGCTAACACGAATTCAGAGCTAACATGAAATTTAGAGCTAACAGCGGCTTTTAATGGTGGATTTGTGAATTGGAGATGCCCCAATTAGACGGCCGTTAATCGTAAGTTCAAGCGTTAACATTCTTTACGAGGATTTTCATGAAAAGCTGTGAAATGATTAGAGCTTACTTTAAGGGCGAGAACAACCCTATTTATCGGAAAACCATTTCGTCCCTAATATAGCATTTTCAAGTCGAATTGAGAATTTGCCGAACTTAATTTATTTGGACAATTCTCAAATTTATTAGGAAAACTCTCAATTTGACTTGGAAAAGCTTTACTTCGAAATGAGGGATTTCCACGCGCATTTCTTCCAGACATTTTCCATTTTAAATCGCCTCTCCTCGTTGGGATTTGCTTATTACAAATTAGGTTCAGTAAAGCTTCAGCCCTGCAAACAACGGGCACAGCGAGCGGACGAATCGTTTTTTCTCAAAAATCAGTGTATCTTGTTTTCCTCGTCTTTCTTCTCCTTGGACTTTTCAACCGTATCACCTGCAATTGGATATGGATTATAAAATCAAATTATAAAAAAAATAATTTCTCAAAAATGAGGACCGAAAATTCCGAAATCGCCAAGTTCTAAGAAGTTAACGAATTAACGAGTTTACAAAAATTAAAATTGCCACTGACTTTTTGCGTTCCACGTAACGGTCTCTTCTTTGTCTTTAGCGAGAGGTTCGTTCCAGGGTTGCACTTCACCCGACCCGATAATGACGTAGACGATGTTCGTTGCGATTATCACCACGAACGAGACCCAAAAAACCTTACGCCATTCCATCATCGTTTGCTGGAAGTATACATTCGGTATCATACAATGGGAATGAAAAATAATATTTTTATACTACGTACAAAATAGGAAGTAAGTCGATATTATACAGATCGAGTAGCAGGAGAAATGTAGCATAAAATTTAAATTCTTCCTACGTCTTTGTACGTCTGCCATAAAATTTTTATACCTGCCGTATTTTATTTATTTATTTTTTCGGTTTTTATATACTTTTTAAAATTTGTTTCATAGATTTTTATACGTTTTATAGATTTTTATAGGTTTTATAGATTTTATTGTATTTTGTTTTTGTTAAAGAGTTTTTATTTTTAGATAATTTTTACTATTTTTTCATAGTTCAACTTTTCAGTTATTAAAAAAATGAATAAGTATTGAAATGGGTCCGACTCACGTTCGGCGTCAGGTAGCCGATTAGCGTTGGCGTAATGATGCCGGAAATGGCGCCGATCCCGTTGACAAGCGCCATCAACGTGCCGGCGTAATTGGGCGACAGATCCAGGGCGTTGACTTTGAGCGACGGGTAGAAGAAACCCATGAACGCCATGCCGACGGTGAACAGTGTGGCGGCGGCGACCTTATTACACCCGGCGTACGATGCCAAAATTACGCCCAATGCTGGGCCCACTGATGCTGTAAATGGATCAAAAATTATTGTTGGCTGTTCGCTGAGAACGGGATTAATATAGATGAAGCGCTTTCGACGATACGGCCATCGGCGGGTGTTGAAGCAAAAATGACAGTACACAACAACAACAACAACAACAACAGAAAATACAACACATGGGTAGAGTTCTGAGTGTAATAATGATAAATAATATTAAATAATTAATCAAACGTTATATCAATAAATAATTAAATAGGTGAATGAATTATTTTAAAAAAAATATTTACCAACAGTGGTGAAAGCCTTCCTAGCCGTATTGACTGTCCAGACTTTCTTCTTGAGGAGATAATCGCTCAAAACGCCCGAACCAAGAGCAGTGAACCACATGACTAGGAACGGTAAACTGCTCAAAATCCCATTCTGAAACGTTTGAAAATAATTTTTTCCAATGCCAATTTTTCGGTAATGTTAATGTTTCGGTAATGCCAATTTTTCGGTAATCCATACTGAAGATTCCCAAAAGCCTGACCTGAACAATGGAGAATTTCATGACGGACTTCATGTATTTGGGGAGGTCTGTCTGAATGGTGAAAAGTCCCCAGTCGTGGCCGATCTGACCGACTATGAGGGCCCACAATGGTAGCGATGTTGCCATAGCCATCCATGGTACTCGAAGGTGCTAAAAAATTAAGAATAAATTTAAGATTAAGAAAGTTGAATTAAATAAAAAATGTTGAAAATTCAAAATTTAGAATTTTTAAAAATTTAAATGTCAAATTAAGACTTTAAAAAAAGTAAAATTAAGAACGTTGAATTAAATTAAGAATGTTGAATTCAAAACATTTCCAACTTCAAAACTTAGTTTTTTAAAGTAATTTATTTTTACATTTTTAATATTTTTATTTCAACTCATTAAAAAAAATTTTTATATTTTTTTGAAATTTTCTTACTTACGTTTTAATTAGGTAAATAATAATGATTTACCTCTTTCCTTTTGATGCCTCCCAACGTCTCAGCCAGGTAGTCCTTCTCTTTTTCGCTGATATAAGGATGCGATGCTGGGTCATTATAGCACAAGAACAGCCACAGGACGTACCAAAGGACGCCAAGGGTTCCGAACAGGTAAAATATGACTGGCCAATCGTAGTATTCGAGTAAAACACCGCTCAACGTACTCGAGACGACGATACCTATTTGGTTGCCTGCAACGTCAATAAATAGGTACCCATTATTCTAGTTTTTCGTAACAAAAATAAATAAAATGGAATATCATCAATTTTTAAATAATTGAATTTTTCACAGAAAAATATTGATGAGGAGAAAAAATAATTGATTAATTTTTTACAGAAAAATTGATAAGAAAAAAATAATTAGGTGTACTTAACTACGTAGAAAAACTTTTTTCCATCAAATAATTACCGAAAGAGTGAAACCATTTTTACCTGCAAATACGAGAGATCCTAGTCTGCCTCGCTCGAGCGGAGGAACCCATTGGGCCAGCAGCTGGTTCAATGCTGGGAATGTGGTGCCCTGAAAATGAAAAAATGATAATAAATAAAATTGACGATTTTCTAATTATACGGGATCGTTATTGCGACACTAATCAGCGTAAGAATTTTTATCCAAATTTTCCCATAACATCAAACCTAGTGGAAGTTTTTTAAGTTTTTTGAGAAAATTTGAAAATATTTCATGTTAAAAATGTTAATAGATAGGCTGATAGATAGGATGATAAAGATAGGCAATAAGAATAAAAATAATTTATCGTCCTTCAATGTGACTTACCTCCCCGAGCCCTTCAAGGAGTCGAACGGCGATCATCCAATTGGCACCAGCTCGAGCAGCAAATGGCGTCGCAAGCGTCAGCAAAGCAGTGGACAAGATGCCAAGACCCAGGGTCTGTTTGCCACCGAATCTGAAAATTCAATTTGTAGATAAGAACTTGGAAATTTCAAAATTACAGTCGAAAATTGACAAAATTTGGTCGAATTGAAATATCACTCCAATTTTCATGACTGCATTGCTGGACATCTCAACAATAATTGTTACAATAATTGTCTAGGCTCTTATTAATTTTAACCGACTTCAAATAGGAACTTAAATTGACTTGTAGGGTTTTCGCTGATTTTTTTCAACTTTCACAAAAAGTATGATATGGGATTTATTATATCATCCGATCCTGACAACAGGAGTGAAAGCCACGGAATACGCAGCAAAAAAAACCTGCATCCATATTTGCACCTTGTGCCTGACCTGATTAAATTAATCGTAACCGGCTGATTACCAGTTACGATCAGCACGTCTGGTGCGTTAATTATGGCTGTATCACTTTCATGTCTCGCTTTCCAAGATGGCAAATTCGCCTGAAGGCTGACATGACTTGGCACTTGATCGGTGCAATGTGAAATTTAGCGAAAGGAAAAATGACAGTTGACATTTTTACGTAAAAATCATTTCCAACCTGCTCCGAATGGAAGAAATCATTTTCAAAAATAACTATTCATAAAATTCAAGAAGTGGAGATTTTTTTCTAAATATTTTTTATCAAAAATTTTTTTTCTAATTGTAACTATAAAATATAGAAGGTTCGCACTTAAGTTTACCTTCCTTGAAAGATTCGATTCTTTAGCTCATTTGCTACAATTTTTGTTCCATAAAATATTTTGTGATTTTGTTGTTTTGTTTTTTTTTTGTCTTCGACATAGTCGCAGTAAAATGGCAATAAGTCCCTTAAATTTTGGAATAATTTCAAAAATAAGGATACTGTTGGAAAGCCCGTTAAATTTCCTAAAACATTACGGTATTTGCAGCTTTCTAACATTAAGCCAAGTAAGCAGGGAATGGGGTCAAAGTCACAATCGCTAAATTTTTAGAAAATTATCTAGTTTTTTTAGAGTTAATTTGCGGATGGGAAAAAATGGAAACATCTTGAGCACGTTCAAATTTCCAACGGTGAATAATTTTTTCATGTAGATTGCTCAATTATGGAGAAATTTAAGTTTGAACAGAAAAACACTGTTTTTCGATTAAATTTTGGTTTTTAGCACTGTTCGAACGTGAGCTTCTCCAAGGATCATCTAATAATGGGTTTAGGAACGTTTAAATGTTAAAATTAAATTTCAAATATTGATGGCCATTGTACTGAGGCAAAGTCGGAAAATTCTTCAATTTAGAAAAGTGTAGTTTCCCCTTGGCTCACCAAACATTTTATGATACAAAAATTGTAGAAAATGAGCTGAAGAATTATCCCCTCCAATGAAGACAATTTTATGTGTATCCCTGTAGAACCGGATGAATTTGATATTTTTATAGGGAAAAAATTGTCTTACGCTTTCAGTTGAGTGAATTATTAGCGATCAATTTGGTGAATAATTTTAATATAATAATTGTGTATTCCCAGCGGCTTGCTGCAACAGTTATTGAACAGAACAGAAGCGACACGAAACGATCAGCATGGCATTGCGGACACAATGGTACAACATGCTTATTAACGCGACCAGTCATTTTCCAATGGTTGATCCATCTGATATGAGGTAGATCCATTGTCCCGCTGAACAATTGCAATTACTATTATCCTAGAGAAAGCAGAAGTGCATTTTTATATTGTTGCATAAGCGGCCGACTACGAGAATAGGAAGACTACCTACTTTTACCAAAATTGAAATTCGGTCCTTATACCCGAAGAGGTTAAAAGGTATTTGCCACGTTTTTGTAACTTAAAAGTGGCACTTTGCTCTCTCAGAAATAAAATTCAAAAAAATAAACGTCAAAGTTGGACAAAATTTTGCGATGTTTTCAAAAAATTTCGAAAACTGTATGAAGTTCTAAATCGGCCGAGGAAACGCCTTGATATGAGAAGATTCCGGTTTTTTCCGAATTCCAGTTAGCACGTATGTATCTTCAGGAAATAGGACGTCAAGTGAAGGATTTACGACTCCTGGAAACTCGTGATCCTGTACCTACGAATTAGGCTGGACACTGACCTATCCGAACCTCACCCGCATAGGAACTAAAAAAAGGTACACCTCTTGGTAAAAAAGACGCGGTATTTATCTCTAGGGAAATCACGATCCTCAGGCAAACGTTTGCGGAAACAGTTAAAAAAATCCTTGCCCATCCGTCACAACGGAAGGTCAGTAAATCCGCCTGCCGAATAACAAGCAATAAATAATGTTCCGCTTTTTTAAGGGGTCCGAACATGTATCCTTGTAAGGAATCAGTAAAATAAAAAAATCTAGTTATCCCGCTATAACGTTTTTATTGTTCTTACCTCATTTGTTTCAAGATAACCTTTTTAATAAATTTGTTTTCTCATTTATGAAGAACTTGTGACTCGAAAATGTTGAAAAATAATGTGTTAAAGTAAAGTTTACTAATATACCGACATGAAATGTTGAAAAATTGGCATGAAACCTTTCAACAATGAAAAATATGAGCATTTTAAACTTCAAAAAAAATGTACACTGAGTTTTGATGTACCTACCAGGCCTCAAAAAGTTGTATTGTATCCTAATATTTCTTGATTTGTTTGGAATTTCTAATCATTTTTTGCCAATAAGATTGCAAAGAGACATGCTAAAAACAGACATGCCGCCAAAAATGTTCATTAACCTAACACCAGTGGGTACACATTCCCAATGGAAATTTGATGATGAATAAAATTTGATTTTTAACAAAATAAAGGCTTGTATTTTTAATCAATTTTTTATTCGCTTATAATTTTGAACTGAAATTATTCAAGATACCTAAGCACCGATTTGAGGTCTAAAAAACAATTTTTTCAATTTCCCACATCACTCACCTCTGAGCCAGCAGACCACCCGGGAGATGCGTGATGACATATCCCCAATAAAATGCGGACAGGATGTAGCCCTGCGTTTGTTCATCCCAATCGAATTCGTTGTTCTGAAACAGTTGGTATTATTATTACAAAACATAACAATAATTATGAAGGCGCTAAGTATTCGTATCGCTCCGGGAAAGTTGCGGGGCACTTATCCGACTATTGAGCTTGCCGCAGGTGGCCAGCTCTGGGGCTGCGTGCCGGCGGCGTAGTCGAATAATACTCCTGCAATGAGGTATCCAGGTAAGCTATCCAAAAATCCTTCGTTGAACTATCGTATCCTAATCTGAGAACGGCAGTAGGCCACCTGCGGCAAGCTCAATAGTCAAAAAAAGAAAAAATTGCACCAAAAAAAATTTTTTATGGTACCTACCGATGAAGTGAAAAATAGCATCCACGGATTCAAAAATCAGTTTTTATTTTCCTATTCTGGCTAATTTTGAAAAAATGATATAAGGTATGATGGCTATTTCAGAAAAAAGCAACCGAGGGAAGTTTGATATTTTGTCGTTTACACCAAAATCGCAACCAACAATACAAATACAAAGTGAACCGGACAATAGGCCCCCGGCACACGTTGGCGGCATTGACTTTTTACGGTCAAGCTTTTTTGTCTCTGTCAAGGTTCTCTTCTGTCGACACGTTTCGTATTCATTCGGGTTGAACCAATTCAATTATAGGATGACACGATGATACCTAAAGAGAATTTCGAACATTGTGGAATACCTACAGTGAAATACTTCCAATTTAAAATAGAAAACCAGTAGCGATTATTACAATACTTCCATTTACTCTGGGGGTATAGGAGTCAAAAAAATAAATTAGGCACCTATTTATTTGGCTATGGGCACTAAATTTATATTTTACAGATAAATTCCAAAAATATTAGGCGCATATTTGCATGGGAGGCCGGACTAGTTTGTTTTACGATGGAAAAAACATTCAATTTTTTGTAAAATTACTCATTAACTTGAAATTTAATTTAATTACAAACAAATTAAATTATTTAATTCATTTTAAATTTAAATTTATTTTTTTGATTAGGTAATTATACAAAAATTTGTTAAAGAAAAACAATTTTTTTAAATTTATTTTATTTACTTTCATTTATTTTTAGTTTTAAATTTAATTTATTTTTCGTTAATTATTTATTTAACGTTAACTAGAAAGTTTTAAAATTATTAAATTAAATAATTAATTGAATTATTAAATTTAAATTTTTTTTTTTTTTTTTTTTAAACATCAATGTATATTTGAATTATGTGGCTGATGGTGGAGGGGGAGTTTCTGGGGGGTCTTCAAGTCCGCTATGATGTAGGGATTTCCGCTTAGGTTTCAAGTAAAGGAATCGGTGCTCCGTCTTCTAATCCTAAGCTTCTGATTCGTCTTCTCGTTCCTCGAATTCTCATGGAGATGGCTCGGATGACTGACATTTGGGTTTTGACTCGAACCCATTGTGTGGTCTGGGATAATGGTTTTGACCATTTTTCGGATAATGTAATAGCCATTTGTTTCAGAAAGGTTTCGTATTCTCTGTGCATCACCCCTTCTGCTGAAACTATAAGTGGTGTGAAGGAACCCCTCAAGTCTTCGGCGGCGCGGTCGTATTTTCTGTGCTTTGCTTTGGCGGCATTTCTAGCAATGACTTTCCATTCTTGGGTGGCATAAGAGGAAGCGTCGGCGTTTATTACGCGTGTGTCGAAAAACGCTGTCCTCTCAGGATTCCATACCCCGTGAATTTTTATGTCGGCCACTAATGTTGGGTTTCCTTCGAGTCCTTCTTGCAATACGGGTTCTGTTGCGACTTCATTCCAAGCCATACTTGCCATGAGAGCGCATTGGTCTCTGACCAGATCGTGCCCTCTTTTGACCAGACCTCCTTTCAAACAATTGAGGGCGTGATTGTTGGTCATGGGAAGCCCGCAGCCATCACAATATTGAGGTAGATCTGAAAATTCGTGGCCGTATCGCACTGCTAACGCGTCTCGGAATTGTGAAGGTGACAGGTCTAGATTGTCTGCTGCTACAGGTATAACTGACAACCACTGGGAAGTGTTGTTTCCGATGATCCGTCGCAATTTGTTTTGTCTCCCTGTGGAGAGTTGAGATATTAGGTTGTGGCATCTTTCTTTGTCTCTTTCACTGCGATTGTCCTTGTCTTCCCTAATGACGTTTGAAAGCCAGCTTTCGTGGCGTTCATTTTCGAGATTTACCCCTTCTATGATTGCGTTGGTCAGGATTTTTGTTGAGCGTTCTGAGATTGTGTGATGTTGTGCGCCTGTGTGAGCTGGGTCATGTATTGCGAGTCCGCCGAATTTCACCGGCAGTTCGTATAGTGCTGCTTCTACATCACTAGTTTCTTTTCCTACAATTGCTGGGATCATTTTTTTTCTTATGCATTCTTTAAGGGGTTTCCATTCTTCTTCTTTGCTCTTGGTCACTCTTTGAGTAAAGGCCCATTCTTGTTGAAGTGATTTTGTGAAGGCGATATATCCTGCTTGGGGACTTTTCTTTGTGGCTGATGCCATTTTTTTTACACTGTCAACCCATCCTTCTACTTTTCTTGTAAGAAATGATTTTCGTAGTTCTTCGGTTCCTATAACTCCCCCTAAGAATCGATGTGAGTATTCTATCTTCAAGTTCAGTCCAGCAAAAAGCTGAGCGGCCTTTTGTTCTAACCCTGGTTTGATTATCAAATGGCTTTTGCTGGCTTCTATTTTGTAACCCCATTTTGGGCCTTCAACGGAAAGAGCGGTCATCCATTCTTTCAAGTTTTCCAGTGTTCCTATGCAGCTAGAGTCATCTGCATACCAGATTTGTCGATATGATGGGTTTTTGAGTTTGCGTATCAGAGGCAATGTTCCTACTGCGTACATGTACATGCCTAGCGGATCACCTTGGGTGGTTCCTTCTTCGCTGTAAATTTCATCGTCACTCTGCCGAAAGACTATTTTTGGATGTCCCCTGTATGTATTAAATAAAAATCTTGAGCATCTTGGCCATAATATTCTTGAGTTCCAAATGGCAAGGGGTCGGCTGATTGTGTTGAATGCGTTTGTGGCATCAATTTAAATTTAAATTAATTCATCGTAAAACATTCAAGTTATTGTAGACATTAAATGTCCAATAATTAATGTAATTAATGTGATTAATGTAATCAATGTAATCAATGTAATCAATGTAATCAATGTAATCAATGTAATTAATGTAATCAATGTAATCAATGTAATCAATGTAATCAATGTAATTAATGTAATCAATGTAATTAATGTAATCAATGTAATTAATGTAATCAATGTAATTAATGTAATCAATTTAATTAATGTAATCAATGTAATCAATGTAATTAATGTAATCAATTTAATTAATGTGATCAATGTGATTAATGTAATAATTAATGTAAATAATGTAAATAAATTTTATTTACTCATTCAAATCATTTGAATGATTTTTATTCATAACCCAAAACTTACGGGATCTGTGTGGTTTTTGTACTCTAGAACGCCGGGACAGGCGTCCGGGTCTTCTACGATGAGGGCGTTGTGTTTCGATTTTGGGTTGACGACCATTTCCGTGATCGCTAAACTGAGGCAGCCCCTCATGGCGTAGGCGTTGGCAACGGCAAGGAATCCCATGATGCCTAGAACGTACCTCTGCGGTATGCATACTGGAACAGACAAGAAAAAATTATCAACTTTTTGATTTTTTTTTTTCAAATTGAAAATTCGGCATGTTGAAAAAATATCTCGAAATTTATTCGGGGTGTTTTTGGGGCAATGTGCCAGAGCCGCCTTTCGAATTCTCGGCCTTATTGGTTCTTTTGTGGTACCCTTGACCGGAGGTATTGTTTTGATTGGCGGTCGACCCCCGTCAATGACCTGAAGATGACCCGGTCGAAGAGCCAAACTTCCATGGTGGACATCCATTGAAATCATAATCTAGATTGCCGATGGACGTTCTACTTTCGGCGGATGAAAGAATCTCGAACACAAAAAGCGACGCCTAGACCTAGATTATCTATCTGAAGATAATCGAAGTACCTGGGTTTATTAGCCTACTTATCGAATTGGTTGATCCACAATGCGAAAGATTGACAGGCCAATAATTAGTTCCCAACGTCAACTTCACATTGGCATACGCGTAAGTAATAGGTAAACATAATATCATAAAAGGTAATTCCTCTATTGAAGCTAATTCTACTAAGTGAATTGAAAATCAAGTTGGAAAATGTGGTATGTACAAAGATTCCGCCGTATACTCAAAAACTGAAACTAAAAAAAAACTAAAAACGAAAAACTAAACCCGAAAATTTAAACGAAAAACTAAAACCGAAAACTTGAAAAGAAAACTGAAACCAAAAATCTAAATGAGAAACTAAAACCGAAAACTGGAGCCGAAAATTTAAACGAAAAACTAAAACCGAAAACTAAAACCGAAAACTAGAACCGAGAACTGAAACCAAAAACTAAAACCGAAAACTTGAAAGGAAAACTAAAACCGAAAACAAAAACCGAGAACTAAAACTGAAAACAAAAACCGAGAACTGAAACCGAAAACTGAAACTGAAAACTAAAATTGAAACAAACGCTGACGAAAAAGTTTCAGTTTGAGCTTAAATTAGAGTTTGTTTCCAGTTTGAGATTGAGTTTCAATTTCATATCGATTATCAGCTCCAATATGAGTTTGGGTTTCACTTTGAATTTCTATTCAAGTTTCAGTTCAAACGTCACTTTCAGTTTGAGTTTGAGCTTCAGTTTCAGTTTGAACTTCGCTTCACTTCGAACTTCAGTTTGAGATTGAGTTTCGATTTCATTTTGATTCTTACCTTTGGCTTGAGTTTGAGTTTCGTTTTTTTTTTTAGTTTGGATTTCAGTTAGAGTTTCAGTTTGAATTTCAATTTATGTTTCAGATTGAATTTTAGTTAGAGTATCAGTGAGTTTGACTTTGATTTCGAGTTAGAGTTTTTGTTTCATTGGGAGTTTGACTTCGATTTCGATTATGAGTTTGAGTTTCTGTTTTATTGTGAGTTTGACTTCGATTTCGATTATGAGTTTGAGTTTCTGTTTCATTGGGAGTTTGACTTCGATTTCGATTATGAGTTTGAGTTTCTGTTTTATTGTGAGTTTGACTTCGATTTCGATTATGAGTTTGAGTTTCTGTTTTATTGTGAGTTTGACTTCGATTTCGATTATGAGTTTGAGTTTTTGTTTCATTGTGAGTTTGACTTCGATTTCGATTATGAGTTTGAGTTTTTGTTTCATTGTGAGTTTGACTTCGATTTCGATTATGAGTTTGAGTTTCTGTTTCATTGGGAGTTTGACTTCGATTTCGATTATGAGTTTGAGTTTCTGTTTTATTGTGAGTTTGACTTCGATTTCGAGTTTGAGTTTTTGTTTCATTGTGAGTTTGACTTCGATTTCGATTATGAGTTTGAGTTTCTGTTTCATTGTGAGTTTGACTTCGATTTCGATTATGAGTTTGAGTTTTTGTTTCATTGGGAGTTTGACTTCGATTTCGATTATGAGTTTGAGTTTCTGTTTCATTGGGAGTTTGACTTCGATTTCGATTATGAGTTTGAGTTTCTGTTTTATTGTGAGTTTGACTTCGATTTCGATTATGAGTTTGAGTTTTTGTTTCATTGTGAGTTTGACTTCGATTTCGAATGTGAGCTTGAGTTTCGATTTCTTCCAGTCGTAGCTTCCGTTCTGGTTTCAGTTTTTGTTTCAGTTTTTTGGTAGTTGTTTAGGTAGTTTAGTAGTAGAACAAATAGTTCTTGTAGTTTTGGTGATATTATCGTGTTGTTGTTTTGTGTTATATTCGTTGTAGTTTTGGGAAAGTGTACGTTCTTGTTGATGTCGTCTATTTACCTCAACCAGGCGAAGCGATTGGGACTTTTTTCACCTCTCGTAAGAAAATCAAGCTCTAGCATACCGTCTTTCAGTGAAAAAACTGGCGTAGCCGAGAGCCATTAAATAAAACGGAATGCCGATATTTTTTTGCCCCAGAAAGAAAACCATGCGAATGACATCTAGACCGACCTTGACGGTAATGGCCAGCCAATAGGAATGCAGTCCTCAAGGAGCGAAACGGTTTTTGCTCCCTTTTTCATTCCGACAACAACGAAATACTTGAATTCAGGTCCCAAAAGTCAAAATCGGACTCGGTGAAAAGATTGATTCGAATTTTACGCTTCTACTTACATCAGAATATATTTACTGCGCTTTCGGCGACTTATTATTACATATCTCTCTAAATTGAATCCATTTTCAATTTTTTTCCAGGTAAGTAACTTGATTGTTCAGTCAAGCAAGAATCTCGACGGATGCAACCTTCAAAATTTTTATAACAAATTTTTTATCGCAATTTTAATTGTTCTTGTCCGCATTTCGGTTCAAATATTGTCGTATATCTAGGTGTAATCAGTCATTAAATTTATTCCTGTCATTGGTTGATGGAGTTTTATTGCTGAGGTGAGGGAGAGAGTGGAAGCCGAACTTGATCACTTGTTCTTCAATCATCCTAGCGCTTTCGCCCCGCTGGGCCTCTTCAGGGTTTTTTAGGGTTTTTCCCACACAGTGGGTCATCTTTTCCCTACGAGTATCACCCTGAGGGGGTTCTTCGGTTCTTAGAGACTAAAAAGTCAAAAATATCGATACGTTAAAGCGCAAAGGGGATACGTCCCAAAATATCGATTTTGAGATTTCGGTACCGGAAGAATCTGGTCATCAGGACCTATCGATCGCTCCAAGAATACAAAAGAAAGGAGCTAGTGAAAGGCCAAAAGAGAAAGGTCCCTTTATTGACCCTTAATTTCCCCGCGATTCGAGTTTCTCGAATTATGTTGTTCCACAACTTCTTCCCAAATTATTCTTATTGATTCTTATTTCTATTTTGTAAAATCTTTTTCTTCTTCCTTAAGAACCACATGACGACTGAATTGAAAAAAAAATCGTCGATATGGTCCAAAGTAAAATGACGACTGCGGGTTCGAAAAAGAAGTGACTATAATATAGTATACACCATATTATGGTAGATAGGCATTGTAAACCAATTTACAAGCTCAAGGGAGGATGACAAGTCCTTACAAGGGATGAATGAGTAGCTGACGAATGCCCGACAAGATCTTGCGTCGTTTGAAAAATAAAAGTACACAATAATCTTCGCCGGCTGGTTTTTTCATATCTCGAGATACCGGTACTGCTAATGGGATCTGAGAAATCTGAGTCGTCGAGACTGTTTACACTTTCTGTAGAACCGATGCTCTCCGCGTTCACGCATTGAAGCAGGACCATTGCGCATGTCTATTCAAATTAGGTAAATTCTCATTGCGTAGTTAGTTTTGAAAAGTATCACAATGTGATAATATATTATATGGCTAGGATTTAATAAAATTATAGGTATTATATAAAACCAGTGGTGCGTAGATGACACACAATACTTCCATATTTTGGAACGTAAAATTGTGGCACAATTTGATCATATTTTGACTGCTTTTAAGAGGGTTTAGGTCAAAAATATCAAAAAACTCACTATGCAAATTTTAAAATTCGCCCAAAATGAAAAAACGCCACATTTTCGGAATATAAAAAATATCCACGTATTCTGCAAGGTAAAACAAAGATTTTGAGACCAAGAACGCTCAAATCGGTCCATTTTTGTGGCCGGAAAAAAATAAAATAGAAAACACTAAAAATGCAAATAAATCGGAAGTACTGTGCGTTATCCAAATTTCGATTAAACAGGGTGTTAGGTCTTGCCGAGACGAACATTTCAGTTCAAGAAATTTGAAAAAAGGTTGAGAATTGAGGGAGTTATGGTCATTTTTGTAAATGACCACAGACGGACTAACGGACTAACGGACACACGGACACACGGACACACGGACACACAGACACACGGACACACGGACACACAGACACTTGTTCAGGAAGTGATTCTGAGTAAATGTGTATAAGAAAAAGTTTTTTCTGAAGCTCCGTTCCGATTCTCGATTTTAGGACGATCACAATACTTCCATTTACTCTGTAAATATGGAAGTAAAAATGAGTATACTTTATATTAAACATTAAGTTTTATTGAATCATATTAAATCATATCAGATCATATCAAATCATATCAAATCATATCAAATTATATTAAATCATATTAAATCATATCAAACCATATCAATTCATATCAAATTATATTAAATCATATTAAATCATATCAAATCATATCAAATCATATCTAATCATATCAAATCATATTAAATCATATCAAATCATATCAAATCATATCAAATCATATCAAATCATATCAAATCGTATCTAATCGTATCTAATCGTATCTAATCGTATCAAATCGTATCAAATCGTATCAAATCGTATCAAATCGTATCAAATCGTATCAAATCGTATCAAATCGTATCAAATCGTATCAAATCGTATCAAATCGTATCAAATCGTATCAAATCGTATCAAATCGTATCAAATCGTATCAAATCGTATCAAATCGTATCAAATCGTATCAAATCGTATCAAATCGTATCAAATCGTATCAAATCGTATCAAATCGTATCAAATCGTATCAAATCGTATCAAATCGTATCAAATCGTATCAAATCGTATCAAATCGTATCAAATCGTATCAAATCGTATCAAATCGTATCAAATCATATCAAATCATATCAAATCATATCAAATCATATCAAATCATATCAAATCATATCAAATCATATCAAATCATATCAAATCATATCAAATCATATCAAATCATATCAAATCATATCAAATCATATCAAATCATATCAAATCATATCAAATCATATCAAATCGTATCAAATTATATCAAATCATATTTAATCATGATTAAATATGAATATTAAATCATATTAAATTATATTAAACTTATATTAATATTATATTAAATTAGGTATTAAATTTTTAAAATATTAGGTTTATCGACCTTTTTTCTAGTTCAAAGTAGAGTAAAATAGAGATACTCTTATTGAATGCTACCTTAAAAAAAAATTGATTGTATTATACCTTTAATAATGATGATTTACTTTAGTATAGAAAGATTGAATTTTAACACGCTCAATAGACACAACGTTTTTGGTTTTTTTCCACGTTCTTTTGTTTTTACGTATCGTGTCATGTAATTTTCGAATGATTAAAGAAAAGTTCAATTTCTGATGGAACGAATGAACATTTTCCTCGCATATACCTCTGGCCTAAAATATTATATATAAATTTAATAAATTTTAAAATCGAAATCTTCAAAATTTAATGTCTCCGATGTATTTTATCCCAATAGAATAAGAGCAAGGAGGCAAAAAAGGACTAAGGTTGCTGTTCAGTCGTCTGTGGAAAAGCCCTGACTTCAATGGTCCAATTATCCGTGACGAACCTCACCTACTAGCAGCTGCAACTAGCGATAGTAAAACTCGACTATCTCGCCGTATAATTATCCCGTTCGAATTCAGCGTGAGGTAACTCGAGTCTCGAGCCAATAAAATATCGCTACTTAATTGGTACGTGCCTTAGAAAACCAGCGATGCGCAGGTAACACGTGGCACTTCCCTATTTTTGCATGTGACAATTTGTTCATTGAAATCGTATAGGTATTATCTTTTAAATTGCTTTTTCTCCTCATAATTTACGAAAATCGATCGAATTAAAAAAAAAATTGATAATTTTGCAATGCTCAGGTAACACACGACACTTCCCTATTTTTGTATGTGACATTTTGTTCATTGAAACCGTGTAGGTATACCTATAATACCTATAAGTAATACATTAATTTTAAATTCGCCTTTTGTCCTCATAATTTACGAAAATTGATCAAATTTTGAAAAAATCACAGGTACCACGCGACACTCCCATATTTTTGTATTCATCCTTGTCACATGTGACATTTTGTTCATTGAAATGTTATAGGTATCATATTAAAATTTGCTTATTCTACTCATAATTTACGAAAATCGATCGAATTTTGAAAAAACTTATAATCGATTATTTGGAAATAAATATACCTAATATAAAATATAATTTATGACAAGTGCACCAATTTGGTAGTTGGTACGACTGTTCATACTTCTAACAATATTAGGTGATGTAAAAAATATAATGTTAACCTTATGTTTCCAAACCCTTTTTTTTTTGTTATTTATGTAAGGAGGTAAAAATCGTGGATTGGAAACATGAGATTTTTATTTCGGTGCAATTTGATAGCGCCTTTTGTCAGAGCCCGGAATGGAATGGAAGTTACAATTTCGAATAATAAACCGAAACGAACGTCCCAAACAAAACTCAACTCGATCTCATAGAGCAAACGTCCTTGGCTCCTGAATGCAGATCAGGCATTACAAATTATTCCAATCATGAATGCTTTGTTGTAAGGTTAATGCTGGTTAATATATTTCAGCGATCGTTTGCTACCTGCTTTTGTCGGTATTGGCGTCAATAAACTATTTTACTTGTTGACATTTTGGTGGAATTGGGCCTTTGAATAATTTAAAAAGGTTGGTTAAATTGGTTTTTTACAATCTCAAATTTTACCTTTTACCCGAATTTTCATAATGTTTTTTATCTTTGATTTTGATGTACCTATACTGCTATTGTTTTGTATTGGTTTATTTCGCTTACAGGATTACCTTGTTTTTAATTTGTTTATTTCGGTTTCTTTTTTTGGTTATTTTTGTATTCGGGTAGATAGATACAAGCCTACTTTATAATATAAAATATTTATTATAGACAGGTCGGTACTATTTATTGAAAGAATTAATTTTATAAGAAGAAATAATTCTTCAAGATAATTATTATCTAAATTTTTATAGTGAAATATGATTGTGTTAGTAAAACGATTGAGAAATTATTATTCCAATATTTGTTACTTGAATATTTCGTTACAAAAATGTGTTACCTATATTTTTAATGATTCCCCCCCCCCCACAATTATGTTGTCCGTCAGTCGAGAAAATTCTCAGGATCAACGGATGATGCACCATTACAATAATTGTTGGAAATCGCTCGCAAATACCAAATTAACTATACTTATGCTCAATTGTGCATTTCCCTATCACAGTTGATGGATGAGCGCACTCAATTTATGGCGTGTTTCTCAAATTGAGAATCTCAATCATGTAAATTGTAAAATTAGTGCAGTAAAATTATTGCATTCTTGAGGAGCAAGGTCGACTAGTTCAATTGGAACATAAAATAACAACAGCCACCTTCTCATGGATGCTTTTTGGTTGAACGACCAAAGAAACATTGGTAATATAGTAATTTAATAATAATAAGGCCAAATATTAAAAAAACTCCTCTTTATTGACGTTAAGGGGAAATTAGGTCTGATGATCATTAATTTATTATTTATTTTGAGTTTTTAACATTGCAATTATAATTTTTTGTTTTCTCAGATTTTGCTTATTAGTTTTTTACGACCAACTTTGTATGCATTTTTTGTCGCATGTTTTTTACATCGTTTATTTCGTTTAGTAGTTTTTACTTCCATATTTACAGAGTAAATGGAAGTATTGTGATCGTCCTAAAATCGAGAATCGGAACGGAGCTTCAGAAAAAACTTTTTCTTATACACATTTACTCAGAATCACTTCCTGAACAAGTGTCTGTGTGTCCGTGTGTCCGTGTGTCCGTTAGTCCGTTAGTCCGTGTGTCCGTTAGTCCGTCTGTCCGTCTGTGGTCATTTACAAAAATGACCATAACTCCCTCAATTCTCAACCTTTTTTCAAATTTCTTGGACTGAAATGTTTGCCTCGGCAAGACCCAACACCCTGCTTAATCGAAATTCGAATAACTTACAGTACTTCCGATATATTTGCATTTTTAATGTTTTCTATTTTATTTTTTTCCGGCCACAAAAATGAACCGATTTGAGCGTTCTTGGTCTTAAAATCTTTGTTTTACCTTGCAGAATATGTGGATATTTTTTATATTCCAAAAATGTATTGTATTTTTATTTTGGGCGAATTTTAAAATTTTAATTGTGAATTTTTTGATATTTTTGGCCTAAACACCCTTCAAAGCCGTCAAAATATGATCAAATCGTGTCCCAATTTTACGTTTCAAAATATGGAAGTATTGTGTGTTATCTACGCACCACTGGTTTTTTTATTGTTTGTTCTGGTAGGTATTTTTGTTTTTAAACGACATTATTAGGTATTCCTATTTTATTTGAGTTTTTACTAATACGTTTCACTTTGTGTTGAGAATTTTAAAGGTAAACGCAAATTTACAGTGTATTGCATTTCCGAGTCAAATTGAAAATTTCCCAAATTATTTTAAGGATTACACTTTTTTTTTTCATTAACAAAATCAGATAGCTAAATTAAATTTTAATGTTATCAGTCATCATTAGTTTAATGGCATCAGGAATTTTGAATTTAATTATAATTGAATTATGATGAAATCGTTTTGACTTACGAAAATTTTAAAAATTACCTCTCATAAACGTTTTTTTCCATGATGATGTCGATTCGTCGTCTGACATTATTTGTGTGAGGTATGAGTGTCAATATTTTTCACAGGTACGGACCCTTCCGAATCCCGAAACGCCGGTATCACGTTTTAAAAATTGCACATGAAAACAATGTTGTAAAGAAGCACTCGAACACTTTCTTAAGCACTACGAGGATCTACACTAATCTATTAAAGCACTAACTACACGGTACACGTAGGGTTGCATGATGAGCTATAGGTTCGTCCCGGGTTCCCCATTTCGGTTTTATAGTCGTTAGCTGGAGCACAAGGAGAGGGATCTATCGGCGGCTTGGCGAGCGCGAATTATTGTCGGGAGTGCGCCGCTGCGTCTACGCGGCAGTGCGTCGAAAAAACGCCTCCGGCCAAAGCGTCGAAAATGAGAAGCGGGTCGCACCGTCGAAGCTCGATCACGATTTCCCGTATCGGTAGTAGGTGGTACCAGTGCTATTATAATACACTTTTAATATAATATAATATAGTATGGTATGGTATGGTATGGTATGGTATGGTATGGTATGGTATGGTATGGTATGGTATGGTATGGTATGGTATGGTATGGTATGGTATGGTATGGTATGGTATGGTATGGTATGGTATGGTATGGTATGGTATGGTATGGTATGGTATGGTATGGTATGGTATGGTATGGTATGGTATGGTATGGTATGGTAAGGTATGGTATGGTAAGGTATGGTATGGTATGGTATGGTATGGTATGGTATGGTATGGTATGGTATGGTATGGTATGGTATGGTATGGTATGGTATGGTATGGTATGGTATGGTATGGTATGGTATGGTATGGTATGGTATGGTATGGTATGGTATGGTATGGTATGGTATGGTATGGTATGGTATGGTATGGTATGGTATGGTATGGTATGGTATGGTATGGTATGGTATGGTATGGTATGGTATGGTATGGTATGGTATGGTATGGTATGGTATGGTATGGTATGGTATGGTATGGTATGGTATGGTATGGTATGGTATGTCATCGCTTCCATTCATTTGTTTACCTCCGCCCGCGCTGCCTTCACTTTGGTAGTAAGGAACTTCTATCAAGGCGCCTCCGTGAAGCGCCCACATGTTGGTTGCTAAGAAGGCTTGTGCATGGCAACTGCTTTTGTTTACGTGAAGAAGCATTCTATTCTTGATTCTTGCTCTGCGTCTGCATTGTGTTTTTGCTAATAAAAATTGCTTGCTCTTTTTTTTATGTATTTGCGTATACATGGTATGGTATGGTATAGTATGGTATAGTATGGTATAGTATGGTATAGTATGGTATAGTATGGTATAGTATGGTATGGTATGGTATGGTATAGTATGGTATGGTATGGTATAGTGTAGTATGGTATGGTATGGTATGGTATGGTATGGTATGGTATGGTATGGTATAGTATAATATAAAAAGCCCAAATTCTATTGAAAATACAAATCATGGAATAGCCGGTATTCTTATGCACAAATTAACCTACGGGAATACCCAATTGATCGAACAGTCAATCAAAAAGGTCATGACCTACTGCCATTGGTGAAATCCCGTCTATCTGAATGGGCATTTGAGTGAGTCAGATGATGCGAAAACGTTTTCGGAAACGTTTATGATGAATGGAGAAGAGCGACTGATAAAATTGTAAACGTACGGACTCCAGAAAATCGCCGAATTACCAAAGACTATTGATTTTTGAAACTCGGAACGTTTTTGAGACTCGTCGTCAGCCTGATTGCCTATCTCATTAACAAAATTCCAGGTTTAGCTTCCTGGGCAGATATAGATCAGGTGCAGAAAATTCGAAAAAAGAAAGAAAAAAGACCTATCGTCCTGTTTAACCGGAATTTTAATTACCCGCAGTAATTACTACTGCGCAATTGGAACTAAATTTAAATAAATAGAACGCATTGTTATGATTAAATCGCCGGTATCAGGCAATAAACATCGATCGCTGACCGACAGACGGAAATTATCTGTAGTTTTATTGGGTCTCCCCTGGAAATCCCAGCAGCTGCCAATCGTTAACGAGGACCTTAGTGACTCCTTGTCGTTCAAAGGACTCGACTAAATATCCCGTCAATTAAATCGAAGGAATCCCAACAGGGAAGTTCCAAGGGATGGGGAATCAAGTTGGGGAATTTCAGTTTACCGTTCGACGAAAACAGGGAAGAGGAAAATTCCTATCTAAAATGTAAGTCGAGTGGCAAATTTTCGAGAGCGTGTTATCAGCTGTGCGTAGGTGCACCACAATTTTTCTTTTCCTGCGATTCGATAGTTTTCAGAGCGTAAATAAATAAAAATGACGCCAGCCTTCAAGCAGCTATCAAAAGATAATCTAATTTAGACGTTCTTGTTCTCGGAATATAGGTTTTTGACGAACTATTCCGTATTTTCGGGCAGCTCGCCATTTTTTGTTTAAAAAATAAAGGTTGTATCTCTCTTGATCCAAAAGTTTGACGAACTTATCGTATCTGAATTACCAGCTATCAGAGGTTTTGGAACTCCCAAAATAGGGCTTCCTGAACTGAAAAGAAAAGATCGAAAACAAATCTTGATTTTTAGATGGTTTTTTTAAATCTAATTTATCAATGATATCTACAGCAAAATCGTGGGTAACTACTGCACCAATACCCAAGTGTATCACACCGTATCATAAAACACTGACGTCTCTGAATAAAAGTACCTATAATTTTTTGTAAAGCTAGATAATATCTTATCTAATAATACGTTATATTACGACTATTATTATTACATTATATTCGTAATTTTTTCAAGCATTTATTTTGCTGCCCAGGTTTAGACTGGCTAACTTATAGTAGGTATTACGATAGGTATTATCATGTGCAGGTAACAATTTTTCATTATACAAATTTAGGTACTCACGAGTTTTGATATCCTTGTCGCCCAGTTTCTTAATCAGAGGAGTCACCTCTGTAGCGACGTATTCCTTCATCACTGAATTTATTGCCGCACATTTACTACCAATGTATTCCAAAAATTATTCAACCATAATTAGCCGAAAATCGGCTTGTCTCAAGTAGGGGAATGTCCAGTAAACGAATAGTAACAACTAATCAATACTCTTTATTTGATACTGGTTCTTAATGCTGCTGAGATCTTCGATCTAACATTATCAGCTGATGATTCCCTCGAAACCTGCAAAATCCTGCATAAATTTTGTGAAAGGTGATCAACTCACCATTCAAAAAGAATTGGTATTTATAAGAATGATTTGTAAGCACAAATACATCAATTCTTCAAAGTATTACAGTAGGTAATGGAGATCAGTTTTTGGAAAAAAAGATTACCTGCCTAATTTTTCATTTGAACAATTTGTATATATAAATATATAATATATATAATTTGTAAATATACAACAATTTGTTCATGAACCACAGCAGTTTGAAATTTATTACAGATAGTTTTTCAAATTTTATTTAGGGTACCTACCCATATTTATTTATTTCCCTTAAAAAGTCTCTCAAACATTTCCCTAAATTTTATTTTATGTTTATTTTACATTTATTACCAAGTTTTTTATATTAATTATTATTACTACCATTTATATTTTATAGTTATTGTTAAAAACCTAAAAACCTAGGCATGTTTTTATTATTATATAAATTTTTTGTTTTTATATTAATTTTTCGGGTAATTATGATAAAGGGAATTTGTATAACATTAACTAAACAGTAATGTCAAACTATTTTTTAACCATAATATATTTAATTAAATTATTTTTTTCACGTAAGGTAACAGAAAATAGGAAACGGTTCGTCTACCTTCAGAAAAATTCCCTAACCGGGTTAATTAAAAAACGTTACAAACGTCAACGTTTGCCTCAACTTTAACGCAGACGGCGGAGACATGACGTGCATAAAATTGACTACTGTTACAACTATACGCCTCTGCGCATAAATCGACGTCTAGAAAAAAATGAACCTCTCCAAAAATTGGAAGCGTATTTTTGAATTCTTGACACAATTTAGGGATAATTAGAAAATAATTAATTTTTTAGTATTTTTTTTTTATTAAGCGGGTATTATAATTTGGTTTAAATTATTTTATTTTTCATTTATTCTATTTGACGAAAACATTGAAAAATATTATTTCCGGTAGGCTTGTTCTGAAAATCACGGAACATATTTGTGTTTTGTTGTCGTTTCAAACGTAAGGGCCCTGAACAATTTTTGGTTCATTTTTTTTAAATCGCATTAACAATCTGCAAATGCAGGATTTAATTATAGCTATCGAAAAATCCCTCAAGGGCGGTATCCGACCGTATTCATGTTCACGTTCATCGGAAGATCAAGGAACTAGAGGCGCATTAAATTGGAAGAAGTATCAACAAGAATACGCAATGAGTCGTTTCGTTCCGGTGCGTTTGACCTCTGCGCTTGCCGGGTCCTTGGTTTGCTACTTAGCCTCGCGAACTTCACCAATGATGTCACACAACGTAACAGTTCCGGAATGACCTGCAGGCTATCGGGGTTACAGATGCCAAGGTGCACCAATTTTTTCAAAGCTTTTTTTCTGGCTTAAGATGCGCGTTTGGCAACTGCCTGCTTGAAAACTATGATTTTTTTTATCCGATACAAAAAACGTAATTCTACGCATCATCAATATTGTTGTCAATGATGACTAGATGATTCCCGCGCTAAAATTTCGCCGAACCGTTGGAATCCGTCATTCAAAATATTTAGGTACGAAAAAAATACCTAAATTTTTCCTCATACCAGGAAATCAGCCGCAAATCGTACAAGTCATTATTGAATTCGTCTCTTCTCGTCCGAATGAAAGAAGTCATCGTCTGAAAACGAGACTAACTCCGTCGACGACCCGTGAATTATCAGACGACTAACGGCACTTGAAAGGTTAATTATCGCCTAGCCCGTCTCCGTGTAATTGGAGCTAGTTGAAATATTAATCATTCTCCATTTGCCGGGAGATTCCATCCTAATTCAACGCCGAATCCGAATCAAAGTGGTTTTCTGTCCAGTGGTTTCGAAAGGGAATGCAATTTTGAAAATTTTTTATCTGCACCTACTTACCCAGGTAGCATGATCTTATTTCCATTTTACCGAAAATTCCGGTAAAATTATTACAAAACCAGTGGTGCAATTATTACAAGCGTAAATACAGAACTTTAAAAATTCGTCGATAGGTAAATGGAGTGTTTTAGAAGAATTCCCATTATGGTAGATACTCCACTTACCATAATTTATTCGAAGTAATACAGCTCCGACTACTCAAGCAAGTGGTCTGTTCGTTAGATAATTTCACGAAATCTCTGACAAGATCATATTATTCCTAATCGACGCTTTCTATTTCGAAATACCACAGCGTCGAGTTCCGAGGCGCCATCCGGAGACGAAAAATACGACGTTTCGCTCCGTTTAGCAGGGCCAAGGTCTCCAAGGCCTCTCAACCTCAAGTCATCATGCCCCAGTGAGGCTAATCGCTTGACCCTCGGTCACTCTCGATTTTAACGCGAAGAAACAGTAGTGGCATTATGGTGGTCCGAATATATCTTCAGATCAGACTCGAGATACTTGACTCTCGAAGAGAAATATGAAGGATCGGTCAATTATGAAGAGATCTTTCGAGAAAGTTATCGTGTGTCCAATCCCATCCAAAGGCCATCAGACGCCAATAACGTTACAAAAAGATCACCATGTCCGACAACATTGGTATCAACAAATTTCCCTAGTCCCAAGGGTAAGCTCGGAAGCTCAGTCAACTTCGAGATCAAAGTCAACTTATAGATCAAAGTCAACTTCGAGATCAAAGTCAACTTATAGATCAAAGTCAACTTCGAGATCAAACTCAACTTCGAGATCAAAGTCAACTTCGAGATCAAAGTCAACTTCGAGATCAAAGTCAACTCCGAGATCAAAGTCAACTTCGAGATCAAAGTCAACTTCGAGATCAAATTCATCTTCAAGATCAAAGTCAACTTCGAGATCAAAGTCAACTTCGAGATCAAAGTCAATTTCGAGATCAAAGTCAACTTCGAGATCAAAGTCAACTTCGAGATCAAATTCATCTTCGAGATCAAAGTCAACTTCGAGATCAAAGTCAACTTCGAGTTCAAAGTCAACTTCGAGATCAAAGTCAACTTCGAGATCAAAGTCAACTTCGAGATCAAAGTCAACTTCGAGATCAAAGTCAACTTCGAGATCAAATTCATCTTCGAGATCAAAGTCAACTTTGAGATCAAAGTCAACTTCGAGATCAAAGTCAACTTCGAGATCAATGTCAACTTCGAGATCAAAGTCAACTTCGAGATCAAAGTCAACTTCGAGATCAAATTCATCTTCGAGATCAAAGTCAACTTCGAGATCAAAGTCAACTTCGAGATCAAAGTCAACTTCGAGATCAAACTCAACTTTGAGATCAAACTCAACTTCGAGATCAGAGTCAACTTCGAGATCAAATTCATCTTCGAGATCAAAGTCAACTTTGAGATCAAACTCAACTTCGAGATCAAACTCAACTTCGAGATCAAAGTCAACTTCGAGATCAAACTCAACTTCGAGATCAAAGTCAACTTCGAGATCAAAGTCAACTTCGAGTTCAAAGTCAACTTTGAGATCAAACTCAACTTCGAGATCAAACTCAACTTCGAGATCAAACTCAACTTCGAGATCAAAGTCAACTTCGAGATCAAAGTCAACTTCGAGATCAAACTCAACTTAGAGATCAAAGTCAACTTCGAGTTCAAAGTCAACTTCGAGATCAAATTCATCTTCGAGATCAAATTCATCTTCAAGATCAAACTCAACTTCGAGATCAAAGTCAACTTCGAGTTCAAAGTCAACTTCGAGATCAAAGTCAACTTCGAGATCAAAGTCAACTTCGAGATCAAAATCATCTTCGAGATCAAACTCAACTTCGAGATCAAAGTCAACTTCGAGATCAAAGTCAACTTCGAGATCAAAGTCAACTTCGAGATCAAAGTCAACTTCGAGATCAAAGTCAACTTCGAGATCAAAGTCAACTTCGAGATCAAACTCAACTTCCAACTCCAAGAAGCCAACGTATCCCGAATTTGTGGTGAAGCCAGGCAGCTGGACCTTCATTATGCCTCAATCAAATGAAAGAAGGCGTCACTCATTTACGCGACTTCTTTTGATTATCGTCCGAGTAGTGGTGGTGCCAGGAAGCTGGTCCTTCCTTCTACAATCGAATCAACCTTGCCACATGTGTCACACCCATCGACGCGACTTCTTTCTGCATGGGCAGCAACGAAAAAACGTAAACAGAAACGCCTCTGTATTTAGTCAAGCTTCAAGGGTTTCAAGGAGTTTTCTTTTGCAGGTATGAGATTGAGGGTTTCAAGAAAATCTAAGATTGAGGGCTCCATGAATTCTGGGGTCGTGGGATCCAAATCTTTCTTCAGCTACTTAAAAGGGTGATGACGATTCGGGTTCAAAAAGGCTTTCGACAAGTCCAGCGTATTCCCCAAAGAAACATGAATTTGACAACCCAAAAAATTGATTCCTATCAAGTGAACTTTTTGAGGGTTTTCTTCTTCTGCTTGAGGACTCGCTCGATGGTCACGTTGTCGTATGAGCTACTTGATTTTTTGAAAATAGTCGATTCCACTCTTGACACGCCTTTTTTCAATTTGTCAGTCTTCGCTTTGCATTTCTGAGGGCTCCCATCCCCAGAACCGCAATCCGTCGGGGCTGATTCGGTGATGGAAGCGACGTCACTACTGTCGTCGACGAGAATTATAGCGTCAGATTTTGCTGGCGGCTGAGGCAATTTGGCGGTGACATTTTTCCTACAATGAGGCGAACATTTTGAATCATCGTAGCGTTGCTGGGGAGTTCCTGGACCAAAATTTAATTTTGCCGGTTGGTGGTACAGGTTTTTTGTTTGATTCAAAATTTCCGGCTTCGACGCTATCGCAGAGAGCGAGTAATTTATTGAGGAACCTTTGGTTACATTACGGATTGGGCTCATCGGCCATTCGACTTTTCTCTGGACCTTCCTAGGAGGAGAGCACGGATCAAGGGGCAAGATTTTTGTCGAGGATGTTCTATTGGCATCTTCACGTTTTCTAGGGCTGGAGTGGAGTTTTGGTTTTGATTTATCTATTTGCTGCCCTTTTCGACGCATATCTTCAATTGACGATTCTGTAGCAAGAAGCCCGCAGTTCTTCGGCTGGAAGCGAACATTGTTGCCTGATGTATCTGGATATCTGCATGAACCTGGGCACGTTTTTCGAAGATTGCCTTGGATATCGGGGATCATAACTGGAGATATGGGGTAGAAACTTTTTTCGAGACGATTAGCTGCGTGCCACCATTCGTTGCTGCTATGGTACGACGATACAGTGGCTCCAGATCCAATAATTGCCAGGTTATCTTTATCTTCTCTCATTGCAGTATGGGACTTTTGGTCTTTAGTCGCATTCCTCGCATTCTTCTGGGATCCGTAAGCGTTCGAGCTTAATTCGGCATCCTGTTTATGTATCAGAGATGGCTTGCACGGCGCTGAAAATTTACCTCGCAGAACAAAGTCCACAATGGACATTTTATCAGCCGAAGGTGCAAAACCGTCCAATTTCGTCTGCTTTTTATCTAACTCGTTTCCTGCAAGCTGCTTATCAGCTTTCGGAGAAGTACGACTTGTCTGAATAACTTTGTCGATCCTGGACTGTTCGCCGTACAGTTCCGCGACGTTTTGGGCGGTGTTGATCGTCTTCATCGAGTCCAACCAAGACGTTTGCGATCCTCGGTTTTTCCTTTCGTCGACGAAGATAACATCGCACGAAGCATCCACGCCAACGGTGGATGTCTGGCATCCTTCATCAAGCATGGCCCTGGGCGTAATGCAAGTTTCACAATCTCTGAACGGAGGAGTCGCTGTCGGCATTTCTGAATCTCTTTCCATCGCAAACGTGCCCATCTGAAATCATGAAGCATTCAGCATTTCCTCGACACGGTAATCCGGCTCCAGATGAGGGAGTTGGAAGTTTGGCAATGGATATGAATTATCCGGAAATTTAATCAATTTTTACCTGATTCTTCTGAAAACTGAAGATGCATACCTTGGGTGACTTGGGGAATAACCGGAGTAATATGCACTCTTCAAGTTTTTCTGGCTCTTCTGTACATTCCATTTCTTTGGGAACTGGGAGATTCTGGTCCACTGGCCTATCGTGTTCCAGCGTAATAGGCTCCTCCAGTGTTGCAGGGTTGTCGTCCTCATCAATTTGCCCCAGACCACTGTCACCAAGAGACCTTCCGAAATCTTTTACCATGTTGCCATAGCCGTAGTTCGGTTTGTCGATTGAAATTCTCCGTTTGGATTCGGCATTCCTCAAGCTCGGTGGCCCGAAGTATTCGCGCCTGAGGACTTTTTCGTTTATATTCAGCAAATCCATGCCGTCATCGTCTGACTCTGATGAGATTCGAGGTGGCCCAAGAAGGCATTTGCCCTCTTCAGCGTCGCTCTGGAAGGAGCACTCTGAGGATGTGGTTCTACCCTGGAATGATTTTTATGTTTCAACAATGTCATCATCGGGTTTACAGTATGCCAACGTGATTTGGCTAACCTTGGATGATTCACGGCCATAGCTTTTCTTTCTCGTTTTCGTCTTGCGAAGTTTTTCAGCCTTTGACTGCGGACGAAGTTTTTGCAATGGATTCCCCAATATAGATTTGTGGGAGGCGGAAATTGCGCCGACTTCAATACTTTGAACTGCTGAAGAATTTAAATCTCCAGATGCAGCGTCTGAGTCCTCCAAATCCTGAATATAACAGATTTTATGTTTCGATAGATAGTTGCAGCTCTGAGGAGCGAAGGTGTAATCTGCAACTGTTATAGATCTGTTCCATCAAGAAAAGCGATGGGGACTCTAACAAGATGTTGGTGCACGTTCTACATTGACTACTTGGCGGAACGAACCAAGGAAAGTCTGGAAGCATACGTTGAAACCAACCTGGGAGCCTGAAAATGGTTTCGTGGCGATGATGATGCATAAAACTGTCAAAACGATTGACCCACAAACGACGGCGATGATGGAAGCCGAAGAACTGGAGAAATAGAGGCCGCCGTACAAAACTGAAATGGGCACAGCGAGGGCGACGATCTGGCAGAAAAAGAGAATATTCGGATCCAAAGGGCAATAGCCGTTTTTGGGTTTTGATAAAAAGTTGCCCTCGATTTTCTTCAATTCGCTGCTCATCTTAACGTTGGTGCAGCCAGGTGAACTCGCCAGGATCATCCTGTAAAACATCAGCTGATCAGGTTTTCTGAGGATTCATTCCTGAGAATGAGCTGAATTTCAGTTGATGGCCTACCAATGATTTCAGGCAAAGAAAACTTTCAATGTTAACGTGGTTCGACCATTGAGGAATTTTCATGTTATCGGTCTTCGAGGGATGTGCATTTGGTGTCTAAAGATCTCTGGTGAACTTCAACGGGGTAGGTACTATGGATTCTGATTATGATGAGGTTTCTTTCAACTAAGGTCCCATCCACCGAGGCGTCCCAAACTGAAGGTCCACACTTTTTTCATAAGCTACGATGACTCAGTACGAGAAAACCAAAAATGAATATGTATATAATATATGCATATTATGTCATATATGACGAGCTTCCTCGCGAAGAAATTTATTGAAACATCGAGCTCAAGAAAAAATGAGGGCAAAACCTGAAAAATCTCGATTTTTCTTCTCGAATTTGATGAATTATTGTAAAAATTTGTCTTCAATTTTTGTTCTGAACTAAATTCGAGCTTAAAAAGCTTTGAAAAAGAGGCAATTTAGTTGTTTTGTTGGCAAAACTGGTTCGCCCTTAACGATCGAGGTCTTCCCGCGTTATTTGATTCAGTACTGACGTTTGCAGGGAGGATAACTCCGAAAAAATCGAGAAAACCGGAAATTTTGTTTTACTCCGGAGTTTCCCCTCGCCAGATACCGACTCCTACGTGTCCTTTACATCGCAGACAGACTAACTCTTTAAATCCTTGTTTGAACATCGTTCTGTAATTCAGTAAAGGCCAGTTCAGAGTGAATATTCACTCATCTTATTCATCCTAAAACAAAAACTACGTAAAAATATCTAGTTCATTTTTGATACGTATGTACGGCATCAAGCTCGCTACCCCAGCTGCAAAACTGGTTCAATCTGGTGCATTGGCTGGTTTCTCCGACTATCCCAAGCTGAAAACTTTATACATCGAGTGCTACCATTCTGAAAGGTCACTCCACACCGAACACCTGCAGTTCAACTCGGCTGGAAATAACTGACTCCCCCGAGCTAACAGACGCCTCGGGCATTGCGGGTGGAGTCGATCACGATGTCGGCCGTATCCCTGCACTGTGGATGTAAAAATCTCCAGGTAAACTGAGGCTCTTATTATACGTCTCTCAAAAGTGAAACGGTTCGCTTGTTGAGAAAGGTCGGAGAAAAGTTGCCGGAGGGCGGTTTTTTCAATGTCTCACGAAGAAAAAAAACCGTCGAGAGCCGAAGGAAAAGTAATTATAGTTTATCTTTTAAATACAGATTCGGTCTTTGCTGTCATTGTTTTACGGCTAGATACAAACCGCTGTGATTGAAATACGGTCTGTTCGATCTGGACAGTCGAGGACCAGTCCGGGGCTGTCCAGGACTACCCGGATCAAAACAGACCTATAGGTATAACAATAAATTAGATCTAGGTATGCTATGATAGGTACCCGGTCAGAATTAAGTTGGCATTCGATGGTCTCTACTCCAACTGATCAGGCTAGCAATCAGATTCGTATTCAGCACTGGCGCAGGTAAAAGTTGGAACGCTTTGATCCTTCAAACCCGTATGGTTGATGCGAATCGCAGAACCGTTTTGAACTGGAGAATGTGCACTGAGGGCAATCCTCCATAAAATCAATGAAAATTGTTGGGCAAATTGACAAAAAGTGAGCTAAGCGCTCCAGGTCCAACAAAATGCGATCGGTCAAGGTGGCGTCGGCTCATAAGCTAATAACTGGCCAGATCGAACAGACCCTTATTGGCTGGCCCGTCGAAGCACTTTATCCACACTTCAACCAATTTTTCTGACCTTTACCTGGCAATCTGGCGTTACCATTGTAGTCATTCCAATGATTCTAGTTCCATGGAATTGCAAGTTGGGGGTTGCCTTGTAACGGCTGGCCACAAAACCAATTGAAACTATGGGAGGAGGAAATTGAGTGCAGAGACATATTGCTCAAGAAATCGTTCCATTTGGCACCCATAAATACACATAAATTTGGGTGTGTATTTGGTTTATTTACCACCGTGTATTTGGCCACCTTTTTTATGGTTCGAAGCTTAATAGGTGATATCTGGAGTGTCGCTTCTTTGATCATTAAATGTGCTTACCCGAGTTCCAAAAAAAGAGAAATAAGTGGGTGATTTGATATTTAGCACAATTAAGTCAATATTGATGGAAGGGCGCCTCGGTTCATGCAACACCTTTGAGAGGACACTATGGAAACCTGTTGCTATCTCGCTATGGAAACTACCATAGCCATAGCGACGAGTAAACTACGACCAAGGATACCTCTCAACCAAAACAGGAATTCTTTCACAAATTCCGTTACGAAATAATGAGATAATTCGTAACTAAAAGGTCCAAAATGAGCGAAATCGAAGACATCAAAGATCTCAACCTTCGTTCCATCATCGGCTACGACGGTAAATATAATTATTGTTAACATTACTTGCAGGTTCCAGTGAAATTTTACTGAGCCTGAAATTCAGGCCCTGATTTAAAAATTAATTGCATATTTATGAATTTAGATAAATAGGTACGTAACTAGTTTCATAACTTGCTAGAAATTCAAATTTTGGCGCGTTGTCAATATAGAAAAACCCTCCGCGGGTATTCAGCGGGACAGACCATGATTCTAAGACCAATCAGATCAATCATGTCAAACATGTAGGTATGCGTTCCGAAAAAAAATCTATTACTATAATAGGTACTATGCATGATTAAAGTTTACTCTCCACTGCCTACATAGTGACCGAAGCCATTTCATTTCAAATTTTAAGACTAGATACAACTATTTGCCTTTCTTCGTTGTTACCCAATTGAAAACTAGCAATTGCGTCGTATTGTTCAATCCACTTGAAATCAATCAACATCCTTCGATCTCCGGTCATGCGGTCAGTTAAGACGTCAGACGTCACCAGATCGTCCATTAACATGCTCCAATGACCTATGCGGGAACGCTATAACCGGAACTAGGCTAGTTAAACTAGAAACAAAATGTTTTACTTAAATGCCAAATCGAGAGCAGAGAGCAATTTTTCATTGCACCTATCTGTCTATAAAAAGAAAAAGTAGGAGTCGGTGCCTGGCAGCGAAGAATCAATTTTTAAAGCCAAAATTTGGCTTAAAGCATTTAATGTCTTAAAAAAGAGGCACTTTAGTTGTTATGTTGGCAAAACTGGTTCGCCATTTTTTTTACAATCCATGTCTTCGTGTGTTATGCGATTCAGTACTGACGTTCGCAGGGAAGGCAACTCCAGAATAAGCGGGAAAACGGGAAATTTCCCCGCTTTTTACTCCAGCCAGTCAAGGCCGTATCACACGTCAGGCCGTGTGACAGACGCACAGACCCTATTCTCTGATTGGCTGGTCCTATGGACCACCTTCATCAATGTTTTTGATTATTTATGGAACCTTGTTTCTCGTAAAAATTATCAACGAATTGGCATGTTCAATTACCAACGAATCGGTCTGTGGGATGGGGAGGGGAACGGTCTGACGTCTGATACGGGCATTACCGACTTTTTCGTATTCTTTTTAACGTAGACAGACCATAAAACAATTCACTTTCGTAGGCAACGCTATGAAGGGCTTGAAAGTCCATCCAGGCGGGCGTCACATGATCTACCCTTTCGGAATGAAGGTGGCAGTTGTTCACATGGACACCAAAGCCCACCGCTATCTTGAAGGCCACACCAACGTCATCACGACCGTTGCAGTATCGAAGTCGGGCAGATTCGTCGCTGCCGGCCAAGTCAACCATATGGGATTCAAGGTGAGAAAAAGTACCACTGGGGAGGAAAGCTCGAGAGAAACCAAAAAATAACAGTAGCCTGAATACATTCTCTGCAGGCTCCAGTGTTCGTCTGGGATTTCGAAAGTGGAGAAGTGAAAATGTCGCACGAGTCGCACAAAGTCCGAGTCGAAAATGTCGCTTTTTCGAGCTGCGAAAGGTACGTCATCTCCTTGGGCGGCAAAGATGACGCGAACGTTTGCGTTTTCGACATCGAAACCAAAGACGCCATTTGCGGTGAGAATTAAAAAAGCAACTCGGGTTCCTCGCAGAATGAAAATGTCTAAAACCAATGCTGGGCTACAATTCTGCAGATTCTGCTTTCTTCCAGGGACGTTTTCTTCGAACAGAAACGCAGGAGATGCGGTGACGTTGGGGCCGCTCAACGCCCACAATCTTTGCTTCATTTCGGGTGGCGTTTACAATCTGAAAGTCTGGACTCTGGACCCTGCCAAGAGGAACGCTTCGGGTTCTGATGTCCAGATGGGGAAGATTCGACGTAAAGTCACTTGTATCGAGGTGTGGTTCAAAATCAAAGCCAATAGAAGGTTAAGGATGATTTTTGAGGGAATCTTCTCATCGGTTGAAGTACTTTTATCGTATATGAAGTGTCTGCATTGCTTGCGGAAGGATCGGCCATCGTATGGTACTGAACTCCAAAAACTTGAAATATTGATAGTGGACAAACAGCTTTTTTGTGAGTTCGAGACGCTCTACAGACCCTAGACCCCAGAGTAAGAGCTCGGGTTTGGGGTCAGTATGGCCTTATCGACTGCACTTACTGCAGTTTTTGGAGACAGGTAAATAGTGCCAATTCGATCGATTGTGAACCAAAGTTTTGATCCTTTCTGGCAAAACATTCTTCACTAAAAAAGCCAGGTTCACATTGCGTCTGTAGTTTTTTCGGGCCTTTCATACCTTGACATTCGCTGCTTCCAAGGCGTTCCTGCAAACCTTGCCTTGAGTCATTTGGATTTCTCGGCATTTCAAGGTGACTGAAGACGATTGCAACGCTTGGTGCGGCACGAGTACGGGCGACGTTATGAAAGTGATGCTGAATTTCAGCCGGACCGAGCAACAGCATAATTACCCCGTCGCAGCTCCAGCTCTCATCGGCTGTTTTGCCAAGTATGCGAAAATCAAAAAAAGAGAAACCGACACGGACCTATGGGTATCAGGTGAGGGGATGTATGAAATTTTATTTGCGTCCAATGGCCATACTGCCAGCGCACAAATTGACATTTTGGAATATTTTCAAAATTTTGCTGCGACAGTCAGCGCAACCCGCAGGTACCTAATCAAAATCATCTTATTCACCGCGAAAAGAAGAATCAAGGCAAAATATCATATACTGTGCACCACTGCAAACCAACATTTAAAATCATTGCAGGCGTTCGGTCGCTGTTGATCATGCCACAAAATCGACTGATTGTCGGCTCAGGGGAAGGACTTGTTGAATATGTGGGACAGAAGGCGTTTAAACCGACGAATAAAGTCGAAAAGGGGACCGGTATTTCGAATCCGACTACACCTCTTTTCGTGGTGGTGGGTACATAACTGGATTTGTCACTTTTTTAACGAAGCACCTACTTTTTAAATATTTTTTGCAATTTTTGTTTTGTACATTCTACATTTTGAGAAGTAAGTATCAAGGATCAGGGCTTGTAAATATGAAGATACCTTTCGATTTTTTATACCAGTAACTTTCGGTGCGTCGGTTTTATGTGGTAATCGCACGAACGGCTCAACCCGCAAACGCCGCGCCGGCCGGCTGGTCCGCAGAGCCGCTTGTGCGGCACTCAGCCGAGCGGCGGCGAGTTGTGCGGCACTCAGCTGCCCGCGCCTACCGGCGGCTCAACCGGCCCGTTGGAGATTTGATCGTCGAATCTCAAGCCGGCTGTGACCGCTCCTCCGCACTGTCTGGCAGTGCGGGTTGAGCCGTTCGTCTGATTCAGGCGATTTCAAATCGAATCAAATTACAAAAGATGTTCTCTGAATTTCCATCCATCTGAGTCAAATTTTATCAGAATAAATACGTTTTGACATCTCTGGTTAACATTCCACGGACCACCTACCAAGGTATAATTGAAAAACTTGATAGGTAACACATTAATCGTGTTCATATCGATACCAGAGAGCAAGAAGGGCGAATCTGCTATTTAGGAAAGAAGCAGATTCGCCCTTCTTGCTCTCTGGTATCGATATACATATCAAAATATTGAAATACTGTCTATTATCTGCGCCTCACCGGTTTGGAATTGCGAAGAAAATAATTTAATTCATATTAGGTACAGATTAACAAGTACAAAAATTTTTCATCGATGCTACACGCCATGCAAACAAACGAAACTTGTTTTATTAACCATTTCCGGAACGGAAATCGCGAGGAAATGACTGGAAGTTTCGTCAAAGAGAATTCCAAACTATGCACGCGACAATTCGCTCGACGTGTGACCTTAAACTTCACAATACATTTGTGACAATAAACTTTCTAGTGCCCACTCAGCATGTAATTGAAGCGAGCTAACGATTTTCACAGAAACAAAAAATATTCCCATGTGGCAGAACAAGTGGCGCGTTACGCACAGAATGTAGACTAATTTTGAACCGATTTTGGTTTTTTCGTTAACTCCGTGGAAGATAAAAATCGCAGACTACTGATTTTTCAAATTTTCGAAAAAATCAAGGACCAGTTATGCGATGTCGAATTTAATATCGAGCTATTGTTTTTCAAGCTGAAAGGCGTTTGCGTCGGTGGCCTAGTCACATCGATGCAGTTGATGAACGATCGAAGTTTAATAGTCGGAACGATCAAATGTGAAATGTTCATAATCGACATAGAAAGTTTCACTGCTCATCTGTACCTCACTTGTCACACGACGGCGGTTTTCGCAATCGCTTTTCCAAGGTTTTCGAAATGGATTTCTTTGTTCAAATGCATAACATTATAGTTACTATATAAAATAATAGCAAAATTTTTAAATGATTAATTTTTTCAAATGATTAATTCTATCATTATTAATAGTTTTGAAATTTATAATTCAATATTTTTTAAAATCCAGGACTAGAAATGTAAAAATCGGAAATTAAATTTGCAGCGACTATTCGGACGTTTTTGCCACGGCAAGTAAAAACGACGTGAGGGTTTGGAGCGTGTCTAAATCGCGCGAACTGTTGAGAATCAGCGTTCCCAATTTCACCTGTTCGTGCCTGACGTTCACGTACGACGGAAGAAGCATTGTAACAGGTCGGTGTCTTGGAAATGTCATAATATTTTTTGATTTTATATTTTTTCAAATTTTCAGATTTTAAAGCTTTAAGAAAAATCTTAATTTCATATCAGTCACATCATATCTATCTTTTGTGAAGGCTTTCAAGTTTTTTTTTCAATTTTTCTCTTTTTTTTTTGTTCTATTTACAAAGCTTTTTTCTTCAATACAAAAAATTCATCCAATACATAAAAACTTCAGTTTCTTACTAACCGACTCCAAAAAACCGGTTGCTCAAGTTGACTTGCCGTAGGGATTGTTTTTATCGCTTTCTTGGTATGGCTCCCTAAATCTTAAAAACGTAAGTTTTTTTTTTTGAAAATTCAAAATTTTCCGTCTGATAGCTTTTTTATAGTTTTTCTAACACTGGGTACGTATTTCCAACTTTTTTCCGAAATTTTTTTGTGGTACCCATTTATTTAGACACTTTTTTCCAAAACGTTTCTTTATAAAGATGATGCCACTGGTTTGGAATTTTTCGAGTATTTTTCTCGGATTTCTCTTTTGATTTACCATAAAAACAAGCGTGTTTCCGGGGAAAATTTGATTTTTTTTTCTTAAAAAACAGGGAAAAACGAAAAAAATAACAAAAAGTAAAACCGACTCCAAAAACAGTAACATCCAACTTAGGAACAGCTGCCTTATTTTTTACTTTTCCATGCTTTTTGGAGTCGGTTTAATTTTTTTTTTAGAATTTTTTTTTCATTATCCAATTTTACAGGTTGGAATGACGGCACGGTACGAGGGTTCACACCGCAGAGCGGAAAACTCATCTACACGATTGAGGATGCGCACAACAAAGGCGTCTCCGCTTTGGATTTGACCAAAGATGGCCGGACGTTGATGACGGGAGGACAAGGAGGACAGGTGAGACCTGTAGTATTATACTATAGTAGTACTATACTGCTATAATAGTAGACCATCCTTAGAATCGCTCAGTAACCGAAGTAGCCCCGGGCGTGCCCTGCCGCCCTCTGGGTCAGAAAGGTAATTCTGTATAAGAGGAATGCAGGTGAATAAAAGAAGTTTCTGAACCTCCGATCCGGTTCAGACTACTTTTAATTTTCCTATAATAAGTTACCATATGATAAGTTAGCAAATTTTTTCCTTGCACAACATGACGGTAAAAAGATAGTAAAAAATCGGCAAACTCACTTTTAACGGAAGGCAGTCGCATAGCAATAGATTCTCCCAAGTTTCTGCGTAAACACCGAGGCGGCACTGATAGACAAACGCGTCTAGTTTTGTAGAAATTGCCGTCATTCACGTGAACCGACGTTCCTCAAAGATAACGTGATCTCTCAATGTTTACCGGCAAAGGAAGCGTGGTTCGATGTTCGGTTACATGAATTAGCGTGTCTAACTGAATTTTATCTCAATTATTTACCCGTCTGAATCACCTTCTTACGAATGAATTGTTTTGGACCATTTTCCAACATCCAGGAAGATTTTTGTGTAGGTTGTTAGGGGAGAGTGGGTGAATGGCGGTCAGTGGGTAATACCGGTCACTGAGGTTTCGGCAAGAAAACAGCTTTCAAAACTGCTCCAACTGCTAGATTCTTCTGTCGAATGGATGACAAACTAAATAACTCAAGTCGGAGGTAGATACCCCTGTAACAGGGATAGTAAAGTGACGTGAAAGTTTAGGGTATGTGTTCTTCTAATTTTCGACCGGCTTCTCGACAACTTAAGTAAAGTTTGATTAATTGTTTCCATGGTTTTTTGCGTTCCTAGTAGTACTGGCATGAGTTGGCTTCAATTGTGTGAAGTTCTGACGTTGTTCAATGGAAACTATGGAAATGCCAGGGGATTTTCAAAAAAACGCTGCTAAGTAGATCAGTGGCATGTGCACATCAGTTTTTGGTATAGCCGAAGAACTCTGCAAATTTTGCACAGGGGTTCATTTTTCGATTGCAAAGACAAATCTTACGATATATAGGTTCTCCTCAAACACGGAATTTAGTTGTTATTATCCTAGAATTTCAGTATAAATTGGTGTTCTAGATGGGGATTTGGAAAAACGTTTTTTCAACCCGCCAAAAAATAATCATCCTCTTTGCTTGGTCCTCCTTGCTTGACCTACCTATCTATCTTTTCAACGCAGCGCGTCGTTAATTTTTGTTGAAATCATCATTTAATCTATTCTTATTTACCTACATAACTAACAGAATAATAATAATAATTATTAAATTATCTGAATAATTAAATAAATTTATTTATTATTATTATTTATTTATTATTTTATAATTAAATAAAATTTATAATAATTAAATTAAAAATGCGTCAAGAATGCCTCAGAACCATTGTTGAAGCTTGACTCGCTCTCACGTTGCCAAGCGCAACTGGCCTAGTGTGAGTGCGTCACTTTGTTGGTGTCATAGGCTAGTGGTCGTAAGTAGATCAATCAACTGTATCTAAGAACCGATGCCGAATTCCCAACTTTTTCCAATTTTTGTTTTGCTGATTTATGTAATGCGACCAAATTCTTCAAATTGAAGATATTGGGAGGACAGAAGTTTTTGTGGGGATTCCAACGAGTGGAAAACGAATTTTGTGGCTCGAGTAGTTTTCGAGTTATTAAGAATTGGGAAAATTTTGAAAAACTCAAAAATGCTTCACTAAAACTGCAATAACTCCTAAACGGTTGAAGCTACCGGCGTGGCGATGGTCTCATTCGATTCAGCATAGAAAATTCTATAGAAAATGATACCTCACATGCCTATGTTTCAAATTTCCAGAAAAACACGAATTTTTCCCCACTTCAACAGCTGTTTTACTGACCTTAAAAGTAAGGTAGGGTTCTGCCGAGACGTTAGGACCAACTAGATACGGAACTTGATTTTTGGTAAAAATTTCAAAATTTTCCGATAACTCCTTCCCCCTGAAAAACCCCGGACGGCGGACGGCGTACGGCGTACGGCGTACGGCGTACGGCGTACGGCGTACGGCGCACGGCGTACGGCGTACGGCGTACGGCGGACGGACAAAAAATTTTTATTGCAGATTCGGATTCTACACCCCTTGAAACGTAAACCAACAAATTTTCAGGGGGTGTTAAAAAAAAATTTTTCCCGACCGATTACAAAGGTTCATTTCTTAAGAAAAATGAACCAAAAGTGCTGATGGGGTGATTGCGGTCAGTCGCGTGGGGGAATGCCAGTCAGGTTCTAGGATACGGGTGACTTGCAATGGAAAGTCTGAAGTTACCAAATATGCTAGTGGTGTAAGTAATAGGTATAACACTTCTAAAAAAAATGTTTTGACTCAGGTACCTTTTTCAAAATGTTATTTTCAAGCTTTTCATACTCATACATTTGATTTATATTATTTATACCGTGGCAGTTTATTAAACATGTTTTGAAACTGATTGAGTACAAGAAACTGTTTTTTTCTCTTTGAAAATGCTAATATCAAGCTGAATAAAAATAACTGGCACTGAAAATTGCATGACCGGCATTGCCTACACCACTGACTGGTATTACCCCTGGGTGGGTGCAATACCGGTCAAATGACCATTTTGCCTAATTGAATTATTGCACTCGTTAGAACGTCTAATCAGCAAAAACCAAGGTTGACTATTATAATTCGATAGTTTTGAAGGCGAACCGCGTTGGGCTGATTTTTCTATGCACATTTGGGGCTTGGGTATGGACTGCCAAAGTTAAGTGACCGCCATTCACCCACTCTCCCCTAATTCATTGATATCAATTTGCGGCCGATGCTCCATCACCATGGCTGAAATGGCCATTCCCGAAGCAGCAATGGCAAAACGAAAACGAGAGAACAGTAAATAATTCGAATAGTTTACAATATATTTTTTTAATTCTGGAATCTTTTCAATCAGATTCGGGTGTGGTGCATTCGGAAAGACGTCCAGAAGCTGATCGCTGTCCTGAAAGAACATAAAGGACCCGTCTCGTCGTTGCAGATATCGCCCAACGATCTGGAAGCAGCTTCCGCTTCGACTGACGGATCGTGCATAATTTGGGACCTCGTGTAAGCATTGGTACTTAAACATGGCGTCTCATATTTATATGCAGAGCTAGTAGCAGCATGAACCCCGACGCTCACAGAATCTGGAAATATTCGAAGTTGACGACCGGAAGAAATCCTGTGGATTCTGTGAAGGAGTCGCTCACAACGTCCGCCCTTACCCTGTACCTGAACATTTTCAGAACCCAAGCAATCAAAAAGCTATAAAAACTCTCCAGCTTGCATTTCCCAGAAATACAGCCCCATATGTCACAGAGCCCATATGGTTACTCGCAAATTCAATTTTGGTCCGAATCCTCAAATGTGAATGAAGCTCAAAGAAGGTGCCATGACGCCAATCGAGCGTTTTTCGAAAACACTTCTTATAAATGTTCCCAAACAAATCCTCGGTTGATGCCTATTACGGTATATGGCAGCTTAAGCCAACCAGCGTTCAAGACCTGTTAACGACCCTTCAAGCATGTTCCAAACCATTTCCCCGGTCAAAATGGCGTGAGACCAACGTGAGCATAGTGTTCAAACGTCCTTGAATATTCAAGAACGTTCTTGAGTATTCAAGACAGTTCAAGAACGTTCTTGAGTATTCAAGACAGTTCAAGAACGTTCTTGAGTATTCAAGACAGTTCAAGAACGTTCTTGAGTATTCAAGACAGTTCAAGAACGTTCTTGAGTATTCAAGACAGTTCAAGAACGTTCTTGAGTATTCAAGACAGTTCAAGAACGTTCAAGACCGTCTGACAGCATTCAAAAACGTTCTTGAAAGTTCAAGACCGTCGAAGAATATTCCAAAGAAATTCAAGATCGTTCTTGAAGATTCGGGACAGCTGAACCATCCAAGAACGTCCAGTGGCATTCAAAAACGTTCTTGAATATTCGAGACAGTCTGAGGATATTCATGAACGTCCAATAGCACACAAGAACGTTCTTCAATATTTGAGACAGTCCAAGAACGTCCAATAGCATTCAAAACTGTTCTTGGAAGTTCAAGGCCGTCCAAGAATATTCAAGAACGTCCAAGGACATTCCAGAACGTTCTTGAATATTCAAGGCAGTCAAAGAGCATCTAAAAACGTCCAATAGCATTCAAGGTCGTTCTTGAATATTTGTCAGTCCAGCAACCCTCAAGGACGTCCAAGAGAATCCAAGAACGTTCTTGAATATTCAAAAGAGTCAAAAAAACATTCAAGAACGTTCTTGAATATTCAAGAGGGTCTAAGAACATTCAAGAACGTCCGAAAGCATTCCAAATAACCCAAGAACATTCAAGAACGGCCAGGAACGTTCTGAAACGCCTTTGAACGTTTGAAAACATTCAAGAACGTTCTAAAGCATCCAAGAACGTTCTGGAGCCGAGTTCTTGAACAACTCTCGGTTTCAACCTGAAACGTTTCGATAAAAATTCTAGGAAGTGCGTGCGGATCGCCATCATGTTCTCGACTACTCTGTTCCTCTGCATACGATTCCATCCGAGCGGCTGCCAGTTGCTCACGACTGGAACAAACCGCCAGATCGCCTACTGGGAAACCTTCGACGGGGCGCTGATCAGGGAAATCGAAGGCTCCAGATCGGCGGCGCTGAACACGTTGGATATTTCGAGCGACGGCGTCTACGTTGCGTCGGGTGGCAACGACCAGTATGTCAAGGTTAGGATGAGGGCCAACTTATGCTGTAGAGATACCTAATGTAGGTACTTTTCGAGTTAAATGTTCGGGATTATGGGTTTTGGAAGTGAAACCAGCCGGAAGTCCCTACTATCGTCAATGATGTGGTTCAGTTCCCAAAACATTAGGCAGAGGTTAGGTGTGTGTTAATGACTAAGTTTTTCCAAAATAACAAAAAAAGTGATTTTAATGGGAAATTTCCATGTTTCAGCTATGGCTTTACAAAGAGGGAATACCAATTTACATCGGATTGGGCCACGGTGCAGTCATTACGGCTGTGAGTATCTCGCCCGACGGGAGGACGATAGTTTCCGCAAGTGCCGACGGTGCCATTTTCATCTGGCGTTCACCCACCGACCCGGAGACCAAGACGGAATCGAAAACCACCGTCTCTACGCCGCACAGCCAACAAAGCAAAGAGAAACTGCCGGTTAGCAAGGAAAAGTCCAGAACCCCGAGCAGGGCGAGGTTAGCAAAGCTTAAGTTTTCAGATTCTCACAGCTCAAAATGTGAGCGTGAAGAGAAGTCATACTTTTCCACAAAACACACATTTTGGAAACACTATTTTTTCAGTTCCAAGGAGTCGGTCGGCTCTAAAAATGAGTCGGACGTCAAAAAAGAGCTGGCCAAAGCTTGCCGCGGCATGGAAAGCGTGAAAGGCAAATTGGAGAAAATCAAAGCGGAAAGGGAAGCGGCGGAGTTGGCGAGTGTCAAGAACGAAGATTCCTGCGACGAAGACCAGGGTGGCGCCGGGGACTCCAAGATGTGCGGCAAGTATTCCCCAGTTTCCCCGAGGCTGGTTTGACACGAGGGTTTGCCGAAAGCAGCTAATATTTCATCCAATAATGCATCAACAGTAGTCTGCAATGAAAAGAATACTCAGGAGTCGGCGCCTAGCGGCAAATAATCAAATTAAACCACAACCTTCGACAAAAAGTTGCGCTTTTGATGTTCTGTTGGCGAAACTGGCTTGCCCTTTGTTTACAATTGAGGTCTTCGTGTGTGTATCATCCAATTTCGTACTGACCTTCGCAAGGGAAGACTTATTATTCTTCTCCTCAGCCAGGTAGCGACTCCTAAGTGTTCATTTTATTGCAGACAGACTATAGAAACTGAGCTTTGACATTGGAGATACATTTTTTGGCAGGGGCATTTCAATCAATCGTCGCCAATGTCAGCTTCAGGGAAAATCTCCCTATCCAAAGTTCCCATTGAGGGGAAACTTTATTTTTAGGGAAACAGAAATTTGTGTTGCTGTTAAGGTTATCTTATCATCAAGATAATAATGCGTGAACCATATGACATCAAAATATTCTCATGAATGATTACTATTGCAGATGTTGAGGCCATAAAATGCTATTGCCAGGGGCCTTGCAAGTGCGACATGAATCACCCACCGCCCACACCAAAATCATCAAGAGGTACGTCACGATTCGACGTTATCATCGTACAAACGTGACTGATAATGCAGTTGCTTTAGCCCGATTTCACCAAACTTTATGCATCATGATTCACTTAAAATGGCGCCAAGTCGCTATTGGTGGCATTTGGAAAAGTAAAATGTTGATTTTTAAAATTTTTACAAAACAAACAATCGAAATACTTTTTCAAACATTTTTCAGAGGAGAAGCAAGAAGAAATATTGGCAGAAGTGGCCAAAGAGATGTGAACTGGGCTGAGATCAACTTTTTATAACGGAAATTGTCAAACTCGACAATAATTGTTAATTTAGATATTTAACATTACGGTTTACGATGAATAATATCTATACAAATCGTAGGACGAAGCAGACTATTAAAGTATTTCCACTTTCAAACATTTTTTATCTTTGGTGGATATTAAGGCAGTTCAAAAACTCCTAAATAGGTAAAATAGCAATCCCTTTTTTACTGGTTTATACTTGGGAAAATCAGAAACATCTTAAGAGTAGATTAAAATATACTCAAGCTCAATATCACAAACCAAAACAACGCACCACGTCAATCACAACTCAGAGCTGCAATAAAAACCTTTTGAAAGAGTATAACACAAAAAAAATTCGAACCAATAACACACAAAATCGAATTCCGGAATGCACGATGATCAGTTCACATTTGGCAACAACTCGAACGTCGATTCCAACAAAATCAGCCCCAAGCCTGAGTCGTGCAATATTGGAGTATCAATTTTCCATCCGTTTCGAAGCAGCTGTACAAATTTCTGATCGTCTGATCCGGCGATGGCGCGAACGACTGGTTGACGTAGAGGAACTAGAAATTCAAATTTTTGAAAATAAGGCGCCTGGTATTGGAAACACGTAGCCAATAACTTGATCCAAAAAGTCGTCAGGCCGGTCATGTTTCAAAACATTTTTCAAAATCTGACCTCTGAAAATGGACAGTAATCTTGGACTTTCACTAGGGGACCGAGTGGAATATTGCTAAATTTTTCTTCGGCCACATTTTTTGTGAGCCCAAAAAAAGTATTTTTGAGTTTTCGATTTTGGTCTCAGTAAAATAGCCTTAAGGATTGGAGCAATTACAAAAATAAGGGCATCGTTGGAAAGGGCGTTGACTTTCCCATAAATAACACAGGTATCATCAAATTGGTAGCAGAACATGGCTCGACTCCTACCCATAAGATACATTTTTGTCAGCTCATGCGAACAAAAACACCAATTTTGGACTTCTTAGGCCCTAAAAGAGAAAATTTTCAAAATGCAGAGAAAACTTACCAAAGATTCGTTTTCGTCGAGCTGGAGCAATTTCCTCACAAAATTATTCACGGAGGCGACAGTCCTGTCAGGTTCGACGACCCATTTTTTCTTTTTCATTATAGGAGCGTTGGCCGTCGCTTTCAAAAGTAACGTAACTGCAAAGCAGCAAGGGAATTGACGCCAGGAAATGAACAACCGGATTATTCCGAAAGGAAGCGCATAATTATTCCAATAAGCTTTTTTATTTTAAAAATTCACTTACAAAACAACTACCGACATACATGCTCTTCTATACCAAAGGTTTTCTACAATAATATTCACGAGTCACACACCAATAAACGCACACCAACAATTGAAAACACTACAAACTGCACGTGCAATTAGGCTCAAACGCTACAATCAATCTACAAGTGCGAATATGGCAAATAAAGCCGACAATATCAAGATCGAAGCGAGCAAAATAATCTGGATTATTTTGAGCCCGTCGCAATTCCTACGGCGAGAAGCCGTCGATTGTTGGCGAGACGTGGCGACCAAGCCGAACGTTGAACGCCTGCTAAACAGACGTTTCGAGTTACGCCGGCCCAGAAGACCGACGAGATGTTCGCTTTGCGACGAGCAAACTGACATGCGAGGCCCATCTGCCGATAACCAGCAAACGAAATCATGCACCAAAATCGACATGCGGCTATTCGAAATTTGAGTGAAAAATTATATCCTGTAGTGATTCGGGCCGATAGCTGAAGCATAACCTACGTTAGCGTGGTAGCAGATGCCGAAACTACTTTAGGACGATGCGGTAAATTGTGGCATAGGTTAAAAAAGGTTAGCTACCCAAGAATCGTTTCTTAGCGTTAGCCCTTCAAAGATAGAGCAAGCATAAACCCCGTCCATGATGAATGGAGCCAATTTCACCAAACTTTTAATTGGGGCAATTAATGCTATCCATCGGGGTTAACCGGAGCATCAGCGATTCTCATCATTCACCATACCGTCGAATGATTGCTTACATTAACACTTGGCCCAGCTGTAAACCATCGAGCAGGTACCGTATGCAGACGCGAACCCATGTATTTGAGTTCCTGTACATCCACATCGGTCCCATATATCAACCATGGTCTTATAATCTCTCTTTGTTCCATATTAATCTGGGCCACATACATCAATCTTGGTCCCATAGGTATAACTCGGCCCCATATCATATGGGGCAACATATAACAATCTTCGCCCCATACATCAATCTTGGTCCCATTTATCAATCTCAGTCTCAAATATCAATCATGGTCTCATCACTCTTTGTCCCGTATATCAATCTAGGCCCCAAAGGGACATCAATCCTAGCTCCATAAATCAATCTTGATCAAACTTTCCCACATACATCAATCTTGACCCCGTACATCAATCTTGGTTGCACACATCAATCTTGGTCCCATGAATCATTCTTGGCACCATGTATCAATCTTGGTCCCACGTATCAATCTTGGTTGCACACATCAATCTTGGCCCCGTATATCAATCTTCAGCAAGAGGCATGCCAACATTACTCCAACCAGAGCTACCCACTGCCACGTATGGCTCCATGGGAAAAGTAAGGGGAAAATTTCCTCAAAAGCGGAAACCCTGCATCTTCTTCTTCTACCAACAGTCAACCAAGTGCCAGATATTTATCTCACTCAATCAGCAATTGAAAGTGAGCATTTTTAATAAAGCATTTCGTTGCCCAAAGCTACTAACAAGACGGAAGGTTTACAAAGACGAACGTGCCTTATGAACCGCCATGCCATATGACCAAGCGATCAAGCAAATAATAAAAACATGATCATACTTTTCTCAGAAGTTTTGGATTTGTCGTCCGGTTGAGCCGATCCGCCATCTTGTCCAGCTTCTGGCTCTTGTTTACCACCTTCTTCCGTATCACCGCCGCCACTGACAACCTCCACGTTTGACATTTCCCTCTTTAAGTAAATGCATCGGTAAATATAGATTCATTAGTAATTTATTATTAAGAGTTCTTCACAATAACCAGTTCAAGATTCCGCAGGAGCCTGGACAGTCAAGTCGGAAATCAGTGGTACCAACAGTCTGTCTACGATAAAAAGAACATGAGGGAGTCTGAGAAGAGAGAATCAAACCAAAGCCATATGCTTTGAAAAAAGAAGCAATCTTAAGTTGTTATGTTGGCAAAACTGGTTTGCCCTTTGTTTACATTCGAGGCCTTCGTGTGTGTAATGTGATTCAGAACTGATACTGACGTCGCAAGGGGGACAACTCCAGAAAAATCGCGGAAAACTTTCCCCGCTTTTTGATTCGCTCCGCCACCGCCAGGTACCGACTCCTACGTATTCTTTTTATTGCAGAAAGACTAATTGGTACTACCACCGACGCATTAAACACACAATATTCCCTCAAATACACAAATATTGGTAGGTTCACACACTGCAATTGCACACAGAAGGTACAAGTCAAAAATCTGATTGGTGTCAATTCAAAAACTTCACTTTACCAAAGCCTGAAATGAGGATCACGTGAAACACTCAATCTCTCGAAGTTTCGTCTAATCAGAAATTCAGAGTTCAAACGTCAACGGAGATAATTCAAAAACTTTTGCGAATAACAATTTGATGAATAAGTCATTGCCAATAACAATTTGATGAATAATCCTTATAAGAATGTGGCACTCAACAATTCACGAAGTGACACTATTTTTCGTGTGATCTGAACAGCATACTCTCAAGTGTTAAAACAAGGAATTCAGAAATGTTTCAGCATAAGAATCAATTTTACTGAGTTCTTCAACTAATAAAGATGAGTTCCTCTTCTGTAAACTTTTCCAATCAAAATATCCAGAGATAAAGCAACGAACCAGCACTATCAGATAAGAATGTTATCCGAGCCGTCGACCTACTTCTTTGTTAGAGCTTAATTTAGGCAATGTTGGACAGTGGGGATATTTTAAAGTCATTCAAATCGAATTTTGAAAGCCAGATATCCGAAAACGGCACATTCGAGTTTCACAATCAGAAATTTGAGTCGAGGCAATTTTCGGAAATTGCCCTTTAGAAACGATAAACCGGTAAGAATACACATTAATACTCGCAAACTCCACCCACAAAACTCCATCAACAAACTTAACTAAAAACTGAACTTCGAACTTAACTAACAAACAAAACTTACACACTCAACCCAAAAACTCAGCTTTCAAACTGAACCCACAAACTCAACTTTCGAACTCAACTCAACAACTGAACCCTCAAACTCAACACTCAAACTTAACTTTCAAACCCATCTGACAAACTGAACTGACCAACTGAACCCACAAACTTAACAGTCAAACTCAACTTTCAAACCCATTTGACAAATTGAACTCACCAACTAAACCCACAAACTTAACATTCAAACTCAACTTTCAAACCCATTTGACAAATTGAACTCACCAACTAAACCCACAAACTGAACTTTCAAACCCATTTGACAAATTGAACTCACCAATTAAACCCACAAACTCAACAGTCAAACTCAACTTTCAAACCCATTTGACAAATTGAACTCACCAACCGAACCCACAAACTCAACAGTCAAACTCAACTTTCAAACCCATTTGACAAATTGAACTCACCAACTAAACCCACAAACTCAACAGTCAAACTCAACTTTCAAACCCATTTGACAAATTGAACTCACCGATTAAACCCACAAACTCAACAGTCAAACTCAACTTTCAAACCCATTTGACGAATTGAACTCACCAACTGAACCCACAAACTCAACAGTCAAACTCAACTTTCAAACCCATTTGACAAATTGAACTCACCAACTGAACCGACAAACTCAACAGTCAAACTCAACTTTCAAACTCAACAGTCAAACTCAACTTTCAAACCGATCTGACAAACTGAACTCACAAACTCATCTGATAAACACTCACTCGCAATCTCAATTCAACTTCAGTTGAGTTTTTAACTCAACATACAATCATTCACAATTTGTCAGTTGGGTTTGTGAAGTCGAGTGGGTGGGTTGAGGCCATGAATTGAGTTTGTGAGTTGAGTTTGAAAACTGAGTTAGTGGTTTGAGTTTGAAAGTTGAGGTTGTAGGTTAAGTTGGTGAGTTCAGTTTTTATGTTGAGTTCGTGGGTTGAGGTTGCTATTTGAAATTGAGAGTTGAGTCTATACGTTGAGGTTGCGTGTTAAGTTGAAGTTTGTAAATAATGTTCGTAGGCTGACTTTGAGAATAATGAGTTTGAAAGATGAGTTTGTGGGTTTGAGGTTGAGTTGAGTTTGTAAGTCGAGTTTGAGAGTTGAGGTAGTAATTTCAATTTGTTAGTTGGGTTAGTCGGTAGAGTTTGAAAGTTGTGTTTGTAAGTTGAGCTTGTGAGTTTATGGGTTTAGTTGGTGTTTGGCGAGCTGTGTTGCGGCTTGTGTAATATCAATTTTTCATTCTTTTTTGAAGTAGGTACCTAATAGAATGTTCGTTTTCTCGGCAAGACGTCTCACCTTATAGATGAATGTTGGTTGATGAAGTTCGATTGCTAGATGTTCCTTGGGCTTCGGCTCATCATCGAATTCCAGTTCAATCTCGAGTTGATCTTCAGCGCGGGACATTTTGGCGATTTACTAAATGTGAAATTTACTTCAATTATTTAATGTTTTTGTTCAATGTTTAGGTATTCAATTTAAAGATACCAGTAAGTACATACGTAATTTTTATATCCAACTCAAGTAGGTATGACACGACGAGAAATTTTTGGAATAAACTCACCGAATGAAAACGAGATCGAACCTTGTCAAAACATAATTATTGAGTGAATTGTAGTAAAATTGTTGGATACGCGTCCAAGTAAGGACGAAGACTATTTTACCGACCTAGCGTTAAGTTTTATGAGCTCATTGCTAGCTGTGTTGTAAACTGTACTTTTTCCTCTGTTTCGTTTATCACGTGAGTGCTAAACAGTGAGGGAAATAGCTATTTTGAAAATGTGACGCTCGCAGACGCCAATTGCTTGAAAATAAATCGTCGCGTTTTTAATTCTTTCAACCTCAAGTAGGATACCTATTTAAGAAGAGCACCTATTGCTAACATGCTGAAAATTCGAATTTCGAGTTTTTGTCATTCCCTCGTGTCGGTTATGTGCCTCATATAAAACACATGTTTTCAGCCTTTAGTCTATGAGTGTGTTTTTGAATGCTGAGTTGTAATCTGTCCAAACGGCTATTCCAATTTGAATATCGATGATTGCTTTTTGATTTTTGGGATAATAGACTTGTTAAATACCTATATTTATAAACTTGAAAATGCCACTTGTCACAAGAACCTTCGAGGGCTTTTCAAAGATGAATGAGATGTGTATTGATTATTTATTAATATTTTATTGTTAAAAATTAAATTTAAAAAAAATTAAAAATTATTTTATTATTACATAATAAAAACGTATCTCATTTATCTTTTGAAAGCCCGTGAAGGTTCTTTTCGATAAAATTTTTATTACCCATACGATTAGGTATCATGCGCTCCCCACCTGCGTAGGGCCCCTCCTCGGGCGCCCATCGGGCCCCTCGCCGAGGCTCCGCCCGCCCGGCCCCTGAACTTCATGGGTCACGATCGTCAACTCAGTTTCTGCCGTTACTCCGCAGTCGCGCGCCGGACGTTCGTGTGTTCGTGAAGTTTGTGTTGTCTTGTTGACAGACGGCGTTTGATTCCAACGCCTGACGACCGACCGTTGAAATCGCTCGTTTGGTCGCGATTTGGTGATTGACATATTTATTGACCAATTGGTAAGTAAATTGTAATTTTTCAATCGTTATATAAATTTTAATTTTTGTATTACAATGTACAGGTATAGAAAATAAAACATGAAAAAATTAATGGAACGGTATTTCACCTACAATTATTAATATAGGTAAAAATATATTTTCTAGTTATCCAGTCAATGAATAACTACCGCTCAAAATTGACAGTACCTAAAGTATAAAATTTTTATTTAATAATATTAATGAGTATAATGATTTATTATTATTTAATATTTTTTAATAATATTATACTCATTGATTGAACGGCATATTCGTTCCTTCTATATTTCTGTAATTCTGGCCTCCAAAATAAAATATATTTACCCTCCCCCCAAAAAAAAAGTCCCTAAATTTTTTTTTATTTGACAAGAAAAAATAATTATTTATAATACACACACCCTGTTTAATTGACATTAATGATCCTTTTATCTGCCTAAATATCTATTTTTTAAAATCATTTACTAATGTATTGATCAATGGTTTTTCACAATCATAAAAAAAAATTAAAAATCAAAATTAAGCACGGAGGTATTTTGGTTAAAAATTTCCCTTACCAAAACATGGAAGTATCTTGTGTTATAACTACTGGTTGAGATTCATCAATCGTGTTTCAGTCAGTTCCACTGAACTTGGCCAAAACACAATTGAGAAATCAAAATATTCTTCCATAAAGCGCGAATGATTATTGAAAATAATTGATCAGGCTTTAGTTTGATCCTGATTTGAGACAAAAACAAGAAATAATCCACTTCAAGTCTAGGAACAACTAATTTACCTGATGACCGCTGTAGTCTCAGTTGTCACAAATTAAATGGTTGGGTATAATACCCGAATACGGGACTGGGAATATAGTGATTCAGTATTGCCTTGAACTAGGGTATAATTTTTCAACTAGGTCCGTGTTTTAATACGAAATTATGCGAGGTCAGTTTTCAATTTTCCGGACGCCTGAAGATGAACAAAGCGCAACAAGGTCAATAGACAATGCCGGTTGATTTTTAAGTTTCAAATTGTCAACTCAATCCTCACGCTCTGAATTTGACACGTCCCTCCCATAAATGACAGAAAATTTAGGTACAACTTCACTCGAAAGTAAGTTGACTTGTAGTTCTACTGTTATTCTGTCATTTGTGGGAGGAAAAAGAGAGAAAAGAGGGTCGGCCCTTAGAAGAAATTTAATTCTCTACAACTTTGATTATGTGACATTTTTTGATTGGGTGCGCCGTTTTCGAAGAGCAGGCTTTGGAACGCGATCGCTTTTCAACAATCTGAGAAAAATAGCCGGTCTTTGACGATCGATTGCGGCCAAACGGCTGGACCGATTTTAACGTTCAAGGTCATCATTCGACGCAGAATTGTATGTTGTTTAATTTGGAATAGGTAGTTATTGTCTGTAGGATGCGCCTTTTACAAGTTATAAGCGAAAAACAGAAAAAAGTTTCAAAAACTAGTGGCTTTTTGACAACAAACATTTTGCACGAGGGAAATTCGATAGAAAAATGAAGATTCAGGCCCTAGGTGTCCATGAAAAACTTCTGAAAATGTGAATGTATACCAAACAAATTTCAAACTCGTCCACCTTTTTTTCCAATTAATTTGAAAATCATAGAAGCCCGTTCGAAATAAAGCTCCTCAACTGGTCTCGATAGCAACCTAACTACCTCTGGTTAGGAAGAGTGAAAATATTTTTTCTAGCTTAACATTAGCGGGGAAAGAGTGAAAATTAAATGTACGTAAGCAGCGTCGGACATGAAAAGGGCGCTCATTGCGGTTATCCGCTCAGTTCGCGGTCGCGTAGCGCGTTTTCGCTTCGCTCTACATCTTCGTTCTCTTCTTGTGGCCAGTTTCTCGAAAAGTGTCACTCAACATCAGCAATTTAATTAATACTCTTGTTTTACGACTCCGCGAAAGCCGAGCTATCAATCCCAGTCGTCAGCAGTGTCAACTGTTAATTAACGATTCTTCGCTTTCTCGATTTTTAATGAAATCGGATTTTAATCGAGTTGAAAAACAATAAGGGATTTCTTCGCTTAGAAATTTTTACGGCCAACTGATTTTAATGGACTTTTTTCTTCGTTGACTTTCTCTCAATTTTGCGTTGGGCTCTTTACATGGCTTTCTATTACGAGACATTTGATTTACCAGTTTCTTCAGAGAGAAAAGTTGATTAAATGATTGGGGATGTGCGGAAATGGCAATGCACAGGCTGCTATTATCTCAATCTCGCTACTTGGACCTTTTTAATCAAATTTATAGACTTCCATCTTGACTCGCCTTTTGGAACTCTCGAGATTGCTCCAAGATTCACCCCTATATCGTCAAAGAATACCAAGAGGAAGAAAAAACGGTAAAAACGTAGAAAAGTTAACCCACAGGCCAGACGGCTAAATTGGCAATGTTTTTCATAAACGAAAATGTTGGTAGCAATAATAATTATAATTGCCTACTCTTCTGCACTGTTCCTTATCCTTATAAATAACCGCCCAGGAACCCGAGGATTTTCACCGACCAATCCTTTCTCATGGAGGACTTTTATCAGAAGTCCAAATTACGTGTTCCGAGTCGACTTTCAATTTTTACATTCATCTCCTCATCCTCAAGGGGCTTCGTGTATAAAGCACGTGACCATTAAGCCAATATCATGCTTTTGGATTGGTAATGATGTGGTCGGCTGGCCGCTCATCCTTTTTCCGCTCAGGAGAAACTAACTAGGCCACTGCTTCGTGCTTTCCTTCATATTCAGTACCTACTGCAGGTGCACTACTGGTGTAATTGCACCAATAATTTTCGGTGAAATTTCGCTCCGACAAAAATAAAGTTTGAGAGAGGTTTAAAATTAATTACTCACTCCACATAAAAAATAAATAAATGAAACCGACTCCAAAAAGACGTATTTTTAAACAAAATAGGCGTGGGTACACTCAGAATTTTTCATTCTTCATCAATCAGATTGCTCATTAGCGCTTTCGTGCAAAAAATTAACCTCGGTTCAACTATCCTGCCTATTGAGCTTCCAAGCAAAAAGTCTCAGTCCTCCTCGAATTCAGTGAGTACCTAATGACTACGATAAAGTGACGTCAACCATTGAAAATGAGCGACGCTCCAGCCCAAGGTTAAGAGAGATGAGCTCGGCAGAAAATAATGTTTTTGACCTTAATCGCCTATTTGGCGACAACAGATCTAGGTCCTGATTTATTATCATTCCTGAACGTTCGATCAAATAATACACCATTATGATGCTACAAATTTTCCCAGGGAACGATTTATTTGTTTCCAACAACAGTAACTGTTGTTTTGTCTGAACAGCGAACACACGTTAATACCGAAATCGGCCACATTCCATTGGGTGATAGCACTGCGTCTCATTTTCGACGCTTTGACGGAAATCATTTTTTCGACGCACTGCCGCGTAGACGCAGTGCCGCACTGCCGCGTAGACGCAGTGCCGCACTCCCGGTCCACTTATTCATAATCTATGAATGATTATGTCTATATTAATTATATAATTTCTATTAATTATATAGGTCTATATTATTGTAATATAGATCTATATTAATTATTTATTAATTTCTATACAATACATATCTTTTATATTCTAATTAATATCTATATTAATTATTTTATAATTTTTGTTTTAAAAACTTTTTTTCTTCTACATTTCCGAAGGAAGTGGAGGTACCTATTGTACTTTATCGTCCAAAAATCGGATAGAAGCTTCAGAAAAATTGTTCACCTCTCCTGGCTGCAAAATAAACTCACTATAAAACTTTTAATAAACTATAAAATTTGGGCGTTCTTCGTCTTTGTTTTACCTTGCAGATTAAGTGGACATTTTTTTTTTGTTCCGATAACTTGACTTGTTTTGAATTAAGGCGATTTTTAACATTTGTTTTCTGTCAACTTTATCTAAACCTCCGTAACAGACGAGTGCTAAATTAGGCTGATTTTGGAATTTTCGGAAATTTTATTTGGAAACCTGTTCCCTATTTTTGCGCATAATACCTCAGGTTTCAACAGTTCAAAAACTGAATTGATTTCCGATCAATCGTCAAATTCCCTTATACGAACAATTTCCCGCAGTCGCCACGCCGGCCGTCGAAGTAAAGGGCATGCGCGGAAACTGCGGCCTAGCGATCGGGTCTCCCCCTTACGGTCCGGTTCAAGAGCAGCTCAGGTTCTCAGGATCAGGACAAGATCGGATGTCGCTGCGTTGGGAAAAATTTCGATCATTTCTCGGTCTCGCACGTGGTGGTTTTGTTGACAATTTCTCAAAAATTCACTCATCAAAATATGGAAGTATTGTGTTTTAACTACAAACCCCTGGTTTTTATTTTTTATCACAAATTCTTTAAATCTAAACAATTTATTTATTTTTATTAATTTTCATAAATTGTTATAATTTATTATTTTCCTATATTCAAATTGTCTGTTTGGTTGGTTTACAACCTCTATTTCTCATCCAAAACCATAAATATCTTAACGATCCAAGACCCATGCCAGAAAACGATAGATCGCAAAACCAATAAGGAAGTAACCGAGATAATGCCCCATTTGGCGAAATCGCCCGTGACTAATTTTCTTCCGTCGGCGGAGACCACTTTATACAAACTCAGTTGTCCCGACCGGCAGTTCCTCTCTTTCAGTCTGTGTACCCTATGGTAATTTTCGTGAGGTACCCCATTAGCTATGAGGTCGTGCGGTTCAGGTGATTCAGCCAGGACATGCGCCGGTGGCTTTTCCGGTGACCTCGCGCATGCGCGGACTGAACAAGGGCCGACCTCACCGAGTAATGCCTTGCTGGGTTCATCGCTCAGAGACAATCCAATCTCTGGTTCCTGCCCAAATGAATGTCGTTGAGGGATTTCACCTCGTATTCATCATTATAATAATTCATGGCGAAAAATTAGTTAAATATTCAGCAGGTCGGGGTTCAGTGATATCCAAGGCAGCACAAAAATGTAGCTTTTCATGTTTATTGCAGAATTAATAATATACGTATCGGTGGCAATACAGCCAAAAATTTAGCAGGTAAGCCCATAAAAATGTAGTATGGTCAAACAGAAAAGGTGTGGGTAAACATATTCGGAAAATAAGCAGGTAGGTGGAGATTTGTTTAAAATTTGTAATTAATGATATCTAATAGTTTTTAATTAATTAATTTTGAATTCGACAGCTATTCTACAATACAAAAAAATACAAAAATTACGAAAACATTTTTTCTTGTCTGAAATTGTATGGATTTCATTCGACGTATCAAAATATGGAAGTATTGCGTGTTATCTACTCACCACTGGTTTTAAAAAGCGTTTATATTTTTCATTAATTTAGCAAAAACCGATTATGGTAGAGGGGTATCTAGGAAATAAGGCACCCAATCGAGCTAACCCCAACCGGCCGTCACGGTTCGCCGGCCACAGTCTCGGGTATCGAACTCCGGCATCCGAAACCTGATGACTCGTCGCGGGGTTGCCGTACAACCATTCCCAACAAAGACAGGGACAACCACCCGATAAACAGAACACACCTGCTCGGCTGAAGCTACGCATCATTTGCCCGAGTCCGTAGACCGTGTTGTTCCTGCACTGTCCCAGACGAACTTCCTTTTCGAAATTGTAGCCGGAAATCGACTGGATTGCAAAATGAAGTAAGAATTCAAACAGTCATTCCGAGAATAATGATTTCTCGAGTAGTCTAAAAGAGTGATCAAAATCTGACGATTTTACTCGAGCGCTTTCGCCAACGCAGTCTTCTTTCTGGGGTGCTAGGTTAGACCGCGCCACAGACAATCCTCGAAGACTATTCCATGGCTAAGAGGTGCATGGGGTGCGTCCGGCCTTCCTGGAAGGTCTCAGGTAGAGGGCATTGTCCCTATTTAACTTGATTTAAACTCGATTTAACTTGAAATTTGACCTCGCCATCGGTTATCACTGTCTTGTTTGATCGTTCAGCGTTTTTATATTAAATATAAAAATACAAATTTTGTATTGAGATTCTGACTCCTACAATATGATGATGAACCTACCTACTCCATCTATTTGAACTTTATTTTCTGTAATTGTTGTTATTATTATTATGGGCCATAAGTGGTAGCCCATCGTACTCTCATATTCTTTTATTCTCCGTGCGCTTTCGCCCTGCTGGGCCTCTTCAGGGAGCGACATCTACAGGCAAATGTCTTAGATTAGAAGTGACAGGTAAGTATGACAGGTCAGGTGAACTTTTTGTGGTGCTTAGGTCAGAAACGTACTTTGTTTATATATAAGGGTCCTCTCCCTTACCTCAACAATAACCTATTGATGGTGAATGATAACAATAACCCTTCGCCATCAACCAATGACAGACATTTATTTTCTGTGGTACCCAGACAAATGATGTACCCATGTCACTATCTACTTAGCAGCCTTTTTCTGTTGCGCATATCGCCTCCTCATCGGACCCGTTTACAATTTTCAAAAATGTAACATATTTTCGAGGTTCGAGCTAGGAATTCCAATATCCACGCACCGAAATCGTAGCATTTTCGTGTACGAAACGGTAGCAAAGTGAAAATCGAACGTTCGACCCGCACGTCACGATCGGACGATTGTTCATGTTCGTTTTTCTATGATGCAACGCCTCAGCCGCCATGGCCAGGACTGCGGAGAAGTCACCTCGACCTCTCGTGCTCAATCTTCAGCTTAGGCCCGGTGTTTCGAAAAGAAGAGAGCGGTCCGATCATCCTAAAACATCTCACGCTACATTATCAATAATATGATCCAATATTTTTATTCAGAATTATGCCATTGGAGAAATAGAGTTTTGCAGACACCCGGAAATTGCAGCTAATATTAACATTTGCAATGAACTTTCACTAGGTACCATAATATGGTACGATATTATCGTCGTTTAAGCGGCAACATACTATAACTTTTTTAGCAATATACTTTTTGAGTCTTATAACTTGTGCAATTGAAGTTTTCTTGGAAAATTAAAATAAAAAATTGCTTCTGGAACATTTTTCATGTTATTTAGTGTTTGCATACCAAATATTCGTATCCCAAGTTTCGTATTTGGGTCATAAAGTCCTGTACGCAGACTAGAAGCCGTTATTCGCTTATGAATAATGTTTTCCAGCATTGAAAGTGTGCCAATTATAGTCTACTCGATTTCTTCAAGGCGAGAGAAGAAATTTGTTGCCGTTACACTGATCGGAGGATCATCTGAGGGATAATTGCCATTGCGTGCATATAAAATGCTGAAGGACTCAGATTTCCATATCAACACATTGACTCTGTCATCCAATGTTCCCTCCAGGCAAAACAGTCTTGCAAAGTAAAATCGATAAAAAAATTGAATCAACAAAAAATCAATTTTTTAACAGTCTAATTTATTTAGGCAAAGTAAAACTGAAAAAATGGGTTAACCATTCATTGTTCAATAGAAACGCTCATTTAAAAAAAGAAAAAGAATTATTAAAGGTCCATCTATAAATCACGAGCCAATCCCGTATATTTTCCAAATCACGACAGATCGGCCCACTCGTGACCGATGACATTCAATTTGGCTTTCTCCTATTTGTACTATCGGATATCAGGAAGACGTGAACTCCAAGAAAATTGTCAAAGATTGGGTAACTCGCGGGGAGAAAGTCTTGAACAATAGAACCAGTGCGATAGTTACATGAGGAAAATTAGGTGTCGAGCTCGTTAGTATGAGTTCTCGAGAATTGGTTGAAATTAGTAACATGATGGGAAGTTGAAATGGATACTTTGCTATATTGGAAAAATAATTACCTACCTACGATTTTAAACGATGAAACAGCAGGAACCATTAGATGGAAATTTATATTTAATTACATTAAAAAATGCTGATGTGGAAAATAAAATATTAAATCAGGGACGGGTTCATCAATTTAGTTTATTCATCGAATAAACATTATTCTCCGAATATGTTGTTTCCTGGAAATGTAGACTATAAATTTCTGTGTCAAGGAATTTCCGTGCCCATGGAAAATTTTATTCGGGGAATAATGGATATTCGACGAATAAACAGAATTGATTGAACTAACCTTAGGAAAATACCTACTTGAATAATGTAGGTTCCAATAATGAGGATTTTACATCACCTACTCATAATAGTGTTTCAGGTTTTTAGCTCTTCTTTTTTTGACGAAGTTTTTTAAATTGAATTTTACCCATCTACACTTCTACAGAATAGACTGCAGAACCTTAACAATCTTTGACACCGCATTCTGAATAACCGGGTTTTTGAACCGACGGACGACAAAGGCTCAACCGCCTGATGCCCTGAAGTCTTCTTTTCTAGGCACGAAATGGCTGGGAACGAATCTCGTCGGTCTTATTTTTATTTATTTTTTTGCCACAAAAACGAACCGATTTGAGCGATTTTGGTCTTTGAATCTTCATTTCACTTTGCAGAATACGTTTAAGCTCCTCACCACCTATATCAAATCTACTCACTGCCTATCTTCAAGCTCCTCACGAAGAAACTTGAAGCTCCTCACTGCCTATATTAAAGCTCCTCCCCAATTATCTTGAAGCTCCTCACGACTTATCTTGGAGCTCCCCTCGACCAATCTTGAAGCTCCTCACCACCTACATTAAAGTTCCTCACGACCTATCTTGAAGCTCCTCACTACATATATCAAATCTACTCACTGCCTATCTTCAAGCTCCTCACGACCAATCTTGAAGCTCCTCACCACCTATATTAAAGCTCCTCACCACCTATCTTGAAGCTTCTCACTACCTATATCAAATCTACTCACTGCCTATCTTGAAGCTCCTCACCACCTTATCCAAGCTCCTCACCACCTATATCAAATCTACTCACTGCCTATCTTCAAGCTCCTCACGACCAATCTTGAAGCTCCTCACCACCTATATTAAAGCTCCTCACCACCTATATTAAAGCTCCTCACCACCTATCTTGAAGCTCCTCACTACCTATATCAAATCTACTCACTGCCTATCTTCAAGCTCCTCACGACCAATCTTGAAGCTCCTCACGACCTATATTAAAGCTCCTCACCACCTATATCAAATCTACTCACTCACTCCTCACTACCTATATCAAGCTCCTCTCGACCAATCTTCAAGCTCCTCACGACCAATCTTGAAGCTCCTCACGACCTATATTAAAGCTCCTCACCACCTATCCTGGAGTTCCTCACTACCTATATCAAATCTACTTACTGCCTATCTTGAAGCTCCTCACGACCTATATTAAAGCTCCTCACCACCTATGTTAAAGCTCCTCACCAACTATATTAAAGCTCCTCACGACCTATCCTGGAGTTCCTCACCACCTATATCAAATCTACTCACTCCCTATTTTCAAGCTCCTCACGACCAATCTTGAAGCTCCTCACCACCTATATTAAAGCTCCTCACCACCTATATTAAAGCTCCTCACCACCTATATTAAAGCTTCTCACCACCTGTATCAAATCTACTCACTGCCTATCTTGAAGCTCCTCACGACTTATCTTGGAGCTCCTCTCGACTCATCTTGAAGCTTCTTCTCGACCTGTTTTCTATAGAAAAAATTCAAGCGCGCCGACTTTCGGTACAAAGGCGCGGCCTCTCAGGCCCACATCACGTCGCTAACCGTTCGTTTCGTCTCCGCTGCCCTTGCGCCTTCTCGTACGCTCCAATGCTCCACTCGCCATGTCCTCATTCTATTCCATAGTGGCCGCCGCATGGAGCACTGTCCCTTTTCAAAGCATGGGTGAAGGGGATGTTGATAATTAGGTTTCTATTCCGAGCGGACCTTGCTGAATGTAAATTGATGAGTTCAGCATCCATGATTGACGAAATGCGTGCAAATTCTTCGACATTATTTCAAAAAACTCGTGAGTCGAAAAGTTATAGGTTTTCCAAAGTTGACCAACGGTTTTGGTACACTGCGCTTGCCCGATCGGACCTCACATGGGTTCCGGAACGGCGTAATATATTTTGTCCCCCTGGTTTTTAGTCTTCTTCCCGAATGTGCCGAGAAAATAGCTATAAAAACTCATCAATATAATGTCAGCATGAACCCAGGTCGTACCCCAGAATAGGAATTTTCTCAATTCCGTTACAAGCAGGGGGAAGTGGCTATGGACTCAGGGCTATCATCGGTCGGAATCGGTTCAAGTTCCGTATTCGACCGATTGCGGCGGAGTCTCCCATTGTTTCTAGACTATCGTGACATCGTAACTCGGCAGCTCTTGTTTCTTATCAGATGACAGGCCACTTATCACCATCTAGAACGGGATAGGGGCGAAAAATCTGCACAAATCAACCGTTTTCTGCCATTGTTGATCTGAAAATGGATCACTTCGGCTGAAGAGATCTTCTGACAGATTCGCCAATATTCTCTGAAACCGTTCAGGGCCATGATGATACACTACCCCGCTCAAAGAAAGATCTTGTTCAAAAATAATTTTAACGAATTAAATAAAAATAGGTACCTAATCAAACTAATTGAATAAATAAAAAAGAAAATTCAAAAAAATTAATTTTTTATATTACAAATTGGTAAAAGTTATGCTACAATATACCAAAGCAAAATTGTGAAATTAAAATTATTTTTTTTCTTCGAGCGAATGATGATATTTTATTTTTCTGCAGCATCCGAGGGATGGCCGGAGGGACGAGGTTCCACCAGGCGGCCCAGGACGGGAATCTCGACATTTTGAAAGAGGCGACGAAAAGAGACACCAACGCCAAAGACGAGGATGGAATGACTCCTGTCTTATGGGCCGCCAGTTGCGGCCAGCTCGACGCGCTACGGCTACTTGTTGGACGAGGGTGAGCTTTTTTTTTTGGAAAATGAGATGATTCTTTTGAAATGTATGCTCTGGTCCAAAATCGAGATTTAAAGTATGCAAAATTATGTATGCATAGGTGCCTAGGTTTTTTTTTTTTTTTTAACGCTGATTTGTAGTAGGAAGCTTCGGACTGCTTGTGTACCTGCCTTCCAAGTTCAAGGTACCGGGTAGGCGATATCCCATTCAACAAGTTTCACCGCAATGAGCGAGCATGCGGTCAGTGCCGGCATCGCCAGTTTACTACAACTATACAAAACGCCTGATTCGGAAAGCGGACATCTCAACATAGTGGTCTGCGTGGAGAGTGGCGATTCGCCACTTTCCGAAGAAGAAAGTCGGCCCTGATGAAATCCGGTGTAAAAAGCGGCGATTAATCGCCATGAATAAATATCAGGAAGGCGCCACAATGGTTTCCTTAGAATTTCTGTTGGAATGGGATCAAAAAAGCCTATTTTGAAGGTTATCCCGGGGGTTTGGAATTTTTTCAGTATTTTTCCCGGTATTCTCGCTTGATTTACCGTAGAGAAATGGTGTTTAAAAAACACACTTTTTTGGAAAAATCATTTTTTCGGGCTCTCGATTGTTGTCCTCCAATTTCTTGATGGCCGTTTCCCTCCATTAGGTTTTCCGCCGATTTGAAGGGTTTCTGTCGGGCTGATTTTGACTTTTCTCGGTTCGGCGGGTATCTCGGAAGTTGGGACATATCTTCAAGCTATTTCAAACAAAGCCACAAACCATGGATAAAAACAGAGAATAAAAGAAAGAAAATAAGGAGCGCGCGCACAGGCTAATGGCTAAAACATGTTTTTTTTTTTTTGGACTAGGGATTCTCGAACCGTGAATGAGTCGAAATAACCCAAATTTGAATTTCTCCAAATTTCGTCCCCTAGTGAAAAAATAGATCCGATGTCCTTTTGCATGGAAGAAGGTCCTTGGCCAATAAGCTAAATTGTGGACCTGCTCGTCGCTACAGGAGCGTTGCAGGACCTGATAAATTGTTGAATTTAAAATGACCTTTTTCTCTCGATAGGCCTTCATAATACGAATATCATTCAGGGCCAATGGCCTGATATTACCGCTAGAATGACAGCTGATTGGTCTGTCGCTAAAAACCTACGTAGGCACTACTACCGCTAGGTTCTAATGAAATGCAAAAACGACTCAAGTTAACTGTGCTCGAGGATAAGGGATCACTAGAGCGTACCATCGGTTTAACTGGAAATCAGCCGGAATGTTCTCCAGGAAAGGGGAGCAGTCATCGTCTGATGGTATTTTTTGCTTTGTTGGGCTTCCAAAGGAGAGAACACTGTTAGAGGCTGGAACCTTCCGTTCGGAGGCTGGAACTAATCGATCGGAACTCGATCCTACCGTTCCCGAGTTTGCGTAACAGGAGCTGAAGAAGTGGGTCTGGAGTCATCAGAAATTTTGATTTCCTCGTCAATGTCGCTCGATGAAATAAGAAATAATTTCATTTATTATTTTTTTCAGTCTCTGGGGCCTCTGAAAAAATGCTTAAATAGAATAATCCGCACAAATAAATTATCATTTCCCCCATTTAACGACGTCACAAGTCCCTTAAGACCGAAGGCTTGAGTGGACCCATATGATACAGGAGGCCGAACTGGTCAAAAACGGATTTCAGGCGAAAAAATCACGTCTTCCCTCATTCAAAGGTCAATTTCTCCTCTAATAAGAGAGTTAAATCCAAAAATGATTATTCCGCAGGAAGCTGACATTCTGGGCCAATCTTTACCGGAACGTCTGCGGGATTTTTCCTTTTTTTCTAGTCCTGAACAAACGTTGAAAAATGAGGATTTTTACAAATCTATCAATTCTTAACTTTGGGCTGATTTCCTGCATCTCTAACTTGATGTTGAAAATTTGCAAATACCGTAAGATCATAGACAATTTAACGGGGTTTCCAATGGTATTCTCATTTTTGTGATTACTCTGAAATGTAAGGGAGTTATGGCCATTTGCCTGAGACCAAGTCAGAAACACGATAAAAATCTTCAGAGCAAAAAAAGTGAACTTTTCCTGGGGCTCACGAAAAATTAGGCGGAACAAAAATTGTAGCGTACGAGCTTCAGAATCGAGCCCTACAATGAAGACGGTCTTGAGTGTGATAACCCTTTAAACATTTTCCAGAACCAAATCGAATACAGAAAATTGTCAAATTGGCATAAGAAATTCTCAATTCGGCTTGTAATGCTACAAATCTATCCTCTGCTTCCGCTGCAGGGTAATCTAATTGATCGCATGTTCGTAGCCGTTTGATTGCTACCAACGTCAGAATCAGTTCCTCCTTCCTTGAGAACATCAGGATCGCAGGGGTTGGTCGAAATTGTAGACTCCTTAGGGAAATTTTCCGGAGGGTGGTTTCCTCAGAAATCAATGTTGTCAGCGCGAGAAGTTACCTTCAATTCGGGCGGGTCTCCCCGGGAACGCTTGATGCGAACCGGTTCCCACAATTATTTCCAAATTACTGGACAGAGATGCGGCTCGGGAATCGGACCTGAGCAGGGGCCAAGATCGCAATTTAATATAGATCATGCGTCGCGGTTATTCAACCTTGTGAGGCGTCGGAGTCGTGAAAAGTAGCGATGGGTTTCCGGGATTATTTCCTCGCCTTCACATTCGCTGAGGTTTACCGAGTAGATCACTCTAACCATATTAGAATAACTATGACTTGTTTTTTCTGCGATTGAGAACCCATCGTTCTAACAAGGAAGGCTGCACCTCCTCTCCTCCTCATCCTCATCAACATCATCTTCATCGGCATCCTCCTACTAATCTTCCTCATCCCCCTCCAAATCTTCCTTCTCAAACTCCTCCTAGTTCGCCTCATTATCATCCTCATCAACCTCCTCCTCATCATCATCATCCCCCCCCCAATCTTCTTTCTCTTCCCAATCTCCCTCCTCATCATCATCATCATCACCATCCTCATCAATCTCCTCATTCTCGTCATCCTCATCCTTCTCCACCTCCTCCCATTCCTCATTATCATCCTCATCAACCTATTCCTCATCATCATCATCATTATCCTCATCAAACGCCTCCTCCTCCTCATCTTCATCATCATCCTCCTCTCCTCCTAATCTTCTTTCTCCTCCTAATCTTCCTTCTCATCCTCCTCCTCATCATCATCATCGTCCTCATCTACCTCTTCATTCTCCTCATCACCATCATCATCCTCCTCCTCCTTCTAATCTTCTTCCTCAAACTCCTCCTTCTTCCCATCATCATCATCATCATCATCATCATCACCGTCCACATCAACCTCTTCATTCTTCTCATCATCATCATCATCATCATCATCATCATCATCATCATCATCATCATCATCATCATCATCATCATAATCATCATCATCCTCATCCTCATCAACTTTCTCTTATCCTCACCCTCATCAACCTCCTCCTCCTCCTCTCCTCCTCATCACACCATCATCCTCAGTCTCCTAACCATCCTCCTCCTCCTCCTAATCTTCCTCCTCATACTCCTCCTCATCCTCATCATCATCTCCATCATCATCCTTTCCTCCTCCTTGTCCTGCTCCTAATCTTCCTGCTCTTCACCCTCATCCTCCTCCTCCTCCGCCTCTCAGACGCCCTTGAAAATTCACTAGCGAATCTGATTTCGAGCTCGACTGGAAACTTACACATTTTGCATGCAGAAGTTGTCTATCTCGTCAACAATCGTATCCTCCATTTGCGACTGCCGTCATTACACAACGCGATTCTTGCGTTAGTTTATTGTGAACGAGAGGGAAACTGTGGCACGACTCGCAACGGAAACGCGAATGTTTGCCCGGCTCGTTCCGCGTTAAATCGAAAGTCGACCAGTGACCAACCTTACAGGCCAAGTTCCCAGGAGTCTTTTTACCCATTGAAAACGATCGTGAAAATTCCGTACTGCGTCGGACGCCTTCACGCCGTCACTATACCTGCGCAGTTTCACACACTATTACACACTCTGACCGCGTGTAAAAGTGAAAGCATTTTTTCGCATCATCTTCTACTCCATACGCTGTTCGGATTTGGAATTTTGGAATTTTCTATAAAAACAGCAACAAAATTTAAAAATCCCAAAATAAAAACCGACCGTCTTTAGCCAAAAGTAAAATTTTGAAGTACCTAGACAAACTAGGAAAAAGCAACATAATATGTTATAGTATAACATATCTGTCCTTATATTATATGGACATGTTATTCAAGAAAAAATAAAAAATCGATGTTGAGGCTTTTCTATAGGTAGGTGAACAAAGGTCTTATTTTCCGATGAATTTCTGTAGGAAATGGGAAGTCAGCAACTTAGTACATCTTACAAGAGGACCAGCTAATGATTTTCAGATAAAGAATTGATGAAACTACCCCAAAAAAACTAGAATTGCTAAAATCAGTGGTATTACTGAAACTTCTACGACTACTGAGATTATTGAAATTACACAATTTACTGAACTTCCTAGAATTACTGAATTTCTCGAATTACTGGACTGCTAGAATTACTGGAATTCTTGAAATTCGGAATTACTAGAATTACTGAAGTTACTGGAATCACTCAAATTACTAGAATTACTGAGATGACTAGAATTACTGAAATCACTAGAATTACTGAAATGACTAGAATTACTGAGATTACTAGGATTACTGGAACTACTAGGATTACTGGAATTACGAGGGTTACTGGAATTGCTAGGATCACTGGAATTACCAGGATTACTGAAATTGCTATGGTTACTGGATTTACTAGGATTACTGGAATTGCTAGGGTTAATGGAATTACTAGAATTACTGGATTTCTAGGATTACTGGAATTACTAGGATTACTGGAATTACTAGGATTACTGGAATTGCTAGGATTACTGGAATTACTAGGATTACTGGAATTACTAGGATTACTGAAATTACTAGGATTACTGAAATTGCTAGAATTACTGAGATGACTTGAGTTACTGAGATGACTAGAATTACTGAAATTACTAGGATTACTGGAATTACTAGGATTACTGAAATTACTAGGATTACTGAAATTACTAGGATTACTGAAATTGCTAGGGTTACTGGAATTACTAAGATTACTGAAATTACTGGAATTACTAGGATTAGGGGATTAGGTACTGAAAAACTAGAATTACTGAAATTACTGGAATTTCTAGGATTGCTGGAATTAATGAAATTACTAGAATTACTCAAATTACCGAAATTACTCATATTACCGAAATTACTTGAATTGCTTTTTATACCAAAATTACTTAATACTAAAACCACCAAAATTACTAAATTAACCAAATAAAAATAATGACTAGAAAATTACCGATATGAGTAATCGAAATTATCTCCATGCCCTCTTCACCTTCAATCTATTTTTGGTACATTATTTCCAAAAATAATGTACCTATGTAATCTTTTTTTCTGTGGCAACATTTGAGTTGACAGTACAAATTTGGAAGCATCCAAGTGTCTATATGAAACTTCCTATTGTTTCCTTCGGATTCATACGGGGTCTGAGCAGAAAACTAGTTCCATTTTGCCGCTGGAGGTCGAGTTCACGGATGTTGGGCAACGCAGGGTACGAAATGGGAGCAATTGGTAGGAAATGATGTAAAAGTAGCAGAGGCCATTGAGATGCTGAAAATTTACAATTGTACTCGCTGAGGATTTGGAAAAGAGCAAACATCCTATCCCCTATAAACAGGATGACTCGAAATAAAAAATTGATTTGATAAGGTAATTCACTGTTGACAGGGGCGACGTGGAAAAGGCCAATTACCATTTTGGGCAAAGCGCTCTTCATTTGGCAGCCATGAAAGGCCATCTGCCCTGCGTCTCCTTTCTTGTCGGCTTCGACGCCAATCTCTTCGCCCTGGACCACGACCTTCACACCCCATTGCAGGTAAATTACGATTTTGCAATAGTCGAGGAAAAGATTGATCAAAAATTGATTTCATCATTTCTGAGCGTGGAAAACCTTTTTTTTTGAATTTTAATAATATCTGGTTTCTAGGTCGCTACACATCCGGACGTCATCGAATTTTTAGACAAATCAACGACGAGCCAACTTCTGAACAATAAGTAAGGCAATTTTAATTTATATAATTAATTTAATTTATATAATTTATTATAATAACCCGGCGATTGAATTATTTGCCCTTAAATAAATAATAAATCTCCATCTCATTTTTTTTCTTAAAATTTAAAAAAAATGAAATTTGAGATGGAAACTACCAGCGATGTGAATTCAATTTTCAGGAAAGAGGTCAAAGTCAAGAAAGAAAAAGCTCTTAAAGACGCAGAAAGGCGGAAGAAGAAATACGACGAAAGAATGAAGAAAGAGAGGGACAAAGAAGAAAAACGAATCAAGAAAGTCGAAAAAGAAATTGGCTCTAAAATTGAGACAGACACACCGATACCGACAATACCGAACAGGTTAAATTGCTAGCTGTTTTTGTTTTAGAAGGAAAGTTCCCTTAGTTGGATTGTAACAGAAATAAATTACTGTTTTAGCACAATCCGAAAAACTGTGGTCGAAGTTAACGGTCCCAGTTTTACGGAAATTGTGGGCGGCACATTAACGAAGAAACCGTCGGCGGTGAAGAAAATTCTGGACAAGAAATTGCGATTAGATGACAAGGTGAGGAAAATTAAATTTCAAAATGTTATTTATAAAACATCAATCGACCAGATATTTAATTTTTCCCCCATTTTTGTCTAGAACTTGGAAAATGGAGGGAAAGGAAACAGAAGAGATGCCCAGATCATTTACGTGAGCAACTACGACAATCCTAATTGTGGTGAGTTCATTAGCGCAATTCGGCCACACGATTTTGAATTTTCGGTTGTAACGTTTTATAACAAAAACATGCGCCTCTGAAATAAATCCTTGACAACGACAAAAATTGAAAAACCTATGGGAAAAATTACCATCCAAAAATCCTTCATCACTTCTATGGCTTGGTAATTAAACTTGTCGACGGTACTTTCCTTGAATTTTTGCAGGCAAAAGAGGAAAGATTTCGGATATTTTCAGCAGCCAAATGTCAATGAACGGGCTGAACAATCAGGCGTCCATATTTGATCGGCCAGGATTCGGAAGCGTCGCTTTCAGGCAAAGGTCAGTAAAATTCGGTGGTAAAAAAATCGGCCATTTTAAAAAGAGATTTCAGTAATTCTTGTAGTTGAATCCAGATTTTTGAAAAACATTTCTATTTCAGGGCGAACCTGGCCGGCACGCTGAGCGGCAATCCGGGCGACGTCATAATCGAGAAAGAAGTCGAAGAAGATGGCAGCGAAGGAGCGAGCATCGGAAGCGCTGGTTCTCTGGGACAGCCGAGGAACAACCGGTGGCAACCATCTTGGGTCGTCGACACTACCTCTGACGGTATTCGACGAATAAATCCATTTAAACTGGGCCTGAGACTCGACCTGATATGTACATACTCAAACTGAAACTCGAATTGATGAATCAAATCAGTTGTGAAGAAGTTGTGGAACCCCATAATTCGAAATAGAAACTCAAATTCACCACTTCCATTCCCTCAATTTGAGTTTCTGACTAAAATTATACTGAAAACTTATGCTCGAACTGAATAAATGGTACTCAAACTCAAACTGAAGCTCAAACTCAAACTGACCTGACACTCAAAATCACACTGAATCTCGAACTGGACTAACACTCAAACTGATATTGATCCGCGCACCTCATGATCCAGATACGTTCCAGATACACCTTCAGCATCGGGCCATTTCTGGGGCGTTTTGGGACGATTGTTAGAAAACGATAAAACTGTAAAAACACACGGTGTTTATCTGATTTTTTCAGAGGAAAACGAAGTGGCGAACGGGCAGTGGACGCCTCTGGAAAGGTTTCTCGTCTCGGCCGGCGTTGAAGAATACAAATCACAATTGCTCGCCCAGCAAATCGACCTCGAGGCCGTTTTGATGCTCACCGAACAGGACCTCGTCGAATTAGGTGCGCCACTGCGGCAATCTTACCCCCACCAATCGTCCCTGAATTGAAACTTTTCAGAAAATTGAAATTTGAAAATATTTTCGCAGGATTTCCAATGGGTCCCAGGAAAAAGCTGCTGCACGCTGTCAAACAGAGACGTCAAGCGCTCAGCAATCCTGGCAAACTTGGAGACACGCGACTTTGACGTTGGTATTCGCAAAATTGCGTCGTAGATCTCTGAATTGTTTTTAGTTCGGTCTTATTTTTCTGAAAGTGCGAATGTTTGTTTCGAATCAGCGAGGTCTTCTGCGTGTCAGGAAATAGCGGGGTCGAGAGAGTTGTAGCAAGATAATGATACTTGAGCGGCCAAAGGGCCAATCTCTCTCAGCAGATTGGCCTTTCGGCCCCATATATGCTTGGCCCGCAAACTTCAACTGATTCAAAAGAGGATTTCATGAGTCCCACTGCTCATGCGCAAGCTTGCCTTATCTGGATCAGCTGTTTATCAGCGTTATCAGTGTTGAGCCAAACAAACGTTGAATTTGGTCGTTTTCGGTCCAAATTTACGTTGAATTTGGAACTTATGTTGAAGAGTTCTTTTGACTTATGGCAGCTCATTTCAACCCCATTGCGTATACCATAAAACGTAAAACAACAACGTGACATCAATGGCGGATTCTCAGGTAGAAACAGGGCAAGTAGTGTCCAGGAACTTAAGAACCACAGACACGAATTATGGTAGGTATGCTAGTTTTTGAGAAACGTTTGGCAGGGTACCCAGGTTGCCCGATGAGACCCTATGCGTGATATCCCCTGTAGCAGTGTCTACAGTATTGTTTATTTATTTGTTTAATTTAAAAAATAATTTATTTCCAACGTTTTAAAGATTGATCCAAAACAACCTCAAAATTAATTTCCGTTTCTAAAAACAATAAAAATTCATTCTGGTCTCAAATCTTGTCTTGTACACATCACCAAAAATTGGTGACAGTCCGACGTGATTTTTAAAGAACAAAAACTTGAAAATGAGCCATACTGGAGAAGGCCAATCAACGGCAGGAACTTCCGCTGCAGTTCAATCCAAATCGGTGAACTTCATACCTCCGCCTTTTTGGAAAGCCAATGTTCCAATATGGTTTGGCCAGGTGGAAGCACAGTTCCGAATGAAAGGCATCAATGACGATGGCGATCGTTTTGATTGCGTAATCGGCGCAATAGACTCTTCGGTCTTAGCACAAGTCGGAGATCTGATCACTAATCCCCCTGCGTTGAATAAATATGACACGCTCAAAACTCGTCTAATCGGATGTTTCTCGGACTCGGAAGAAAAGAAGCTCCAAAAGCTACTTCAAGAGACCAAACTCGGTGACCAGAGACCAAGCCATTTACTCAGAGAAATGCGAGAATTAGCAAATAACCGCGCGTAAGCGAAGAAATTCTCAAAACCCTTTGGCTTCAACGACTTCCAGCAAATGTTCAAGGCATACTTTCTGTAAGCGCTGATCCTAATTTGGCTACCCTTGCCATCCTAGCCGACAAAATCCTTGAAGTATGCGACCCGCGTAATGGTATGCGTAGTCAACAATGAATTACCAATAAGGAACAGATCTAGGTCACCAAATGCTGATATAGCTGACAAAATCGAGGCTTTAACACGTCGTTTCGATGAGTTCGAATCTAGGTATAGTAGCAGACTTCCTAGACCACGCGATCGATCTCGGACAAGATCTAAATCACCACGACGACTATCTAGGTCAGCTAGACAAAAAGTGGACGATGGTTCATGGCTATGTCGATACCATTTCCGATTCGGTAAAGATGCTCGTAAATGTGAACATCCATGTCGTTTTTCTAATGTTAATAAACAGGAAAACTAACAGGCCAATCGTGTGACACGGCGACCGATTGTGGCCGCACGACAAGCCGCCTGTTCATCAACGACCTAAGTACCAAATACAAATTTTTGATTGATACTGGTGCCGATGTATCAGTCGTTCCAGCTGATGCAAGCGATCTTCCGAATTTGACAAAATATCAATTATTTGCAGCTAACGGGTCGATTATCTCAACGTGCGGCATGAAGCTCTTATCTGTCGATTTAGGACTACGACGTTCGTTCCAATGGCCATTCATCATCGCTGCAGTATCCAAGCCAATCATAGGTGCTGATTTTCTCAGTCATTTTGGCGTGCTAGTAGATTTGAAATTTCGTTGTCTACGAGACCCTGTCACATCTCTAACATCTACTGGAAAACTTGTTAGGGATAGTGTTTTCTCTGTCACAACCGTCAACGGATCATCGACATACCACACACTTCTGTCACAGTTCAAAGAGATAACTATACCGTCGTTCGAAGTCAAAGACTCCAAACATGATGTTGTCCATCATATCGTTACTCAAGGTCCTCCCATATGTGCTAAATTCAGACGTCTAGATCCAGTAAAATTTGATATAGCCAAACGTGAATTTGAGTATATGCTTCAACAAGGAATCTGTCGTCCTTCTAAAAGCCCATGGTCCAGCCCCTTACACATGGTTCCAAAAAAGACAGGAGACTGGCGTCCATGCGGAGATTATAGAGCTCTCAACGCCGTCACGCAACCCGATCGTTATCCTTTACCCAATATCCATGATCTGACTCAGGATTTTGCCGGTAAAGTAGTCTTTTCGAAGGTAGATTTGTTGAAGGCTTACCATCAAATTCCCATGGCTGAAGAAGACATTCCAAAGACAGCAATCGTTACCCCCTTCGGTCTTTTTGAATTTCCAAGAATGACGTTCGGTTTATGTAACGCCGCGCAGACTTTTCAACGTTTTGTCAACAAGGTGACTCGAGGCCTTAAAAACGTTAGGGCGTACATTGACGATTGTTTGATCGCTAGCACTTCAGAGGAGGAACATCTCAACGACCTTCGAGAACTTTTCCAACGCTTTAAGGAGTACGGTGTGACCATAAATCCTGCCAAGTGTGAGTTCTGGGAAAACTGAAATTGAATTCTAGGACACACAATTTGTCGAGAAGGAGTCAAGCCAATCTCGTCAAAAATCGAGGCTACGGTCCAATTCGAGCTTCCTAAAAACACCAAAGAACTTCGTCGTTTTTTAGGAATGTTCAATTTTTACAGACGATTTGTCCCAAAGGCAGCAGATCACCTCGCAGTTCTGAACGATTGTCTGAAAGGCTTAGGTGCGAAACAAAATTCTGACATTTTGTGGACATCCGAGAAGATCGCAGCATTTGAGAGTTGCAAAGAACATCTAAACCGAGCTGTCATGTTAGCTTTTCCTCAATCAACAGTCCCATGGTCTCTTATGGTCGACGCCTCGGACACAGCAATCGGAGGAAGTGTACAACAGCTCGTCAATGGATCTTGGCAACCCCTTGGTTTCTATTCACGGAAGTTGGAGCGAAAACGAACGGAAATACAGTGCACGTACGATCGTGAGTTACTCGCAGCTTACGCATGTGTAAAACAGTTCCGATATTTACTCGAAGGACGTATTTTTACTCTATACACCGATCACAAACCGCTCACTTACGCATTCCGTCAGAAATCAGACAAATCCTCACCTCGACAAGCTAGACAATTAGATTACATTGGACAATTCACAACAGATATCCAACACATTTCTGGAAAAGACAATGTAGTTGCAGATTATCTTTCTCGAATTGAATCGATCACGACTCCACTCGACTACACCAAACTAGCTGCAGAACAAAGAGAAGAAGACCTCCTAGTTCACTAAGTGGTTCTTCTTTGACCTGGAAAAGGATTCTCGTGGCCGATTCCAACGTGCCAGTATATTGCGACATATCGACAAAATTCGTCAGACCATATGTACCTAATAGTTTCAGGTTACAGGCATTTCGGTCTATCCACAATCTGGCGCATCCTGGAAACCGTGCCACATACAAGCTGCTGAGCCAACGCTTTGTCTGGCCCTCTATGGCAAAAGATTGTGCTGAGTGGGTTAGAACTTGCACTGACTGTCAACTAAACAAGGTTCTACGACACACACACAGTCCGCTGGGAGAATTTCAACCTCCGGAAGACAGATTTTCACAAGTTCACATTGATTTGATAGGCCCACTTACACCATCACAAGGTTACACATACGCTTTAACCTGTATTGACCGTTTTACGAGATGGGTAGAAGTGATTCCCTTGTCTGATGCTAGAGCTGAAACCGTCGCCAACGCATTCTGTTTCCATTGGATCAGTCGATTCGGCGTTCCAGACAAGATCGTTTCAGACAGAGGTCGACAATTTGACTGCAGTCTCTTCAAGGAACTCGTCAAGACTCTAGGGATCACACACAACCTCACATCGGCTTACAATCCAAAAGCTAATGGTATCATAGAGAGATTCCACAGACAGTTGAAAGCAGCAATAAGGTGTCATGGCACTGAGAAATGGGTTGACGTTTTGCCAATAGTCCTGTTAGGCATTCGAACTTCGTTGAAAGAAGATCTCAAATGTTCAGCAGCCGAACTTGTCTACGGAACAACGCTGCGACTCCCCAACGATTTTTTTGACCGTCATAACACTGCTAGTAACCCTTCGCACGAGTTTGTCGTTCAATTGAGAACAGCAATGGATTCGTTGCGTCCGCAGGCAATGAAATGGCACTCTCACGCAGCCATTTTTGTTCACCCTGAACTGAGGACATGCTCCCATGTTTTTCTTCGACGCGACTCGGTACGATCTTCTTTGCAGCCACCGTACGACGGACCATACGAAGTCAAGAGACGTCAGGAGAAAACTTTTACCATTTCGGTAAAAGGAAAAGATATCTCTGTCTCTATAGATCGTCTAAAACCAGCTTTTATGGAGAACATCGATGACTCAGGACCGTTGACATCTACAGCTCTAAATTTTTCCTACACAACTCATCCACATCCCAATGCCACACCAAGACCCAATTCTACACCCGCTATTCCTGAAACAGCTCCTCATACTCCAACCAACACCAATACAAGTAACAGAAAAAACTCGACTCAAGAACCGACGCTGATACCTTCTGATGAACGACCAGACACGCGAGCGACGACGCAAGACGCACGAACTGACTCTACGCCCGACGCTACGCCTCCGAGATCCAGACATCCTCGAGTGGATCCACCAGATCCGACGAGAGAAAGAAGAACGCGATCTGGGCGCGTCGTTCGTTTCCCCAGCAAATATAAGGACTTCGTGGTCTACTACTGAGGAGGGGGGTGTTTGTAGCAGTGTCTACAGTATTGTTTATTTATTTGTTTAATTTAAAAAATAATTTATTTCCAACGTTTTAAAGATTGATCCAAAACAACCTCAAAATTAATTTCCGTTTCTAAAAACAATAAAAATTCATTCTGGTCTCAAATCTTGTCTTGTACACATCACCAAACCCCTATCGCAGTTGGCGCTCAGTTGTTCAATGTGAAGGATCTCTTATCACTCTTCTTATCGCTTGAAGATGCGCCAAGCTTTACACACTTGCTACAACTCAACCACGAAGGAGCTATTTGATAGCAGATTTAACAGCCCCCCCTCTGTTTGCTGATTTTTGATAATTCAAGTTATAAAAGGTAACAGTACGGTTACAGATGTCCCGATGTCGGGATTGGATGGTCGGTTTAATTGGTACCCTAATTTCGGCCAATTCGTCATATTACAAACATCATGAAGGTCGCTAAAATAATGGTATTTATTATCAGATTCAACCCTGCTAATTGCTAAATTCACTAGTTTGTTAAGTGTTCATGGTAAATTTAGTTTTGTGGTGTTACCAGTGCTCGAATTATGGATATTTCAGGGTTATTTTTTAGGGTTAAGTGTGATTAATGAAGAGTAATTTGGAGAAAACTTGTAAATAGATGGTATTTCAAGTTATTTAAATTTTACGAGTCTCCGAGTATGTGCAAGTCCTCTATGTAAGTACAGAGTTGTGTAAGGTACCTAATTGTCATTTCTCCCAGTTGAAGGAGATTTGGGAGTGTTCTACTTAATATTAATGAAGAGTGTTCTTAATTTTCCCATCGAATGGCCCAATGTACCAGGTACACCCTGCACATTAAGTAGGTACCTATGCAGAAATTGCCCGCAAGATTTAGCAAATAAGGATAAGAGCTGGAAAGGATCGTATTTTATTTTGAGTAATCGCCCTTCTGTGACATGTATCAAAAAGTGGTGCACTAATCTTTCGCATTAGTAGTCAAATAACCTCAGGTACAAAACAGAGGGTGCTCTTTCCATAATTTGTAGGAAAGGTAACGCACCTAAATAGAACGCTCCTACCGGATCATAGGAAATTTTTCTACTTCACAAAAATTTCACGTTTGGAATCTATTGGATGTACTTTGCATGTATTTTGGTTGTATTTACAGTATTTTTCGCTACAGAATCGAATAACAGTATAGCAACACACTATAACCAACACGTTTACTCACGTACCTACGTACTCAGCTTTTGGTGCGCTAGATGCTTTTTTAATGTCCGAATTATCATGAAAGCTCTTATAATGAGAGTCAGTAAATGATGTACCTACGTGTACCAAAATATCCCCAAATTCAACCTCAAATTTGGCCATAGTTAGTAGCTTACTTCAGGTTGTATTCCAATTTTCCGATGTTATTTACGCACGTGTTTGATAATTTAAATTTACTGCTTACTGGGTGCAATGCTACGAACCAAAGAATTACCAATAATATTTAATTTTTATTTGCATTGAATGCAAGCGTTAAATGCAAATTTTGCTTGTAATTTGTGTTACATTATGTATGCTTTCAAATGTTTCAACGTAAATCTATCGGTTTTGTGAATACATGGTTATTTGAAAAATGAGTGCCACTTTTTTCCATGACCACTTTCACCCCATTCTCCTCTGCTGACCAGTGTTGCCAACTAGTTGCCTTGCTTTCCCTCTGTCGAACACCGAAAAAACCGCTGAATTCGACTAAAAACCTCTGACATTCAAAAAGTTGTGTTCTTAACTCCAACATTAAAAAATACGAATATAAAATGAGCAAAGTCAACTTAGAAATCGAAGTCAACTTCGAGTTCAAAGTCAACTTCGAGACCAAACTCAACTTCGAGATCAAAGTCAACTTCGAGATCAAACTCGACTTCGAGATCAAACTCAACTCCGAGATCAAAGTCAACTTTGAGATCAATGTCAACTTCGAAATCAAAGTCAACTACGAGTCAAAACTCATCTTCGAGATCAAAGTCAACTTCGATATCAAAGTCAACCACGAGATCAAACTCAACTTTGAGATCAATGTCTACTTCGAGATCAAAACTCAACTTCGAGATCAAAGTCAACTTCGAGTTCAAAGTCAACTTCGGGATCAAACTCAACTTTGAGATCAATGTCAACTTCGAGTCAAAACTCAACTTCGAGATCAAACTCAACTCCGAGATCAAAGTCAACTTTGAGATCAATGTCAACTTCGAAATCAAAGTCAACTACGAGTCAAAACTCATCTTCGAGATCAAAGTCAACTTCGATATCAAAGTCAACCACGAGATCAAACTCAACTTTGAGATCAAAGTCAACTTCGAGTCAAAACTCAACTTCGAGATCAAAGACAACTTCGAGATCAAAGTCAACTTCGAGATCAAAGTCAACCTTGAGATCAAAGTCAACTTCGAGATCAAAGTCAACTTCGAGTTCAAAGTCAACTTCGAGGTCAAATTCAACTTCGAGATCAAACTCAACTCCGAGATCAAAGTCAACTTCGAGATCAAAGTCAACTTCGAGATCAAAGTCAACTTCGAGATCAAAGTCAACTTCGAGATCAAAGTCAACTTCGAGATCAAAGTCAACTTCGAGATCAAAGTCAACTTCGAGTAAAAACTCAACTTTGAGATCAATGTCAACTTCGAGTCAAAACTCATCTTCGAGATCAAAGTCAACTTCGAGATCAAACTCAACTTTGAGATCAATGTCAACTTCGAGATCAAAGTCAACTTCGAGTTCAAAGTCAACTTCGAGGTCAAATTCAACCTCGAGATCAAACTCAACTCCGAGATCAAAGTCAACATCGAGATCAAACTCAACTTCGAGATCAAAGACAACCTTGAGATCAAAGTCAACTTCGAGATCAAAGTCAACTTCGAGTAAAAACTCAACTTTGAGATCAATGTCAACTTCGAGAACAAAGTCAACCTCGAGGTCAAAGTCAACTTTGACGTCAAACTCAACTTCGAGTTCAAAGTCAACTTCGAGTTCTAACTCAACTTCGAGATGGCACTGCTTGAAATCAATCTTTACATAACTGGTGCCAAAATTCGAGTTTCTTCCATACAAACAAGCCAAAGACCTTTGGCTTGAAACTAATGTTTACATAAAAGGTAGCAAAGGTTAATGATCTATACCAAAACATGAGCACTTTCGTGTTCGGGCGGCACAATTCACACACAATTCTCTGTGGTTTTAAAGCAGCAAAAACACTTTCTGGCCATTAAAAAAAACCTCTGAAATCCCTCTGAAAGTCTCATTAAAACCTTTAGAACAGAGGGATCCCTTAACTATCCTTATTTTCCTTCTGATACTCACCTCGAAACCTCTAAGAACGGAGGGAAAACCTCCAACATTGCTGTTGACCAACTTCGCACGTGAGTTGAACATCTTTGGACTTTGAACGAAGTCATTTTTATGTCTACCGTGTTCGGGAAGACTCGCGAATGATGAATGCACAACAACAACAAGACGCAGAAGGTTCCGCTTTGAATCTGTCTGTGTGCGTAGTAGAGCCGATTCCGTTGTTTTTGAATCAAATTTTCAATTTTTTTAGAATTGATTTTGGCAATAAATCAGTGTTTACATTTAAAATTGTTCGTTCGTCTCAAATTGTCGCTCGTGCATAAATCCCCGTACGAGCGAATTTCTCGTAAATTTACGTTTGTTTACGTATTGTAATGTTAACGGTTCGACGGTCAAGGTTATCAGATTCGCCGCCAACGGCTGTCCCCTTACGAATTGCGCCCTTGCCGAATTTCCCATGAGCTCCCAAGGGGATTTTTCCGGTTCCGATTTTTGGAAAAGCGGTTCGAAAAATTATGGACAACTCGGAAATCCGGGGGTTCGCGACGTTTCGCCGGATCGCGATATCGATTTGATGCGCCGTTTTGAAGCACTGAAAGGTGGCGTTGCCAAGGGATATGCCGAGCGGAGCGTTTCGCAACAAACCGCCGGCGCGGAAAGTCATTTTTCCGCCGGGGATATTCAGGATTTGGACGTGCAGAAATTGCCGTTGACACTTGCCAACATACAGGGATGTATAGGTGAGTTGTCGCTAAATTGTAGCGTTTTTACCTCCACTCCGAGAGATTTTTCCTCGGGATCCGTTTCGGTGTTCTTCAGAGCAAGCTGTATTGTCTTCAGGAGAGCCATAAAAAGACCGTTTTCCTAGGAAAATCTATCTAGAATCGTCAAATCCTGAGGAACGTCATCAAACTACAACATTGAGATAGCTAGTGTTGCTACAAAACGTCGAATTTTTACCCTCCGTTGAAATTTTCCAGGCAAAAGACACAACAAGGACCTGGCGAACGCGCAGAAGAAGTGGATTGACAGCCTCAACTCGCAGGGCCCTGGGACCAGAGACGTTTCCGAACTGGAAGCTCAACGGGAATGGGTCAGCAAAATGCAGTTTGCTAAATTCACACCGGAAAAGTCGTCACGCAATGATGACAGGCGTAGGAGGTATGCTGTAGCGCTTTCGGTACTATGGGCCTCTTCGGGACCAATCGATTGTCTCATAATACCGATTGATTCGAATCTCGAGTTTGAATTTTTTCTGTAGAATGATGATTTGGTTCGATTTAGATCTGAGGCCGGCTCCTCCACTTCTGAACGATCTCGGTACAGCCATCAGCCGGCGTCGTCAAGCCCCGTTTCGTCGCCCCACAAAGGTCTGTAACTTTCTGTTCTAAAAATTATAAAATTGGTGCGTTTTCTTGAATGGTCAAGGTGAGGGTGGCGTAGGACTCAAATATTTTAATGCTTTCAATGTCGCGCCCCCTTGCACTTCTTCTGTCGTGAACCGCCACCTCGAACCTTCGGTAGTTCAGTTATATTATCGCTCAAAAGGTGGTGGCACAAATAAGGGTCTTTACTTGACAAGCTGTGGTCAAACCGCTGGATTTTTGCGATTTACATTTTTACGTTAGATGGGGTTTGAACAGCACAATCCCAAAACATTGTGAATTTTTTGTAAAAAATTGGGCATTTTTTGGAAAAAAAATTGAAAATTTAAAAAAATCTGAGCATTTTTTGAAAAAAAATTGGGCATTTTTTGAAAAAAAATTGGGCATTTTTTGAAAAAAATTGGGTATTTTTTGAAAGAAATTCTAAAGTTCTATCAATATAGGGCGTTTACCTCACAAGCATGAGGTACCGGGTTCGAGTACTGCCGGAGAGAAAACAGTTTCCTCTCGATCTGATTCATGCATTAAGAGGCTGATGCCCAATTAAAAGTAAGGAGTTTGATTAGTTAGGTACTGAGAATTTATGGATGTATTATATTTCTAAAATTAGTTTTATAATTTTATTAGGATTTCATACTTAAGCCGTGCTTTTAAATTTACCGATGATTTTTACGTAGCCTTCTAAATATCTACGTTGTATTTATCATTTTTTCGCCAGAAAAAACACGATGTGGGTTTCTATTTTTGAACTTTTCAAAGAGTTATTTTTTTTGTATGGGGAATCTTTGAAATTATTTGTATTGTTCTCGTCTCGAAGATTGCTCATTATTTACAAGGTGTCAGTAGGGGAGTCTTGCCCCCTCAAACTACCCTGTCTAGTCTTACATCCCTCCCTTCGTAATCTTCCCCTATTGTTCGCACCCTCTAAGATTTTCGTCCGTTACGCCAAAACCGACAAATCCACTTCCAAGCTACCATCAGAAACATCATTTTGTTCCTATACTTGTTGCACGATGATTTCCTATATTTCTTAGTTTTTATGTCGTTAATTTTACGGCCGACGGCAATTTTCAAAATTGCTAGTTTCCCAATTATATTCGCCCCCACTAAACTTGGTAAATATTTTTCATTTTCATCATTACTCTGTACAATTTTACATTCACTAGGTACCTAATTGGTTTTTTTTGGAATTTATTTACACGTTTTGTTTTAATATTTTTTAAATTTTGAATTTTTTTTATTTGTTTTTTAATTGCACGTTATATATTTCTTTAATTTTATTTTATTTTTGTAATTTCTTTTTCTTTAAATTGGTTTTAGTTCCTAGACCTTTGACTGTTAAAAGCACCGTATTGGCACCGGCCGCACCATCTTTCGGCTTTTGCAATGCACCAAGAATTGCACTCAATTCGCTTCCAGTGACCATCACGACGGTGACCGATGTCCTCAAACCTGACAAGGAGTTCGTCACAGAAACGGGAAAAACCATCAAAGTGGTGAAGCTCGAGGAGCCTCCAAAATGTGAGCGTTTTGGTCACTTATCACCGCTTGAGCGGCAATTCCAACTATTTTAGGGTTCTGGAGATAGCAGGTGTTGTCACTTGAGCCTTATTTCTCGAGAGGCTGAAAAAAGCTCTTGACAGTTCATGGGAATCGATCAATAAATTAAAAAAAAAATTAACTCAAATTTTTGTTTCAGACGAGAAAAAAGTGAAAGGTCCCCAAAAAATGAGAGCTGTCATAGACATTGATCCGTCTAAAAATGAGGTAATCCCATCCAGCCTAACATTTGTTGTCCATCTATGTGTAGAGTTTGTGCCCAATTGAAAATTACAATACCCGTTGCTCAGGTGAGGCGTTACGTCAGCGACGGTTTCATCATAACCGTCAAATCTTCCCGTTCAACTTCGGAGGATTCGAACAGAATTTTACACGAAGTTGATAACATTTCAGTACGAATCAACGGCAAGGTCCGTTTTGGAATTTTCCCGGCACGATTGAATTGACCGAGTTTTGAGCACGGAACGCATTGGTTTGAGCATGGCATGTCGCAATTTGCCGCTGATGTTAACCTTTTTGTGAAATTGTGAAGTTTTTTTTCCATTTCTTCGCTATAACCATCCGATGCTATCTTTCCCCTGTGCAGATGTACTCTGTGCTAAGGAATAGGGCAACTTTTTCCAAGTTTCTGAACAATAATTTTAGGATCGACACAAAAAATCAGCGCTCCCCGACGCGAGGAGGTCGAGTTGTCGTCAAACGACAAGCTTGCCAGCTGAACAGTCCCCTGAATCGTCCAATCGTCATCATTCGCCTGGAAATGCGGAAAAGCACAAATGTGTCTTGAGGAGGAAGAACGATCTGCACCCCGCAGTCGTCAACCAAGGAGTCGGCGAGAAGTCGAGGCGAAATCGAAGCGATGATAAATCGCCGAAGAAGATCAAGCGGACTTTATCGCTTCCGAGTGGCTTGAATGGTGAGTTGATGAGCTTACGGTTGCTATGGTGACCCCTTGAGCTCTTGGTTACTTGTCACACACCCTGGCATACACCCCATTTTGCCCATTTTGACCATTGCTAAAAGGCTTAGTTGAAGTTTTTATGCCCTCGCCCACTTCTAAGGTCAATTTGACCAAGGGGACCACTTGGTTAGGTCTTGACCACCTTCGCGTACTATCAATTATCAATTTTGACCATTGCATGAACTCTTATCTAGAGGTTCTATGGCCTCACCTACTTCTACGGTCAATATGACCATGTAGACCACTTGATAACTTCAGGACCACCCTTGCAGACCCCCTTATTTGTCAATTTTGACCATTGCTTGAATGATTCTTTAGAGGTTTCATGACCTCGCCCACTTTTAAGGTCAATTCCACCATGGGGACCACTTGGTTACGTATCGCATGCACCCCATACTCACATTACTGGCGGTTTTGATTTTTGGAAGAACTCTTAGCCAATATCTTTGTGCCCTTTCACGCATTTTAGGTCAATTTGACCATAATGACCACTTAGCCCCTTCACTCGCACACCCTCCCTTTGGTCAATTTTGACCATTGCAAGAGCTCTTAAGCCGTATTCACCATGGTCAGTACCAAATGTTTCGTTGCTGACGTTTCAAGGCAGGAACGAATCTGATTGACTGATAACATCTTATCAGCTAATCAGATTTGTCCCCGCTTCAACATGTCGGCAACACTGATAATTTGCTGCGGATTATGGTAAATCCGGCTTTGGTGATTGTCTTTTGCCCTTCGCATTCATTGTCAATTTGACCATACCCAATACACTCTCACACATTCTAATTCACGCACATCGGAATACTTTCTTCACGATTATTATTTTCCAGAAAAAAGCGAATCGACGTGCAAGCCGGCTCGCAACTATGACGTGAACGAAGCGAGGAATTTTATAAAACAAAAGCAAAAAGAAAGGGAGGAACGATTGGCCGAGGAAAAACGGAAGAAGGAAATCGAAGAGGAAGAACAGAAGAAGAAGATGCAGCAACTTCGCGACACGCAGCGAAAGATAATGCAAAAAATTAAGAAACGCACCGTCCACAAAATCAGGCGTCAGTCGACTGTTGAAAAGGAACAGGTACCTTCCTACCTAAATAAAATTGAAATTTTTTTAAAAATCCTAATCCCGAAATTTGAAAAAATTGAGTACCTTTGCTAGCTCCCACCGATTTGCGATGTTGGACATTTTTCAGGAAAAACCGAATTGGGTCGGTCCGATGGAAAACCCGCCTACTTCAGTTTTGGACTCTTCCTTCGAAATAGTGCCGCCGAGGCCGAAATCGGCCAATTTCAGCACCTTAGCCACAGGGACGATCACCATCAAGAAAAAACAACCCAATCCGCCACCGATTCAAGTTCCTAGAGACGATGATGTTTTCAAAAAACCGATCCCCGTCGACAAAAAAACGCCAAAACAGCCAGAACCACCATGCGCAGACGGACTGGACGTCCGATTCGACTCGAAGCTATCCTGCAGTAAGTTTTTTTAGTTTTAAAGTTAGAAAAATGAAAAGTTTTCAAAAACAAACACAAAAAACCATGGACAAATTTGATAAAGATGAAATAAGTTCAATGAAATGTTTTGTGAGCCCAAGAAAAAATACACTGTTTTTGCGTCTAAGATTTTTTTGTGTTTTCGACTTAGTGTTAGTAAAACGGCCATAAGTCCTACAAATTTTGAAGCAATTTCAAAAATGAGGATACCGTTGAGAAGGTCGTTGAATTTCCTAAAATCTTGGGGTGTTTGCAACTTTCTAACATAAACTTGAATTGGCAAAAAATTGGACTAAAACCAAGAACAGCTTGGCCTTTAAAATGATAGATCTTTGAAACTTGAGCAATTGTCGACTTTGGCCCATTTTTCTGTTTTTTCAACTCACTGTTTGAAAGCTGCAAATTCCCTAAGATTATCCAAAATTTAACGACCTTTTCAACGGTATCCTCATTTTTGAAGTTGCTTCAAAATTTGTAGGACTTATGGCCGTTTTACTGAGGTGTACTTGAAAACACCTAAAAAGCGTGTTCTACTTTGTTCCAGTAAAATGGCCGTAAGTCCGTGTCATTGTGGAGTAATTGCAAAAATGAGGATACTGTTGCAAAGGCCGTTAAATTTCCTATAATTCTGGAGTGTTTGCAGCTATCTAACGTTGAGTTAGATTAGCAAATATTGGGCCAAAGTTGAGAACAGTTTTCAATTCAAGTTGTTAATTCTCGGCTCTGGCCCAATTTTCTACTTTTTAACTCAAAGTTAGAAAGTTGCAATTGCTCTTTGATTATAGGAAATTCAACTGGCTTTCCAACGGTATCCTCATTTTCGTAATTACTCCAAAATTTAAGGGGCTTACGACCATTTTATTCGCATTAAGTCAAAATAAAAAAACTCTGCAAATTTTGCACAGGGGTTCATTTTTCGATTGCTAAGACAAACTTCACGATATATTGGTACTCCTTAAACTCAGAATTTAGTTGTTATTATTCTATAATTTCAGTATTTATACTGAACACAACAACTGAACACAAATTTATAAATTTGTATTTTAGAGGGGGATTTAGAGAAACGTTTTTTCAACCCGGCAAAAAATAATCATCCTCTTTGCTTGATAAATACTTACCTATCTATCTTTTCAACGCAGCAGATCGTTTAATTCCGTTAAATTCTCCATTTAATCTATTCTTAATCACCTTCATTATTAACTGGATAATTATAATTATTAAATTCTCTGAATAATGAATGAAATTAAAAATGCCTCAGAACCATTGTTAAAGCCTGACTCGCTTTCATGTTGCCAAGCGCAACTGGTCGTAGTGTGAGTGCGTCACCTTGTTGGTGTGAAAGGCTAGTGGTCGTAAGTAGATCAATCAACCGTATCTAAGAGCCGAGGCCAAATTCTCAAATTTTTCCGATTTTTGTTTTGCTGATTTGTGTAATGCGACCAAATTCTTTAAATTGAAGATATCGGGAGGACAGAAGTTTTTGTGGGGATTCCAACGAGTGGAAAACGATTTTTGTGGCTCTAGTCGTTTTCGAGTTATTCAGAATTGTAGAAATTTTAAAAAACTCAAAAATGTCTCACTAAAACTGCAATAACTCCTAAACGGTTAGAGCTACCGCCGTGGCGATGGTCTCATTCGATTCGGCATAGAAAAATCTATAGAAAATGATGCGTCACATGCCTATGTTACAAATTTCCAGAAAAGCACGAATTTTTTACCTCTTCAACAGCTGTTTTACTGGCCTTAAAATTAAGGTAGGGTTCTGTCGAGACGTTAGGACCAACTAGATACGGAACTTGATTTTTGGTAAAAATTTCAAAATTTTTCGATAACTCCTTCCCCCTGAAAAACCCCGGACGGCGGACGGCGTACGGCGTACGGCGGACGGCGTACGGCGGACGGCGTACGGCGGACGGACAAAAAATTTTTATTGCAGATTTGGATTCTACACCCCTTGAAACGTAAACCAACAAATTTTCAGGGGGTGTTAAAATTTTCTTTTTCCTGACCGATTACAAAGGTTCATTTCTTAAGAAAAACCAGTGGTGCGTAGATAACACACAATACTTCCATATTTTGAAACGTAAAATTGTGACACGATTTGATCATATTTTGACTGCTTTTAAGGGTGTTTAGGCCAAAAATATCGAAAAATTCACTAATAAAATTTTAAAATTCGCCCAAAATGAAAAAATGCCACATTTTCGGAATGTAAAAAATATCCACATATTCTGCAAGGTGAAACAAAGATTTTAAGACCAAGAACGCTCAAATCGGTTCATTTTTGTGGCCGGAAAAAAATAAAATAGAAAACACTAAAAATGCAAATATATCGGAAGTACTGTGCGTTATCCAAATTCCGATTAAACAGGGTGTTAGGTCTTGCCGAGACAAACATTTCAGTTCAAGAAATTTGAAAAAAGGTTGAGAATTGAGGGAGTTATGGTCATTTTTGTAAATGACCACAGACGGACAGACGGACTAACGGACTAACGGACACACGGACTAACGGACTAACGGACACACGGACACACGGACACACGGACACACAGACACTTGTTCAGGAAGTGATTCTGAGTAAATGTGTATAAGAAAAAGTTTTTTCTGAAGCTCCGTTCCGATTCTCGATTTTAGGACGATCACAATACTTCCATTTACTCTGTAAATATGGAAGTAATGAACCAAAAATCTTTGAAGCAAAAAAGTGTATTTTTCCTTCAACTCACAAAAATTGTCATCAAACAAAAACTGCAGCAAATAAGCTGAAGAATCAACCCCACGGAATACAATTTTAGCGTGAACAGCCTGTATGTTACTTTTCAAATTATACGGGTTTAGAGATGCCAGTCAAAAATACAAGGCGTAATTTTCTAGGGCGTGTATCTCAGAACCGGCTCAGAATTTTCACAAAGTATATAGAACGAAAATTGTTGTGAATTTAATCAGCTTTAATTTCGTGTATGAAACGTATCTACTAAATATGCGCCGATTTTCAGATATTGGCAAAATACGAAAAAATGAGGTTGTTTGTATAAGTTCAACGAATCGAAGAATCTTTGATGGTTGAGTTGACGTTCGACTGGTTCATTCCTGTAGCATTCTTGACTTTCCTTACCCTTTAACATCGAAGTCCAACTCTTTCGTTACCTACGTTTTATGCTCAAACGGGAACATCATCTTTATTTTGCCCTACGTACCGTGCGATCGTTCGAACAAAAAATTGATCACGTATTCCAGGTCCGGCTAAAGCTCAAAGATCCGATAGAGATCTCGAACTGGCGAACGATAGTCAGCTCGCCTTGAAAAGACGAGCTCCGGATTTGGCCGAGTCGACATCGCAGATCGAAATGGACGAGGACCAGAAGCCGGACGCGCATGAGTCCAAGAGCCGTGAGGCCACGTCGAGCAAACGATCGAAACCGTCGATTTCTGAACCTGGTAAATGTTTTCGTAAATGAAATAAGCAATCTACTTATTTTCAAGACTCCTTCCCCAAGTACCCTCAAACTTACTCTTACAAATGAAGTTCTATGTTTACAACTCTTGGGAGAATCATTCGAATTTCAAGTTCTTTATTTTTTTAACATTTTAAATTTTATGCAGGTAAGAAATAATTTGGAAAACGTGAAAATTCTGATTTGACAATGTAACACGCACATTTCCATTTTCTGAATTATTTGGAAAGATACTTTTTCACCCTGCAAATAAAATTCCAAAAAATCACAAATTTTAGTAGTCAAAAACTCGTTTGAAGAGCAGTTTTCAAAAAATTATCATTTTCTGAATTATTTGTATAATTTTTTTTCACCCTACAAACAACATCCAAAAAATTTTAACAACAAAAAATGTTTTTTAATTTGCAGCCCATTTTAGGTAGGTAATTTACTTAGCTGTGGGTTTTTACCTAAATTTTTGGTGACTTACAGCACCAGTGGAAAGTAAAGGGCGAGCTAATAAAGGGCAGAACAGCTCCAGATACGATGGCTATTCCGCATTCGACCGATTCCTAGCCGAATACGTCCCAACTCCAGAAAAGGTGGGCTATGAACATTTTGAGTTTATTTTTGGAAAGGTGATTAATTTGTGGCTAGAATTTAACTGGAATTTTCGCTCGTAGAAACCCAAGCCTCGCCAACAGACTCCGGACTGGCTCCAAGAAATGAGCCAACTGCCGGACCAATTTAATCTTATCAACACGTTGGAACGAGCCCTTCAGCTGAATTCTTCAACTGCAGCACAACCTGTCGATTCAGCGAAAAATATGGACATTCAGCATAAAAAGGATCGAGGCGGATTTCCGACAGCTAAGACGGATAGCCCGTCGAAAATGAAAAATACGTCATCGCCTCTCGAGGAGAACGGTGGCAATTCAAATTCGAGCAGTCGACTTTCGGAATTGGCGCTGGAGGCGCCTCAGCTGAGACTGGACGACACGTCATTCAGCCTGTCCACGGCCGCTTCCACTTCGGTCCAGTCGTTCGGAAAATACCAGCCCGCCGTCCGCCCAGAAGACGTCAGCTGGGTCGAAGTGTCGTCCTACGGCAAAAATCTGTCCGACCTGGACGTCCTGTTTCCTGATTCTGAAGACGCCGCCCCTCCTGCGAAACCCGCTCCGAAACAGTTGAAAATCCTCGGCGAAGTGCTGGAAGACCCGCAGGGCGTCGTAACTCTGCGGAAACCGTTGCGGCACAAGTTCGCCGAGGCGGGCAGCCGCGGAAATGACCTGCCGCCCGACCTGCAGGGCAAGTCGCTCGACTTGGCGAGCAAGCCGGACTGCAATCTTGACGTGAGCAGTTCGGAAATCTGCCGAAGCCTGTCGGCCTCGTCGTTCAGCTCGATCAAGGAAGGCTCTTACGTCGTCAGCCGGTCGGAAACCGTCGACGGCGGCTCGAGCTACCGGAGGTTCGTCAAGCCGTTTCGCGGCCGGCAAGGCGACCGGAGCGACCATTCGAGCGACAGCATTTCGGAAATCGTCAAAGTCTCCCGCACCCTGTCGAGGGGGTCGACCGTCTTTTCGGAAGAAGTGTCCGAAATGCAGAACACCTTGTCCGTATCGACGAAAACCCTCAAGGTTGGTGCCTTCAAGCGTTTGATTTGACAAAGTTATGCACTTTTCGATTTTTTATGAGTCCCATAAATTTAAAATTAAAAAATATATATTTATCAAATTAATTGGTTTTGGTCAAAAATTGAATATTATTGTATCAACGAAAAAGAAATAGAAAAAAATTTATTTTCAATTTTCTTTAAAAAACTGTTTAGACGATTTTTATTTCCATATTTTCTACTAAGTAAATGGAAGTATTGTAATTGTCCTAAAATCGAAAATCGGATCGGTGCTTAAGAAAAAACGTCCGCTCATACTTTCACAAAAATGGCCATAGCTACCTCAATTATCAACCTTTTTTCAAATTTCTTGAACTGTTATGTTTGTCTCAGTAAGGCCTATCACCCAGTTTAACCAGAATCCGAACTGCTCCCGGTGCTTAAGATATATTAGGACGTTTAGTGTTTTTACTTTATTTTTTCCTGGGCACAAAAATGAACCAAATACTTTGGTCTCAAAATCTTTGCTCTACCTTGCAGAATACGTAGATTTTTTGTATGTCGGTAACTTAACGTATTTTGATTTTAGGCGAGTTTTTACATTTGCAAAGTGAGTTGTTTGATATTTTTGGCCTAAAAAGCCTCAAAAGTAGTCAAATTGTAATAAAAAAATTTTATTTTTTTATTGTATTTTGTGTTATTTACGCACCACTGGTTTTCTTGTAGTTCAACTCATCGGTGCTCCAGAACAAAATTAAAAACGAAATCAAGAAATTGGACCGAGTTAACGAAAGTCTCGATACGTTCATCGAAAGCGGTAAAAACGCCGCCAGAACTCGAGACCAGTTTGCCAATTTGAGTCAGGTATGTTTGACAACAATAATTGTTGCCCGGGACTGCTTTAGTTATCTATTGAACAGCAACTCCTGGAGTAGCAGTTAACTTATTTATCTACCAACTTCTAAGTGAAAAACCCGCTACCTACCTCCTGTAGTAACACTGAGATAGCTGGTGTTGCCATTTTAGCGGCAAAATATTTATCTCATTTTAACCTGGTCCGAATTCCATAGTTCCTGATTTTTTTTTGACAGTGTGAGCCCAGCGGTCCCTCGAACGAACCGACATCGACGGATTTGGTCACAGTTCGCCGAAAATCGCCATTGCCTTTGGACGACAACTTGGACACGGCGCTAGTTGGTTAGAAATCGGAAATTTTCCCATTAAACTTTCATTGCTTCAGTATAATGTTTTTTTGTCAAGTATTAATTTGTCCATACTAATTATCTGTTACGTACCGTTTGATTTTCACCAGCTGCTCCTCCCAGAATGTCGATACACTCTCGTGAACCGAGCGCGAGCAGCCTTGACGTCAGTATGTCGTCCGGCAATGGCGTCGACGTCTCAAAATTCACAGTGGACATGGTGAGAAATTGCGAGGACCGGCAACATTGCAAAATTTGTCAACATTGTCAAAAATCATTGGAATCTCCAGAAATTGTCAACATTGTCAAAATTGCAAAATTTTCAGAACACTACAAAAACTGTCGAAACATTGCAACAATTTCAAAAATTGAAACTGTCAAAAAACCTTTCAAAATTGCCAAAACGTCAAAATTTTCTGAAATTGAGAAAGTTTTTTATTTAAATAATTTTATTTAGGTATATCAAAAAATTATCAAAATTTTCAACTCCGTTGCGGAACTGGCGAAACATTGCAAAATTGCCAATAACCGCAAAATTGCGAAATTGTCAAATAACTTTCAAAATTACCCAAAATTGATAAAATTTCCAAAAATTATTTATTTTTCAAAAATGGGAAAAATTGTCAAAAACTATTGGGGAAACTCTGAAAACATTGTAAAAAAACTGCGAAATTGTCATATCATCGCAAAATTGCGGGAATCTTCAAATTCGACGAAGTTGTCTAAAATCTTCTATATTGATAAAGTTGTCGAACGATTGGCGAAACTGTCAAACAATTTTATTAGTTTCAAAAAATTAGAAAAATCGTCAAAAACATCCTTGAAAACATCAAGGTCAAAAACATCTTCGAAATATCAAGGGATATTAAATTCCCCAGGGTGTCCACGTATTATCCATGTATTCCAATACATGTTAAATTTATTCTCTTCGATTGATGAATTTTTTGTTCAGTTTGACACCTTGATACGAGACGAAAAATTGCGATCCGAACAGCATGTGACCAATCTGAAGATGCGAATGAAGAATTTGTGCGGCCGAACTCGAAAAGACGTCGAGTTGATCGAGTCGCAGCGAAAGTGAGTATTTTTTAAACATTTGTTGTTAGTGCTAATATTGGAGAAACAGCTTACACATTAGTCAGTGTGATTGAGTTATCATTAGGGATCGGATCCGTATGTGTTCACATATTTTTTCTAGGCAATGTACTGATGTTTTTCAAGTAGGCGTGTTCATATTGACATTTTCTGAACCGTTTAAGCCCACATTCATTTCACATATTTTGACATATTCCACTATAAATCCATATTTTTCAAATATTTGGTCCACAAAAACACATATTTGCTAATTTTGGGTAGTTTTCCCGAGGTTCACAACTAGAATGAATTAAATTAGGAAAAAACTTAGCAAATTTTGCTAAATTTTCGTTTTTTTTTAATTGGACAACTCTTTTCATGCGTTTTGCTTCAGACGGCGTACGGGAAAAAATTATTGCAGATTTTTATCTAGACACTCTGAAACGTAAAATTTTTCAGGGGGCGATGAAAAAAAAACCCGACCGATTACATAGGTACATTATTTCTGGAAATAATTCAACAAAATCTTGTTGTTCATTTGAGCTTAAACATTTTTTTGAAAATATTTAAACCTTTTTACGTATTTTCCTCATATTTTTTGAAAATATTTAAAACCTTTTTACATATTTCCACATATTTTTTGCAAATATTTCAACCTTTTTACATATTTTCCACATATTTTATGAAAATTAATGCATATATATGTCACATATTTGGCATTTTTGAATACATAAAAATCCGATCCCTAGTTATCATTAAAATTGTAAACAATTTTAGCAGTCCAATTCTGGGTTATGGAAAATTTACGATCCTTGAGCTACAGAGAAAAATCCTGAAAATTCGATTATAAGAAATATTGAATTAAGATTTTTTTCACCAGCAACACTACATTACCAGTGGTACTTTACCACCAATAATACCACCACTGACGATACCATAATTTACGCTGGCATCACCATCACAACCACAATCCATGATCTTACTCCACAACAACGATCAAATCCGCCTCCACAATTCATCATCCTCCCCCACCGCTGCCACCATTCCACTGCATTCCACCCCCAGCACCATTATCCCTCACCACCACCAGCTCAACCTACTCCAGCACTGGCAACACCTCCACTTCCACCACGACCACCATCTTACACCACACCACCGTGATCCTTGGCCCCACCATCCTCTACCCTGACAACCGCCATCTAGCACCTCCACCATTACCATCACTAACGACACCATTACCACCACTAACTCTATGGCCTTGCCCACCACAACCACCACCACCACCACTACCACCATCAACACCACCACTTCGACTGCAATCACCTGCAACGTCTTCGGCAATGAACTGCAAAATTTTTCAGATTTTTTTGCATTTTCAATTTATTTTGCATGATTATGATTTATGACCGTTCTATAATGTTTGCTATCCCTGTAAACAATAATTGTTCTAGAATTTTTCTAAAATTGCAGGGAACTGATCGAAACTGGCCACGACGAAGAAGCGAAAGACCTCAAGCGAAAGCAGAGGGGCCACATAATGAAAATGGACGAAGAATACGCGGAGTTGAAAAAGTAAAAATTCTCAATTTCGACTCATTTTACCCACTTTTTTTACATTGTCTGAATTCTAAAAAAAATTATCCTTCTTGCCTTGCAGATTGGAAGCGATGGAGCACAGGGCCTGTCAAGAGAGGTGCATTCTCCTCAAACAGCAACAGCAAATAATTCGTTCGCTCCTTCAAACGCAAAGAGATCCGACCGTCAGGGTAAAAACAATTTATTTCATAATATTCCGATTTTCATGATGATCAAAACCATTATTAACGGAATTTTTTGATGTTTTTTCTTCCTTTTGGACATTGAAAATGTTGCAAAAAAGTGTTACCCTAATTATTTGTACAGAGTTCCCGTGGTTCGTTGAGATCGTCACTGATGAGCCAAATGGACGAGACCGTTCGGTATATCGGGAACGACAGGGGCTCCGACATTATCGACCGTAAGAAAAGGTACAAACCGAAGCCATTTGTGGCAAAATTTTGAAAATTTTGATTAAAGTTGCGTATTGGGCTAGTTAACCTGGCGCGTTTCTGGTTTTTTGTACCAACAACAGTCTTGAATTTATCAAATATTTTGAAAAAATGTTTTTTTATAAATACCCAAAAATTACTTTTTTTTCTTTTTTTTCAAAATAGATACCTAGGTACCCAAAAACTACAGTTTTTCTTTCATTTTTTTCCAGGGAGTTCAGAGAGAGGGAAGAGTCGCTGAGAGAGAGGAAGAAAAACATAGAAGCCCTCATCGCCTGGAAAAAGCGGATCGAGCAGGAGGAGAAAATCGTCCGGGAAAAGGAAAAACTCATTGCTCAGTCGTCGTTCTCAGCGCAGCTTCCCGAAAGTGAGTTTTTTTTTGGATAATTCGAAATTTTCGTAGTATCAGATTGAAAATAAGTTATTTTCTCTCTTTTCCCTGCTTAGAAATCACTTAATTAACTTATTTCCCTAAAAATTTTGTTACTCCAACTCCTTCTATTTACTGAGTTCCTCCTTTCAACTCAACTCCTCCACTTAACTGAACTCCACTACTTAATTTTAATATTGTCCCAGGTGTCGTGGAACGAGGTACATCGCCAGTTCCTGAAATGAAAGAGACTTCCGAAGAGCCGATTAAACCGTCCACCACCGAAATCCAAGCAATGCCTGCGACAGTAACGAGGTAGAAATTTGTCAAAATATCGTTAAAACAAAGTTTTTTCATGTAAAATTTTTCCGTCAACTAAAACTGATAACAAGGTCTCTAAATTTTGATTTTCCTACGACTTTCAGCCAGTCCGAGTCCGAACTGCAGCCCAAGGATTACTATTCGGACAGTTTTGAGCATTCTTCGGTCGCTTCGGAAACCATGGTCGGCTCGACCGCCTCAGCTCTTTTGCAGGTGTTGTACCCCATGAACACTATGAGTCCATCTTGAGTTTTTTCAAAATTACTCACAAAAAATTGGAAATTATTTTTTACCATAAGAAAATGTAACCTTAAATTTTTGAAAAATTATTTCTTCCACTAGCGCTATGAACCCTATTTCATCGAATTCACGATATTATTTTCCAAAATTCATTCTAGGGCTCGCCGTTCTTCACGAAGGCGATGCGAATGCCGATGATCAAAACGCCATTGTCGCCGAGAGTCACGATCGTCAAGCGTCGCCATTCGAGCGGATCGGACGAGTCGATGCTTCTCTCGCAAAATGGTACATTAGATGCTGCATTTCGATTTTTATTTCAATTTTGGGAATTTTTCGCTTCAAAACTGCGATGAATTTTTGCGAAAATTTCAATTTTTTACTGTTTTTTTTCATCTTTTTTCCGTATTTTCAGATACGCTTTCCGAGCCGAGCGATGTTGACGTGCGGGTATCGGCTCTCGAGCAGCAGCTGAGACACAGGAAATCCGAATTGGCCAAATTGAAGAGGGAGTATCAGAAAAATCAGAAAGAACGCCTTCGATCGACCGAGCGAAACCTCATAAATCAAATACAGGTGAATTTTCATTGAAAATAAATGATTATATATAAATAAATTGTAAAATAAATAAATTATGTATAAATAAATGGTTAAAAAATACATTTTGAAGGAAAAAATTATAAATAAATAATTCATTGGTTTTTATTTTTTGAATATCCACAAATTACAAAAAAAAATTACTGCCTTCATGGACTTGATATAAATAGGCATATCAGGAATAAAATACACGTAAAATGGCATTAGGAATTAATTTTAATTTTTAATTATTAATATCATTTTTGAAGACCAAAAGCGGATAACTTCAAACTTTCAGAAATTTTTTTGCATTGCATTTTTCATAAGTCATGTATTTAGGTAATTATTTGAACAACACGACTTTTTGAAGCCAGATTTCTTGTGGTCCCTTTCCGTTTTTGATCCTGAGGTTTCTGTGGTAAATTACCTATCTGATACTTGTGAAAAATGCAAAAAAAATCAATTCCTTAAAATTTGGAGTTATCCGCTTTTGATCGGGTTATAATTATAACCTGACGGAACCTAAATATTTTAAATTTCATGTCTCGTCTTCTTTGCAGCTGTACGACTCCTACATCGAACAGGTGAAAACGGAGATCAAAGAGCTCGAAAATTCCGACGTCCGGGTGACGAAGCCGCAGATCAAACAGCCGAAATTCGCCGAAAGACGTCAAAGTGACAGGTTCCCGGCCGCCGTGAAGCCGAAGGAAAGGCAGTCGTCCGATTCGGCCAAGAGGAACGAAACGGCGTCCGAAGATTCGCTCGCGTCGTTCTTGGACAAGGGCCCAACTTGCGGGGGAAATTTAGACGTCGAGGGGAAAATCAGCTGCGGCGTCAGCCCGCGTTACAAAGTCGACGATCCGCTCGTGAAAAAGGGCGATTTCGACGTCGCTTCGGAGAAAATCGACGACGTCAAAACCGAAGTCGCCAAAGATTCGGAGAGCTCGACGAGCGAGAAGGATTTCTCGATTGAAGAGATCGTCGAAAAAGCCGAACAATCGCGTCGCTTGTCGGACGATTTGAATTCCGAAACCGTCGTGGAATCTGCCGTTTCGGCGGGACAGAACGAGGAAATGAGAACTGTGGCGACTGTAAGTGAAATTTCGGAAATTCGCGAAGACGCGTCTTTGAAAATCGAAGAAATCTCCTCAGCCGTCGAAGACGTCAAGTCCAGGACGGAAATCGACTTTGTCTCTGAAGATCTCGATACGAATGTCGAGGTGAAGACGGTTTCTGAAGACATTGCAGTTTCTGAAGAGGCCGAATCGGAGAAAGCGTCGATTTCGAACGAGACAGTCGAGCAGCCTTTGGAAATCGGCAAGAATGTCTCCGATCGAAGGAAAAATCAAGCTTCGCTCGAGATGGCTTCCGTGTCGGAAAAGTTGAGCGAATTCGAGGCCCAAACGCTCGATGTTTCGTCTGAGAAAATGACTGCCTCTCCAGGGACGATGATTTTCGGCTCGGCATCTCCGATAAGCTTTTCCAAGGATATCCTAGAATTGAAGAGTGCGGAGGAACTTGTATCGGACGACCAGGTGAGCGGCTCCATGAAGACGGCTGATGTCGTTTCGGAAGAGGACGTCACGGAAAAGGGATCGAGCCAGTCTGAAACGGTCGTCGAAGAGGAAGTGGAATCGGGGCAATCGCCAAAATCCAAATCGTCATCGTCCAAATCGGCGAGGAAACGCTTGGACATGGAAGACGCATCGGCTGTCGCCCAGAGCGTTTCAGCGTACGAGCCGACGATGAAAATGGAGTGCGGCGTTAGGACGATATCGGAACTGATCTCAATGGAAAACAGCAGTATCGGCAGTGCCGTCTCTGAAGCCGTGGCAGAGGAAAGCGCTGAAGTTGAAGAAGCCGCTGAAGAAGTCGAAGAGGTTGAAGAGGAGTCGACGAAAGATCGAGAAGCCGCTGGCGACTCAGAGCTGGAAAAGCTCGATTTCGGCTTAGACGACATCTTGGGAGGCCCGAAGGAAGAAAGCGGGGATCACGGCGAGCCCAACGCCAAAAACGCCGAGGTGTTCGACCGCCGCACGGAAATCGGCCAGGGCGACGAGCCGGCCAGGAACGTCGACATGGAAGCCGACAGTCTGGAAGGGCCGTTCGACGATTTCAACGCCACCTTCGACCCTGACGACCTGGCCGACTCTCTGGACAGGCCGAAGTCCAAAACCAAACCGATGACGGACGAGGACGTCAAGGAAATGCTCCAAGATTCGTTCGAGCTCAGCGACAAGATCTGGGAGTCGAAACTGGCGCAGATCGAGAAGTCGCCGGCCGACACGCCCCTCCTGACGGCCCTCCAGCGGGAACGGCAGCAGAATTTCAACGTCGAGTCGATCTCGAATTTGATCTACGATTCGTTCATCGACGACGCCACGTCGACAGCATTGAGCGCCTACAGGAAGAAGCTACTCTCGCCCCAAGGAAAAGGTAACCCTGGACGAAAACAAATTGAGAATAACAAAAACAAAAATTTAATTTAATCCGATGAAAAAAAATTTTGGGGGTCTGCTTCAGCGAAGACATATTTAGGGGACCCAAATATTTTTCGAATCTGTGAAAAATTTCTAGAGGCCCAAATAAAACAAAATGAAGTTAACAGATTCGAAAATGTTGAAAATTCCTGATTGGCCCACGGACTCACATCAACAAAAATACCCGCAGGTTCAGCTCGTTTTGTTAATCAATCGTACCATCACGATTTTCAATTTTCCGAGCGCTTTCACCCGATTGGGCCTCTTTGGGGGATGTTGCTAGTTCCATTCTATATTCACCAAATACGAAAATTATCCGATTCTTGGGTGCAGATTGAAAAAAAAGTAAAAATAAGATGTTTTATTTTTTCATATTCTTGATTTTTAAATTTTCCAATTTCAGGTGTTGACTCGGAAAACGAAGGTATCGTCGATTCTGACAGTTTGAAAAACGTAAGTAGGCATCGAAAATCCTCCGTATATTTATGTGTCTGGGATGTTTCGAATTCTCAATTAATCATTGCAAATAGAGAAAAAGACGTTTTTGAAAAAGTTTAAATGTACACGCAGGTCACCTAGAAGGCGAGGGGCGGTTAATTGAATTTTCTGTTTTATCGGTAAGAATACGTTACGTAGCGTAAAAGTGGCTGTCGTTTGCAACTTAACACCATTTAACTGCTTATTGTTAAGGCCAAATTCTTAATTTTCCTCATAGCGTAGTTAAAAAAAATTGTTTTTTCGTGCGATTGCTATTGTTTATTATTTAATACTACACCAAAATGCCATAAAACAAACTATGCAAATATTCAAAAGGTAGAACAATTAAAATGAAATTATTAATTATAATAAAAATTATTAGTTGCCTAAAATTAAAATACTAGCTAACTTTCTGGGTAGGTAACGAAGCCAAAATAGTTTTGTATAAGTTTTGTTTGTGTTGTATTTTTGTTAGGTAATTTCTCGCTTTATTTCTCTCTTTTTGGGGTTATAGAGTTCAAGAATTGGTACCTACGGCTTTCTTTGCTGTTATACTTAGCTGGTTCTTGGCTTGCACGTTATTTTGAACTTTTTCCTTTATTAAACTAAACTCGGCCGATATTCATCGATTTTATGTTTTGCACATGCTCTCTGCCTGTTGTTTCCAAGCAATGCTGCTCTTACATGTAACAGCTTGGAAAACTTTGTTTATCAGAATTTCTGCTTGTCGTACTTGACTGTAGCTCGTAAATGTAATTGATTTCAGGATTATTTGTTGACTTGAAATCCTACCTACCTTAAAACGTAACAATCAATTGGTTTTTGGCCTTTCTTTTTGGAATTACAAGATTTATTTTTGATAGTAAGCCAAAACAGTGCGGATCGCGTGCGGTGGACGTACAGAAATTCCTTTCCATCAAATTTCTTCCAAGATTTTCCGAAATTAAAGAAAAAATAAATTTTTTTAAACTTCAAGAGAAATGACATTTTTCCAATATTTCAGAAAATAATGTTTTGATAATAATTCGTATTATATGAATGATGATAATTCATATCATAAATTACTTCGAATTTGAAGAAAATAATTTTTTTCAACAGAAGGATTTTTTTGAAAAACATTTTTCAAACTACAAAAAAAATGACAATTTCCCAAAATTTTAGAAAATAATATTTTGATAACGATTCATATTATGAATTACTTCGAATTTAAAGAAAAACATTTTTTTCCTGATTTAAGAGCCAATAAATTTTTTAAAAATTTTAGAAAATTAATTTGAATTACGGCTTTGCTTCCTACGTTCCTGAGTGTACCTAATTCTCCGATATTCTTCCCCCTCGGTTAACTCGCAATAAGATCAGTTGGCCCTAGCCTCGGAATTAGCTGGGTCGAGCCGTCGGATAGTTTCGCTCGCAATTTATGCACCCCCGCGTCCTCCGGCGGGGATTTTGAGAATAATCCCGTCCTTTTGCCAAGTTTAATTAGCTTCGCTTTGTGTACACGGGCGACTGCCCTATTTACAAATTCATCCCCACTCCAGCTGGCGATTTTTCACATCTTTTATCCCTCCGGTGGGCCCGTGCGGGTAATTTGGTTTGGAAACCGTTCAGGTCCGTCGGCGCCATTTATTAAAAGTTTTACCTTATCCATGGGCCTGGCGTCCGGCGAAAGGGAAAAGACACGTCAGTCGCCTCATTACTGGTTTTATATATACCTGTATCCTGTGTATTCCTCTCCGTCGTCGACGTGACAGATTTAGAGCGGTTTGGACGCCGGCCAGAATCCCCCACCCCCACCCCCCGCCGTGTGCTACGCCCATCGGCGTAAACGACGAGTGCGCGTGAGGAAGCGAGAAAGCGAACGAGTCCGACGGTTTTCCGCTCGCGTTTGATCCGATTTTCGAATTTTGCCGCCGATCGCGTATCGGCAGTTCGGCCGGCGTCGGGGGCGTCAAGATGATAGGGGAAACAGCGGCCCGACAATTAGACGATCAGTTGATTTTCGGAAGCTTCCGTCGCTCATATGAAAAGCGGATGGGCGCCATCGTCAGCCATTGACCCGCACGTAAAAAAAGTATGTCTGCGATTTATTCGGGTTTTCAACTTCCATATTTACAATGCCGATGGAAGTATAATACATCCAAGAATAATCGTACTAAAATCAAATATCGGATCGGAGATTCAGAAAAAAGTGTTACTTAAACTATTTTTACTCGGAATTACTTCCTGAACTAGTTTCTGTGAGTCTGTCTCTCTGTGTGTCCGTCTGCGGTCATTTACAAAAAATTGTTTGTAAGAATCGAGGGAGCTATGACCATTTAATGGTCATAGTTCCTTCGATCTTTAACCTTTTTTCAAATTTTTTGGACTGGAATGTTTTTCTCGGCAAAACCTAACACCCTGTTATCCTGAATTTGAATTATTCACATTACATTCTACCTATGTATTAGCACTATTAGGCCCGGTTTATTGACAAAATGATAATCCGATAATCCGATGATGATCCGATATCCAAAGAAGCTCCCGATACCCAGTACCAATGAGATTTTTACATTGAAATTTGATGTAAATTTCAAAGTGGTGAAGTTTATCTGAAGCTTCCCTGGATATCTAGTGGATAAACTTTGTCAATAAATCGGTGGTTAGGGTTTTGTACATTATTTTCGTCCGGCCACGACAATGAACCGAATTGGCTCTTGGTCTTAAAATCTTTGTTTTACCTTGCAACATACGATTTTTTTATTCCAATAATTCGAAATATTTTAATTTTTGGCGAGTTTTGAAATTTGCATTGTAAGTTTCTTGACATTTTTGGTCCAAACAGCCTTCAAAGCAGTCAAAACATGATCAAATCGTGTCAAAAATTTACGTATAAAAATATGGAAGATCGCTCATCATTTTATTACGGCCCTTATCAGTCCGTCGGATGGTCAACAAACATAGACGTAACCGAATCGTTTCACGCGTCACCAGCCATATTTTTTGTAAAATTTGAAAGAATTCTGTCCCTCGGGTTTTTTCACTGTTGTAGTTATTCGTTGCAGCGATAAAAACGGCAAAATTAACAGTGGAGAACTACCAAAATTGACTCCCCATTGTAGGATAATTCATTCATTTATTCAGTATTTTTATTATTTTTCCAAGCGTATATTTTTATTTAATCGACGATTAACTTCTTTTCAGGTGGGTGATAATGACAAATTGTGGCTTGGGGACGATTTCACGCTGCAAGCGTCTCACGAAGCTGAACAGCTCAGACTTCAGCAGCTTCAAATCGAACAAGAGGTACATTATAATTCCAGAATATTTCGAATAATCTACTAGATAGGTATGAGACAATCCGAAAAAGGCTGGAAAATTCCGAAAAATTTACTCAGATTTTTGTGAAATACACTGAATTAAAGATATTCAAAAATTATTCGTCCCAAGATTGAATTTCAGAAAATGTCAAAAAATTTCTGCCCAACGCCATTCACGCAAGCCATCAGCTAACGCCTCTTTTAATCGCTGGATAAAAAAAAATAATTAAGCAAAGGGTTAAGAAAAAATTGAAGAAAATCGAATTTTATCGGGATTACTGTAGAACTCAGTGATTTTTCAAGGGAAACTTCCTCGAATTTCGAGAAAACCCCCATCCATGAGTTCGGAATAAATCCTGACAATTTTGAGAATTCGTCCAAAATCCCCAAAATATCCGAATTTTCTGAAATTTAGTCCAAGATGTCTGCTCTGAAACATTAAAATGGCGCGATATCACTGAGAAAAATCGAATTTTGGAACCTATCAATTTTTGTTTACGGTGAAATCCGAAATTCCAGATCGAGCAGCTTGAGCAGGCCCAGGAAGTTGTGCCGTACTATTATGTGCGAGAAATTCCCAACAAGCCGCCACCTCCGTACACGCCACCGAAGCCGTCGCCACCCACAATGGAGGAAACCGTGTCTCGAGTACTCCGAGGTAACGACCCCCATCATGATGTTGAAAAAAATTAACAAAAAATCAAACCGACCCCGGAAAAAAGCTTAAAAAATTGAAAAAATAGTAACGCAAATGGAAGAAAGATTTTGCCAACTATTTTTGAAATGATAACGAAACTATACCTATCGTAGGAGCCCTTTCTACTGAATAGCTCAGTACCAAGGACAACTCCTCACTTGAACATCCAACTTTGGAGTCGGTGCCTTCATTGAATTTAATGTAAAAGCAATAGATGTTTTTAAAAGCAGCAAATGTTTTTCGAACTTTTTTTTGGAGCCAGTTTCATCTTTTATTATTTATCACTGTCCTTTTTGGGTACATTATTCCCAAAATAATGTACCCATGTAATTTTTTTCTGTTTTTACAAAAAACCAATATCGAATTTTTCATGGAAAACGCCCCTTTCTATGGTAAATTGAGTAAGAAATCCGAGAAAAATGCTAATAAAATTCCTAACCCATGGCATCATCTTTAAAATTGGAATTTTTGTAAAAGAAAACCCAAGTACAATCTAAAAACAATATTCCGGAAAAAGTTGAAAATAGTGTTAGTCAATGATCAAAAAGCTGTCAGACGGTAAAATTCGAATTTTCAAAAATATATTTTTCCATGTTTTTGAGATTTATGCTACATTTTTGGCTCTAGCGCCACCAATATTAATCCTTCAGAAATGGAAAAAATTGTGGTGCCAAATGGAAGACGTCTTCGACATCCGGGTGAAAGAATTTTTGAAATCTGACCAAATTGGTTGCGTGAGAGCGAAACAAGCAACCCAAAAAAAATAAAAGAAAAAAATCTTTTCCCTTCAGTTTGAATAGCCGGTTCTTTCTGGCCTCAATTTTAAAAGTCAAGAGCTTCAACATTAAATTTTAATGTTCTTCTTCCGTTTCCAGGTGGAGAGATACTGTGGGACGTGGACGCCGGAGGAGGCGACCCGAGCGAGGCGACGATGCCGCCGGATTTCCTCCCATCGTTGCAGGACGACGAGCCCTATCGCCTTTTCTTGTTCGACCTGAGCAAAGAGCTTTACCTGAAATTGAAGCCGAGGCCTCCTGCGCCGACGCCGCCGTGGATCGTTCGGCAGCGGCGCGGCAAACCGCTTCCACCAATCAGGTAGATGATCGATTTTAATTTTTTTGAGCTATTTGCTCCTTTTGGGTAGGGATTGGTATCGACGAATTGAAATAATTCGTCAATTAATCGATTATTTTTCAATCCATGCTTACGTGTTTGAATAGTCGAGTAATCGAATAATGTGTAGCGATTATTCAACCAATTTCCTCCTGGACCCAAGATTTAAAAAAATGTAGGCGAGCAATATTACGTTTTTTCAACACTTTTTTGTACATTTTTTCACAAGTTTTTTACATTTTGGACATCTTTATCTACATTTTTTACATAAATTTTTGTTCAAGTTGAGTACGCTTTCCCAGGCTTTTCTAAATGATGGATACGTTACAATTATTATTGTCTACTGACTATTATAGGCTCCTCGGCTGCAGTGGTGGTAATTATTCAATAAATTACTTGGAAAAAGTGATCGATTAATCGATTAGTGAGGTATTGATTAACCGGGGAATCAATCAATTATTAAGGTACTGATTAATCGGGGAACCAAACTTCGGTTATCGGGCGAAAAGCCAACGCCTGGAACGGCGGTTTACTTTTTTACTTTACTTAATCGGGGAACCAATTAATTTGGATTTAATAATCGTTGATTACATTAATCGATTAGTCATTAGTCGATACCCATCTCTACTTTCTAGGGCTAAAAGCCAATCGTTCAAATTTTCGGAATAGCTTCAATTCGAGGCCAGATTTGTCAAAATCAGTCTTGTCATTTGGGAGAATCGGGCGTACCTCAAACGTCCAAACGTCTCTTAAACTACTGATCCGATTTTGACGAATTTGGTCTCTAATTTAAGGCAATTCAACTGGCTTCAAATTGGACTCTAGAGCCCGAAACTCTAGAATCGCTTGCAAAATTGTCTTTTTGCAATTCTCCCGCCCGCTTTTCCATTTTCATCCCTTTTGATGCTCTGTATTTCCTGCTCGCAGGTGCAAGGAGGACCTTCTCAAATACATGGAAAAGGAGGTGAAAATCGTCTTCGGCTACGAGCCTCGCATCATTCGGGAAACACTGATAATGAAATGGACGCGGAAGAAGCGGGATCACGTCGACGAGATTCTCGTGCGGGAATTGCAGGAATCGGAAAGCGAATGGCGGGATTTCACAGTCGAGGAGAACATCATCAAAAATCGGATCGCCGACTCGCTGATCGCCGACATGTTCGACGACGCCGTCGCAGGACTCGCCGACGCCTTCAAGAAGAAATTCGACGAGTCAAAAGTCGGCGGCGACCGGAGCTAGCGAAGCGAACAGGTTCGGAAAGGAAAGGAATTCTTCAAAGAAACGGGTTATATATTTTTCGAAACGATAAAAGCGGGAAATGTACATATCAACAGTTACAATACTGGTGTTCCTATTAAAACGTCGGTTGAGGAACTGCAGTGCGATTTTGAATCTTTCCAATTCGACGTTGGGCGCGCGCGTTACAAAATTAAACTTTGACCGCTAATCGTTTGTTATTTACTGTTTTTCTTCTAATTTTGGAATGTGTAGCTACTAATATTTTTCGTAACGTTCCTCGCGATGGCTGATCCGGATAATGAAATTTGATGATAAAATTGAGGTTTTTGTACTCTGGACTTGCCCCGCTGCACATCTAAAATGCTTTTTTTCAACAAAATCGTCGGCAGAATCATTGGCGTCGAAATTGATTAATCTATTCCCTGGCTGTACTAAATGTATTCCATACATTTAACCCCCCGGTGAATCGGGGTGGCCCCAAAACCCAACGCTTCCAACATTTTGACGTTTTTACCCCAACAAATTTTGTTTTTACACGTTAATTTCTACTTTGGACTTGGAATATAAGAAATGACTTTTCTCCTAAAAGGCCGGATAGCTTCACACCCTAATTGTGATATTGTAATTTAGCAGGTGGTGTTATTAAATTTCTCTGGACGTAATTATCGCTTTGAATACTCGTTCTTTCATTCAAAAATTAAATCGCCGGCCCAGTCATAGTTTTTTGAACCCAAGTTGTGCCGGGCGTGCCCCGCCGCTCTCAACGAGAGAGGGACTGGTTCTCCCCGTTTTAAAATCATTGCAATTTCCCAATTGATCATTATGATTCCTCTATTTTTGACATTGAATTTTTCAATCATTCATTACCTAAAAGTGCCTTGAGATTTTTGCCCCAGCTTCGTTATCTACTTTTCTAACTGACTGAGTTCCTCAACTTCGATGAAAAATATGTCATCTTGTTTGTATAATACAATTTGATTGTGTGTTTAGCTAAATTTTTGTACAGAAAACGGTTTCTCAAATTTTTTTTGGCATTTTCTTTAAAAATCCTCTTTCTTATTGATTGCATTGCAGACGAGATAACAGATCATTTCACGGTACGATAATAGCCTTAACCTTTTTTTTTGTCTTTAAGCCTAAATAGACGTGGCAATTAGTTTTAGGATTTTTTTTCGAAAAATTGTGAGAAAAAAATGTTCTGATTAAGAAGCTATTTCTAACAAAAGATTTTGAGACAATTTTTATTTTATTAAATTATTATTTTTATTTATTTTACAAAATAAAATTTTAAAAAAAAAACAGTTTGTTCGAGGAAAAATAAAGAAAAAATGGGCTCATCCGGCCACAGATTCGTTGATCGACTTTTCAAAATATCAGCAAAAAAATCTCAAACTATCAGTAGAAAATAGGAAAAACCCAATTCCAATTTTTTGTTAAAAATTATCTGAATAGTTAATAATTAAATTTTAATAATTAATGTAAACAGCAGAAATACAAAATTTCACTCTTTGTTAAATGTTCACTCTTTGTTAAAATGTTTAAAATATCAGCAAAGAAAAAAGTTATCCCAAAAATCCACTCTTTTTAATTCTTTTATTGTCACATGCTTGGAGAGCTGGTTTCGAAAACGATTCGGATACTTCGTAAAATGGAAGTAATCAAAATTTTAAAGATTCGGGGATAAAACCAAAACATACCAGCTGACAGAGATTGCCCATTTGTCCCGTGAAATGGTCTATTAGAACGTGATTCGGTACTCAGTACGTATAAGTACCTAATATTTTAAGTAAAAAAAGATGTAAACTACAAAGAGCATTAAAACTTAGACGTATGCGGTTACAGTTGTCTAGAAAATGACTAGATGAACTTCTATAGCGAAAAAATCCGGCGAAATTACATTACGGCATTTTTCTGCCCGAGAAAAATGGTTAGCCTAAATAGATATGTTAATAACATGACCAGCATGACACGCACGAAGATACCTTACCCTATAAAGGCCTGAAACAATTTATAAAAAATTGATTGTTCGAAAACATGAAAATCCCTCGATTGGCCACATTCGGGCCGGATAGGGCCACATCGTGTCACTGAATTCTGGTCCCTGGGCCAAAGGAGCAAGTCAAAATTATGAGTTCGGGGTTCAAAATCGATACTGCCTGGTTCGAGTACCGAGAGATGGTGAAATTTTCGAAAAACCTATTCCTTCAGCTTGAGATCCGGCAAAACCTCCCTTGAAATGTTTTTCGGACTTACCGCCCCTAAAAAAACGTACCCCTAATCCTTAAAATCGAGTCAGACTTGGACAAGGGTGAATTCAAGCTCCGAGCATTTTCTTGACGGAGTATCCAGGTATCGAGTAGAAGAAGAGGATGAACATGAAAACTATGGCCAGGCATATGAAGAATTTGAGGATTTTCCACTTGTAGTTGTGCCAGACGATGTAGCGGATTGATTTGAGCGGGTTCAAAAACCACATGAACGAAGCGTCGGGCCGGCTGAAACAAATTTTGAATAATTATTTTAAAAAAAGGCAGTTTTACGTTTTTATCTAGTAACCCCCCGTACAAAACCCCAGTTCTATCATTATTATTTTTAACCGACTCCAAAAAAGCTTTTTTTTAAGTCGGTTTTATTTTTTGTTGTTTTTTTTTGCAGTCCGTACACGGAAATTTCTGGAATTGTAGGAATTTCCCCCCGGAGGCCAGGGTTGACGAAAGCGCTAGGGAGGTCAATAATGAGATAACGCCGTGCCTGGTGTCAGGCCCACCATCAAAATTTAAATTTTTAATTTTTATCACGATACAACCCCCATAAAAAAATTGTTACTTTCGATGACTCACTTCGGTTTGTCCAGCGGATCCGGCTCGTTCCTGCCCAGGCCAGCTGGATTTTTCTCGGCTTCCTCTTGGGTCAAAAGATGAATTTCCGCTTCAACTTTACCCTGCAACCCAAAGAACCGCTCAATTTCATCCAGCGGCAGCCAAAATCCCGTCGAAATGCCACGATTCTCAGTGTCGTATAAAAAATGTTGCGAGTTTGACATCAAAATTAAAGTAAAGTAAAGTTTCCAGGCGTTCCCCGCCGTTCCAGGCGTTTGGTTTTCGCCCGATAGCCGAAGTTGTCCCGGGCGTGCCCTGCCGCCCTTCAAAGAGAGGAACGATTCAGGACACGTCGCTCTATTCGCGCGATAACCCCAAACGAATACGGAAATCCAAAACTGTATTTGGCTTCAAAATTACCGTCAGTTCCATTTCTTCGTTTTCTTTTTTGACGTAAAACGGCCACCAGCCTTTGACGCGTTTGGCTTTGAAAATGTTGACCACCGGGACGGAGCCGTCCGTCTTGAGCATGTCCAGCGTGCACAATTTGGCGGATTTGGCCCCTCTCGGGAACATGTTCAGGTCCAAAGTGATCGCACCTGGAGTTGAAATTACCCGAAAAAATCATGAGTTTCCGAAAAACATGGATTCGTCCAGAAAATTAAATAACTCGAATGGATTTCATGCATCCAGAACTCCACCTATTACCGAGGAAGTCGTCGGCGGAAAAATGATCCGCGTCCCAAACTTGAAGTTCGAGTCTGGCGGGGATTTTGCTTTCTGTCTCGTCCCAACTGAAAAGCGACTCTTTTCTGGAAATTACGATTTTCTGCTCGGCCACGAGATACTGGAACGGGAAGGCGAATCTCCAGTTGAAGTTGCCCTCGCCGGTCAGGGATCTGTAGTGGATGTCCGTACACTGGCAATCCTCGGGGCCTTTCAGCCACCTGAATCAGATATGTTGAAATTTTTGGCATTCGCTTTGAAACTGTTAAGACTTCAAGGGAAGATGCCAGATTTTCAAATAAAATTTTCGATCATTCCCAAAAATACGAGATGTTTTGCAAACGCGAGGGATCCCCCCAAAAGATTCGAGATCTTCACTGGAACGCAAGAACTCAAGTTTGACTCTCAAACTCAACGCAAGAGCTCAAACCTGACTCTTAAACTCAATGCATGAATTCCAACTTGACTCTTGAACTCAACGCAAAAACTCAAAACTTACAACCTCAAACTCTAGTCACAAATTTAACTCCAAAAACCAACTCTCAAACTTAACTCTAAAACTCACTCCACAATTTCATTCACCAACCCATTTCACTAACTCAACACCTCAACTCACAAGTTGTGCTGGGTTTTGAGTAAGGTTTCAGTGTTGACTTTGAGAGTTAAGTTGGTGAGATGAATGTGAGAGTTGAGTTTGAAAGTTGACTTTGAGAGTTGAGTGTGAATGTTGACTTTGAGAGTTGAGCTGGTGAGATGAGTGTGAGAGTTGAGTTTGAAAGTTGACTTTGAGAGTTGAGCTGGTGAGATGAATGTGAAAGTTGAGTTTGAAAGTTGACTTTGAGAGTTGAGCTGGTGAGATGAATGTGAGAGTTGAGTTTGAAAGTTGACTTAAAGGGTTGAGTTTGAATGTTGACTTTGAGAGTTGAGCTGGTGAGATGAATGTGAGAGTTGAGTTTGAAAGTTGACTTTGAGAGTTGAGCTGGTGAGATGAATGTGAGAGTTGAGTTTGAATGTTGACTTTGAGAGTTGAGCTGGTGAGATGAATGTGAGAGTTGAGTTTGAAAGTTGACTTTGAGAGTTGAGTTTGAATGTTGACTTTGAGAGTTGAGCTGGTGAGATGAATGTGAGAGTTGAGTTTGAAAGTTGACTTTGAGAGTTGAGTGTGAATGTTGACTTTGAGAGTTGAGCTGGTGAGATGAATGTAAGAGTTGAGTTTGAAAGTTGACTTTGAGAGTTGAGTTTGAATGTTGAGTTTGAGAGTTGAGCTGGTGAGATGAATGTGAGAGTTGATTTTGAAAGTTGACTTTGAGAGTTGAGTTGGTGAGATGAGTGTGAGAGTTGAGTTTGAAAGTTGACTTTGAGAGTTGAGTTTGAATGTTGAGTTTGAGAGTTGAGCTGGTGAGATGAATGTGAGAGTTGAGTTTGAAAGTTGACTTTGAGAGTTGAGCTGGTGAGATGAATGTGAGAGTTGAGTTTGAAAGTTGACTTTGAGAGTTGAGTTGGTGAGATGAGTGTGAGAGTTGAGTTTGAAAGTTGACTTTGAGAGTTGAGTTTGAATGTTGAGTTTGAGAGTTGAGCTGGTGAGATGAATGTGAGAGTTGAGTTTGAAAGTTGACTTTGAGAGTTGAGTGTGAATGTTGAGTTTGAGAGTTGAGCTGGTGAGATGAATGTGAGAGTTGATTTTGAAAGTTGACTTTGAGAGTTGAGTTGGTGAGATGAGTGTGAGAGTTGAGTTTGAAAGTTGACTTTGAGAGTTGAGTTTGAATGTTGAGTTTGAGAGTTGAGCTGGTGAGATGAATGTGAGAGTTGAGTTTGAAAGTTGACTTTGAGAGTTGAGTTTGAATGTTGAGTTTGAGAGTTGAGCTGGTGAGATGAATGTGAGAGTTGATTTTGAAAGTTGACTTTGAGAGTTGAGTTGGTGAGATGAGTGTGAGAGTTGAGTTTGAAAGTTGACTTTGAGAGTTGAGTTTGAATGTTGAGTTTGAGAGTTGAGCTGGTGAGATGAATGTGAGAGTTGAGTTTGAAAGTTGACTTTGAGAGTTGAGTGTGAATGTTGACTTTGAGAGTTGAGCTGGTGAGATGAATGTGAGAGTTGAGTTTGAAAGTTGACTTTGAGAGTTGAGTTGGTGAGATGAGTGTGAGAGTTGAGTTTGAAAGTTGACTTTGAGAGTTGAGTGTGAATGTTGACTTTGAGAGTTGAGCTGGTGAGATGAATGTGAGAGTTGAGTTTGAAAGTTGACTTTGAGAGTTGAGTGTGAATGTTGACTTTGAGAGTTGAGCTGGTGAGATGAATGTGAAAGTTGAGTTTGAAAGTTGACTTTGAGAGTTGAGCTGGTGAGATGAATGTGAGAGTTGAGTTTGAAAGTTGACTTAAAGGGTTGAGTTTGAATGTTGACTTTGAGAGTTGAGCTGGTGAGATGAATGTGAGAGTTGAGTTTGAAAGTTGACTTTGAGAGTTGAGCTGGTGAGATGAATGTGAGAGTTGAGTTTGAATGTTGACTTTGAGAGTTGAGCTGGTGAGATGAATGTGAGAGTTGAGTTTGAAAGTTGACTTTGAGAGTTGAGTTTGAATGTTGACTTTGAGAGTTGAGCTGGTGAGATGAATGTGAGAGTTGAGTTTGAAAGTTGACTTTGAGAGTTGAGTTTGAATGTTGACTTTGAGAGTTGAGCTGGTGAGATGAATGTGAGAGTTGAGTTTGAAAGTTGACTTTGAGAGTTGAGTTTGAATGTTGAGTTTGAGAGTTGAGCTGGTGAGATGAATGTGAGAGTTGATTTTGAAAGTTGACTTTGAGAGTTGAGTTGGTGAGATGAGTGTGAGAGTTGAGTTTGAAAGTTGACTTTGAGAGTTGAGTTTGAATGTTGAGTTTGAGAGTTGAGCTGGTGAGATGAATGTGAGAGTTGATTTTGAAAGTTGACTTTGAGAGTTGAGTTGGTGAGATGAGTGTGAGAGTTGAGTTTGAAAGTTGACTTTGAGAGTTGAGTTTGAATGTTGAGTTTGAGAGTTGAGCTGGTGAGATGAATGTGAGAGTTGAGTTTGAAAGTTGACTTTGAGAGTTGAGTGTGAATGTTGACTTTGAGAGTTGAGCTGGTGAGATGAATGTGAGAGTTGAGTTTGAAAGTTGACTTTGAGAGTTGAGTTGGTGAGATGAATGTGAGAGTTGAGTTTGAAAGTTGACTTTGAATGTTGACTTTGAGAGTTGAGTTGGTGAGATGAATGTGAGAGTTGAGTTTGAAAGTTGACTTTGAATGTTGACTTTGAGAGTTGAGTTGGTGACATGAGTGTGAATGTAAAATCTACTCGTATCCCAAAAAATGTCACCCTTTGACGTAGATGTCGGACATTTTTTCGCCAGTGAAGAATGCGTCATCCTCGAGGACGACCTCGTCGGTGTTCCAGATGATGACTCGAAGCTCGTACGGTTTCGGCTTTCGAGGCGCTATGTCCAATGGTGGGCCCGGTGCTGGCATGTCCATTGGAAACATGTCCACCCACATCTCCAGCTTGCCCTGCGAATCGATGGAGCGCAATAAAAAAACTGATTGCAGCCTAAGTTGATGGGTTTTGACATTTATTGAAGTACTCACCTGCTCAATACCAGGTTTGTCAGGATTGTACAGCGGCCGCGTTTCCACATGTTCCGGCACAAGATGGCATCCGACTCGCTGCACCTCGTGCCAATTGTGCAGAACGCCCAGCGCCATTTCTTCTTCGTTGCCTAGCGAATTTTAGAACGTGATTTATGGATTTGTCTACAACTACAGAGTGATACATGTTTTTGAACTGTACACAGCCTACCTCTTATTCCTGGATCCCCTTCGTCGTTCTGTATGCAGAACGTTTTCCCTCCCACTTTGACTCGATCCACTAGATATACCGGCGGATCGATTTTGCCTTCTTTGCAGAGTTTCGCCAATATCTGCGTCGGCTTCATCGGATCTCTCCACTGGTTGTAGCCGACTCTGAAAGCAAATTTTGAATTGCCGAAAATCCCCGCATCATTGCTAATCAATTGATGATGGCTGATGCGTGCGAACTTACATATCGAAAGACGAAGTGAGACCGCACGTCGCCCTGTGCCGGCTGTAGAATCGATTCTCCAGATCGATTTTCGTCTCGCCAATGAGATCATCGGCTCCTACCAGGTCCCAATCGAGAACTTGCACTGTCAGCATCGAATCTTGGGGGAAGGTCGCTTCGATTTCAAAACACCTGAAATTGTTTGGATACAGAAACGCAGGAATCGACTTGTGGATTGGGAATAAAGGCATTCGAATTCAACCGGAATGGTAAAAGTCGTGAGGCCAGAGGCATTCTCACTCAAGCAGGAATCGAACCGCGCACTGATGCGTCGGAATTGCAGGAGTGGAATCCCAATCGAGGCAGACGCCACACCTCAACCAATCCGAGGTTCGACTAATTCGAGTCAGAGAAGAATTACAAAATTATGCATACATATCGACGGAGTAGAATCAACACTGCCCAATCCTTTAACCATGGAGCCCATGGATCCTTTTACCATCTATGGACGCGTGTTAAGCCAAGTTGCCACCAATCCAAGTTTCGAGAAGTAGGCAACCCAGACGCCCCCAAAAGACATCATGCTTTGAATCGGGCAGTGTTGCAGTCGATATGCTCCCAGGATAGAAGTACGTACTTGCCAAAAACGGGATTCAACTGTTTGGAAATGTAATTTTCCTTGTCAGCAATGCGTTTCGTGCCCAGTTGAAGGACCACGTACGGGTCGGCTTTGCCGTTCAGGTCCATCGGATGGAGATCGGTCGCCTTTACGATGTACACCCGCACCAAAACGTGGATTGGTTCGTTGGATGGGAGACCCTGGAAGAAGCCGAACTGCGGGTCGAAGCCCATGACCGTATGGTCGACCGTGTCCTTGGGCAGCGGCCATCTGTAGATTTTGATGGCGCCCTGGAACGGAACGAAATGCTATGGATTTGGCACCAAGGCATTTGGGCGCCATATGGGCTGAACACCTTCCAAGTTTCAGGTTTTTGAATTTTGCCAAATTTCAAAAATGTACCTTGAAAATACCAACGACTCTGCTCTCGTCCTCCGACTCGTCGCCGGTCTTTTTCCCTCTGTATAGTTCAAAACTGCTGAGCCATTCGTTGAATCCTTCGAATTCCGGTTGGGATTCGAGCTCACTCGTATAAATCTGCAAGGAAAAAGTGTTGGATGAGTTGGGAGTGTTTGGTTCCACCAATATTTTGCTTCAACATGCTCCAAATTCACCGTTAATTGCCAATTTTGGTAGCATTCATTAGGTACCTTCAATTTGGAGGTTATCGGAGCCATTCGCGGCGCGGTTGCTTTTGGACTCAGTTTGGCCACCAATTTTGATCCGATTTTGCTCTTTCCTTTCGGGTCCAAATCGGACGCAAACGCCATGGGCCCATTTTGAAGCTGTTGCCCTTTTCTTGCATCTTTGCCCTCCTGAAACAAACAAGTTGAGTTCATTCAACGGCATTTGAGTAGCTTTGGATCTATTTAGGGTTAATGGCTCCACAAATTCCTACCATCCACCAAATTTTTGGAAGAATGATACATTTGACAAACTCAAAAACCAGTTTACCTGGATCATCGCCTCTACACTTGCGAAATATTTGGTCCACCAATCTCTGCTCTCTTCGTCATCCTCTGGGTTCAATATTGGCATTCCAACGCTTTTCTTCCTTCTCTTGTTGATCTCCGTTTTTTCCTCCTTTTTATACATGCACTGGGTACCCTAAAAAAACATTTAAAGGCTTGATTTTGTTGTCATTGATTGATAGCAAGGTATAAAGTGGAATTAGAAAAAAATTACCTATATTTCAAAAGCCGACTTACATAATTGATTATCACGGTAGTATCTTTGGGAAGGAGCGGTTCATTTTCTTTCGGGTAAATTGACCCATTCACCATTTGCATTGGTGTCGCTTTCAGGGTCGGGTTGAAATCGTCATCCACTGAAACGCAGGAGGTTTACGTTGAGCCATTTCAAATGATTTCCGAGAGACCGAATTTTCAAAATTTTCTACCATCCTACATTGAACAAGCTGTTGCTGCGCTGCTCTTCTTTCTTCTGCTTCGCGTTGCTTTTTCGTCTGCGGCGAATACGTGTACTTCTGTACTGAGTTGATCATGTGCGTACCGACGAGTGTGAATCGGCCGAAACTGCGGCAATCGACCGCTCGTATTGTCAGCGGTGGCTGGTAAAGTTCTTGTTCGGGAAGTTCCTGAGGATGGATCGATAATTCTAACAATACGGTAATAACAACAACAACAGCACCACAATAAATGGTAATCACAGCAAACAAAAGATGGTAGAGGTAATTTTTTATCCATCGATGCTTATTCGACACTGAAAGGGAGCAAATCCATTGCTTGCTGCAATGTGAATGTTGAATCAGTGAATTGCGGGGTATGTGAATCAAAAGGACACGTACGATTCAATGTATCAACACTTGAGGATTTCGGATTTTACTTCGCATACATACTGATCCTGCTAACACGGTATCGTGATATTCATGCTATATCACGCTCATTTCAGCTTGATATGGAGAATTATCATATTTCTGTGTGTGCTTTGTATGCAAGTCAAAAGGCCATATACAATTCAATGTATCGACACTAGAGGAATTTGGATTTTAATTTGTATTTATACTGACCCTGATAACACGGTGTCATAATATGCATGCAATATCACTCTCATTCTACCTTAATATGGTGAATTATCAAATTACTATACATGCTTTATATGTGGATCAAAAGGCCACATACCAACTCGATGTATTTGACTGGAGTAGAGAAATTCGGATTTTTCTTCGCATTGTGTATGACCGATGAGGACAGAATGTGGCCAGCGCATTCAATGTCCACTCTTGGCTTGTCTACGGTCAGCAAGTGAACCCGTTTGAGGTCTCTCAAGCCCCAAAACAGCACCTCCAATCTAAAAAATGCAGAGCAGATCAAGAGAAAAAGGAACGGGCTTATTGCTTGGATTCTGAAATTTGTTCATCCGAGCTGGAGTACCTGTAATTGGCCAAAGTCGGCCTGATGCCACGCGGTACTGGTAGTATCGGCCCCGTGTTTTCATTGGGTTGGTGTTCGTCGGTTGAGGAGGGTTTCGGCAAAGGCAACTCCGGCAGGTCCAGCCGCAGATCCAGCTGGAAAACATTTCACACTTGCTGGCAAAAGGATTAATTTTTAGTTATCAGGCAAGGCCGACACGATCTTCGAGTTTTGATCAAAACAGGTCACGAACCAAGGATTCGTTCAAATTTCTGTGGATAGTAGAGCTCCTGCTTCATGGTCAAACCTCAATTCAGAGAGAACTTGGAGAATGCCTCAGCCTTGCTTCCCAGAATAACCCATACCATTCCAGCTTCATAGGTTAAACAGTCGGGCCAAAAAACCAGGATAACTCGTCCCCGCAAGGACGAGAAGCTCGCACCAACCGCCCACTTGGCAGACGCCTTAATCCTCCGGCATCAGAGAGCCTGGCCCCCAGTTTATTAGGTACTCTCACATGGAACAGCCTTGCCAATCCCTACATTTTCCGGTGACTTGAAAGTACAGTCTATTACTGGTTGTTTGAGAGAGCCTTTGAATATTATTCTTGGATCGTCGCACCAAAAAAATTATCCAAGTTTCACACGATCCAGAAACCCCCCAAAGTAAACTACCAATATCGTGGGACTAAACAAAAAACAATACTCCTATTGATTATCGGCATCTTATCAAAATATCCCCGAGTTTCAGTGCTTTTCAAGCTTCTGCCTATGCTTCAACATCAGCACTCTAGAAATGATTCAACGCTTTTCAGAATTCAAGAATTCGTTTATTGCACAAAACATTCAGGAACGCGTAGAAATCAAAACATTTCGGAACATCAGTTGAGTTTCCTGACGGGCGAGTAAAAGAACGGATAGGCAGCGGGCGCGCATATCGGCATCATAGCGGCGCTGCTGGCATTCAACAGGCGAGACTCGGATTCAGTTCTTTCTGCTTCTTCACGACGGAGCCTTTCCGACTCCACAAGTTCGTCCACTTTGGACACGTATTCTTGAACAACGTTGATCATGTAGGGCATAGCGACAGCGGTTGCTCCATGGCGCCAGGCCATCTCCAGAACGAAGTCTGGACGGAGGAAGTCGTAGCATTGAAACAAGCAGGCGACGAAGCAGTCGATGTTTTGGTGAACCAAAAACCATTCCATCAGCTCTTGGACGATGGCTGGCTGTTTGGATTCGGCAGCATGAGCAATGGCGTCTTTGAACAGTTTCGCCCGTTTGCAGAGCGACACGCTGTGTTTCCATCGGTTGTTGTTCTTGTAAAGAATGGCGGCGATCTTCTTGAATTCCGCCATAGGATGATCTTCCAGTTTTTGAGCGAGACCCAAGCTGTCAAAATTCTGGTAGCTTTCGGTTGAGGTTCTCAAATTTTCGAAATTTCTCTCTTCGACATACAGGAAATTCAAAGATTCGTTGACCGCTCTGTTGTCCGTATGTTGCACGGAGACGAGATAATCTTTAACCAAGGGCAGCAAGTTCTTTTCGGAGAAAAACTTGACGGTACGCGCGTGGTCTAATCTTGGCGATAGTACGGAGAGCAGATCGCACAGCAGGAGCGGCTTGTACTGCACGTAGAACTGTATAGCTTTGAAGTACAGCTCGACATTCGCAACTTTGCCAATCACGTCCTTGAACTGCCCTTCCTTCCAAGCTTCGGAGGGATGTTCCATCATCAGCAGAAGAGCGTTATCGTACTCTTCGTATCTATCGTACAAAAATACTATGTCTGACCAGAGATGGGCTGCTTCCGCAGCCCTTATTACTTTGGGAATGTTGACTCGAGACCAGAACAGTTCAAGGTGCTCCCTCATCTTCGGCGGGTCGTATTTCGAATATAGGATGGCCAGCTGTGTCATGATGCCCATATGGTTCCTTTCCATGCCCAGAGTGGATTCCAGGAGATTGATGATTTCTTCAACACATCCACGGTCTTCATAGTATTTGATCAGTTTGTCCAATTCGTCAGCTCTGAGGGCGATGTGTACTCCACAGATGTGGGCGAGACGGAGTTCGTTGTGGTCGACGCAAGCGAAACAAACCTCCTTCAGCACTTCAATGCTGTTGGCCTTCCTTGCGCAATCAACGGCGTTCTGGAAGTCATTCAGCTGCACTAGCGTGCAAGCCAAGCGGGGAAAATTCGATGCGCAGTCGAACAAAATTTTTGCTGCTTTGAACATCTTCTCAGCGAAGCAACGATCCCCGATCTTTGAAATGTCTGCGCTGTGGGAAGAGGCTAGAATTTCTTCCATAATCTGGAGTCGATCGGTTTTGGCCAGGGCGTACAGAAGCTCGCCATCAATGTAGGAATCCTTGCAAAGCTTCCTGGCCATTTGCAAGTAATTCACAAGAGGTTCCCACGCTTGGGCTTCGTGGGCTTTCCTCACAACATCCGAGTGAACAGATTGATCTTGAGCTTTGATGAACGATGTTATCGCTTCAACTACTGAATCCTGACGAAGTTGAGCCTTGGCCAAAACGCTCCAGACGGCAGGATCGTCGCAAGTTTCTGCAAACTCCGCAGCCCGACTCAGGTCGTCCATGTGATCGATTATGACCTGAATCGCTGAACAGTTTTCGCCGAATTTCTTGAAAGTGAGAAATGCCTCGTCGTAAAGGCCGTGATTGATCGCCATGTTCCCGATATCCACAGCGTCGAAATTCTGCAATTTTTCGATGTATTCAGAAACCTTGGAGCGATTCGTTTTTATGGCAGTCAGCAAAAGCAAGTTTTGAAGATTTCGATTCTTGCTGAAGGGTGTCTGTTCGAGGACTAATCTTTCCAATATTTCGACAAGTTCGCTGGGCAGATCAGCTACCATGAAAGCCTTCAAGGTCGCTGTGATATCTTCAGGATCGGAGGTCTCTTTGAGAATAGTTTGCACGACTTGGTCGACGATTTGCCTCTTGAACGGGTTACTCTCTTCAAGAACTCCGCTCCAAAGGTTGGCGTCCTTGCGGCTCACCAAATACTTGGCCTCAATTCGAAACAGAGAGTTCTCGTTGCAAACTCGAATCAAATCAGCGTCGCAATGGCTTCGCTCGTAAACAACACAGGCCAAATGCGGATTTCGTTTTTCGCAATACTTTCCAACGATTTTACTGTCGTAAAAACTGTTTTCAATCAGGAATCGTTCAGCATTCGAGTCGCAATCGATGTAGAGTTTGGCCAGGGTATTGTGCACAGCAGGGTCTGTGCTGCCTTCGTCAGCCTTGCTTTTCAGCCAGGGCATCAGCAATGTGAGTTTATTATGGTTTTCGAGCTGTTCCACAAGATCGACGATGGAGAATTGCCCAACAGGTGAGGACACTAACCTTTCTATGGCGTCATCTGAGCATCCGATTCGAAGCAGCGCCCCAACAACAGCAGGAAGTTGGGAAGGGTTTACCTTGCGGATGAAAACGTCGATATCCTCAGTCAGGCCGTTACGATGCAAGTACAATACCATATCATCGATATACCCAAATCTGTCGCAAACTATCATCAGAGGTAGGTTATTACCGAGTTTGGACTCTTTCAAGAAATTCTTCACTTTCTCCGGGTTGTAGTGGTGCGATTCGCGACAAATGCGTTCGACTTCTTTTGCCTGGCCGACCTTGCAGGAAGCCTCTATGTACTTGAAATGGACGTCTTCATCGGTCGAAGAGTTGACTATGCTTCCCAAAAAGTAGTACAGCCCCTCGTAGCATTTGAAGTTCTCGAACATTTCGATCATCTTCTGCACGGTCAGCTGTTCGTGGTATTTGGATGCGATTCGAACGCACAAGTGCAAATTCTGCTTAACGTTCGAAGTCATAAGAGTCACAAGACAATCGTAACAGTCTTGGCACGACAGCCCCTTCATGAAGTCGACGAGCCAGTCGTGATTCAGCAAATGAGTTTGTACAATCACTCTTTTAATGTCGTATAAATCCGAAAAATGTTCCAGGGCTCGATGGAGGAGGCCGACATTTTCGCATATTTGTCCGATACGGATCTTGTCGTAGTGCGTGAACATTTTGTTGTCGAGGATAGCGTTTGCCACTTGCGGTGCGAAGGCGAGGTTGATCTCCAAAAGCCTTGTCTGCAGATGGCCTTCCTCCGGTTTGTTGTTTTTCAAGATTTCTAGCAAGAAAGCGGTCGATTGTTGGTACAACGCGTACTCCATGAATACGTCGACGATCCGGTTCGGGTCGACTAGAGCGTCTTTCTCTTTGGCGAGCATCAGAGCGAAATTCGACCCCTGCTCTGCATCTTTCTGGACAACGGATCGAAGAAGAAGCGCGTAATCGGGAGAATACCCGACTTTTTTGGCGTAGAGGAAGATCTTCTGGAATGAGCCGGCTTGTGCGAAGCAGAGAACGATTTTATCCGGAATGTTGGCTCGAAGGAATACGGACAAGGCCAAGGTTGAGTCGTACTGCATGATCAGATCCCCCAGCTCTTCGGAGCACTCGAGTTTCTCCTCCATCAGCCATTTTTCAAGGAGGTGCTTCTTGTTTTGAGCCAAAACCGGCCTGCACAGTTCGAGGGATTCGAATTTATTCAATTTGCTCCGATCTAGCAGAATGGCGAAATACTGGAGGAGCGGAGACGTCTCGCCGGGAGAAGGTGGGAGCTTTTGCAGCAATTTTATCGTTTCTGGGGTACGGAGGACGCCTTTCGGAGCAGCGGCAGCCAATTTGACGGCTTCAGAATACAAGCCCTTCTGGGTGAGTGAGTTGAATTTATCGATAAAAAGTTGTTCGGCTCCGGCGAAATCGTTCGAGATTGCGACACGATACGCTAAATCCGCATTTTTTAAGACGTTTAGGATATAAGGGATTATCGTGTCTTCGTTTATGGTTACTGAGAGAACTTGGCCCTTCCTATTGACACCGATTATGCCACCAGTTGATTCCCTGGGTGCCGACACGAAACACGTATCCCCGCTTATACGATTGATGTAAATGCAAGTGGCCGTCTCGATGTCAAAAATATACACAAATCCGTATTTAGTGAGAAGATAAATGATTTTATACCTGGAACTGGCCTGCATGGCCACGGGGAAGTCGTTGTTCACGCCGTCGGAATACAAGAAATCCACGACTTTCTGAGCTACGGGAACATTTTGGGCCGGCGGTTGCCCAACTTCGACGATATGCAGTTTACCGATTTGTTCGAATCTTGAAGCGAAACACAGCATTGTCGATGGCTCAGGGTTGTCCAGGATTCGGCATTTGAAGAACGTAGCTACGTTTGCTGCTATGGGCTGGGAGCATTGGCGGTCCACGGAGTACAGCTGCATGGCGCCGACGGGCCGCTGGTCGTGCGAAGAGATGCCAACGAGCAGCAGCCAAGTCAAAGATTCGTCTCCTCTGTAGTTTATGATCTGATACCCCTTCAGCGATTGATGCCTGTCGAATCTTTTCACCGGCCCCTGGCTTCCCTCCGTGTACCAATGGTAGACGGCATTTTCCGTAACCAATCCTATGACTGTCGGCGAGATCCATTTCCAGAATACGATCTCTTCGCTCATCGCGTGAGATTTCAGTTTAGCTTTCGTCTCAAGATTGAAAAGCTGGACGGTTTTCATTGCGCCTTCGCCCGTTTTGCCTCTGAGGGCGATAATTTTTTCGTACGGGTTCATGATGGCGGAATCCGCAGAAATCGGTCGCCTCATCGTCTTCGATACGTCGGCCAAGTCGACGATGACGACGACTGGCGAACCGTCGACGAGGTCTCGGACGCAAACGAATTTTTCCGATTCCATCGTCACCGTGTGGAAACCGAAACTCGAAGGATTGATACCGAGCGATGTCAGCTGGAGATGCTCCTCGAACTTGATCGGAAGATCCGCCATATTTTTCTACCTAATCGGTCAGTTCGGTGAACACTAACCGCAAAATATTCTATAACTCCGCAATGTTAAAAATAATGCCACAAGTACATTTCAACGCATAGGTACGCGAGATTCTACAATTCATATTTCATAACGTGGAAATATGTAAACAATCAATGGCGTGGTCACTGCAACTAGCGTCCTTCCAGCAGGTTCTTCCAAAAAAATTAAGTTTCCCTCATAGAGAGCAAAAAATTCCCTCGTGCACTGGTGAGCGTTACAAATCCAATGAAAAAATTACAAAATTTGTTTTTACAAAGAAAGCTTCAACTTACCTCCAGCAGTTCAAATGTAGCTAAAAGCTCCCCCGCTCGCTCTTGTCCGCGGTAAATTTCGAACCATTCCAAATTAGGTGGGAAATTCGGTTTGGCGTAAGGTTCGTCTTTCAGTTTGACGTGAGGTTTGGCAACGGCTCGGCCGATGAATTCAGATTTTCCCTGGAATAATAAAATTACAGAGACAATTTAAAGGAAATTACACTACTAGTAAAAAAAGCCGCTGAGTGAATAAATTTAAAGAATATATCACCCACCACTTTGTCTTGATCGAAAATTTCTATAATGATTGTCGGTGGGTCTTTTTTGATTTCTTCTTTCGTGCCGTAGACCAGAATTTCATCAAAAACGAGTAATTCGTCCCATGTAGGGCTCAGCGTTTCGTCGATGACCTTAAAAACATAAGCGCATATTTTCGATTTGTAAAATTTTATGGTTTTGGGGAATTCTATGGACTCTCGACTTTTTCAACCCCAAAAATATATTTTATTCTAGTTTGGCTATGTTACGGGACAAAATTTTAAATCGTGTTTTTTATGGACAACCTTTGAAATTTTTTTCAAAAGTTGTCAGACAATGAAAAGAAATTTAATTTAAGCTAAAAATTAATGAAGTTTTTCACTCACTTGCGTAGTTTTACAATATTCTTCGCATATAACTCGAGCGAAAGGGTCAGAAAGGCCAGACGCATCCGAACCAATCAGGGAGCGAGCTTGGTACATGTAAGCTCGCAGCTGAAACGACTGAAAAGAAAATACTAAATTTAGAAAAAAAATCGACAAACAATTTTTTTGACGTCGAACAATTTTTTTCAAAAAATCCCAATTTTATTTGATTTTAATCTGATTAATTGACTCACATATTTTTCGAGGTAGTGTATACAGGGGGGTGGCATCGCGTGGGGTCGTTCGGCGTTTTGTATTTCGTGCGATATCTGGTACCCCTTGGTGAGACCGCAGACGAAGTTTTTCTTATGCTTGACCAAACCGAGCCAGAGGTAAATTTGAAGTTTGGCCGGCACAACCCATCCTCCGGCGCCCACACCTTTTTTCCCTGGCAACTGAGGAAATCAGGCGTTTTAGACAGTTTTGATATTTTTTCGAACTCGAGATTTTTGAATTGAGATTCTAAAAAGTGATAATAAATTCATCCGTTTTGCTGTTCAAAGTTTTAAATAATTGAATTTCAACTATGGGATATTCAGAAAACTGAGAAAAAGGTCACTTCTTTCTCTCATTTTTGAGTGTTTTATTCGAAATACTGCTTTAAAATAAATCATAATAATCGTGATTTTTAAATTACGCACGAGCATATTGAAATATTATCAAAAATAACTCGTGAAAAAAGTGGTGCAAAAATAGGCCAAGAATGCAGATTTCGACTTTTGAGAATCTCCTTTTTAAATTGTTAATTAATAATTACCTACTATAAGGTATAACATTTTTTTGAGTGATTTTTCAGGAGTGATTTTGTTGTAGTTTAATATGTTCTCAAAATGTTCAAACTTTAAAGATACTTTGGTACCTATCAAGTGACATTTCAAATACAGAAAAGAGAGTGGAAAGCGTGATTTTACGAGGAATTGCCAAGGAAGGGAACCTTTTATCCTACCTGGATTTTTTTAGGATCATACCTTGGTCCATTTTTTTTACACAGTAAAATGGTTAGGTGAGAGAAATATGAAACCGTACAACTCGTAGTAGAAGAAGAAGAAGAGTTCTAAGCAGAAAGATGGGTTGATTTTCCAGATCGACTAGGGCATTTCGAACATTCATTTCCAAAAAATGTAAATAAAGTTTAGAATGTAGCGAGGCTCAGAGTCGTGTTAGTTTTTAACCCACCGAGAACAGTAGTGTGAACATTGCAAAAACACCGTGTTTACCAATGAACGAAAAAATTCCAAAATCTGATAATCTGTTTTTATAATAAATGTTTTGAGTGTTTCTTTTTTTAGAATGGTTTCTAAATATTTTTTGAATCGTTTGTATCAAATTATTAAGAATTTTTTTTCCAAAATTTGTTTGGAGTCGTTGACTTTTGAAATCTTGTTCAGGATTTTTTTTTAAGGGTTTAACACGTTCTTAGCCCTCTTGACTAGTTTTGAAAATGCCACGTCCATCTTGAAAATCTAACCAAATGAAGATGTGTTAGCAATCCAGAAAAGTGCATCAGTGATATTTTGGGGCTATCCCAATTTTGCATCAAACAGTGCTAGTTCACACTGGTGCGGAAATCAGGTTCGAAGTCATGGAAACGGGTATTTTTGGAACAATCGAAGAATATACATTTTCTTTCTGAACGTTCGCAAATTTTTTGAAAATTCAAAATAGAAGATTCGGTATACAGTGAGGCCCTAGCGTTTAAGATGAAAATCTAACCAAATGAAGATGTGTTAGCAATCCAGAAAAGTGCATCAGTGATACTTTGGGGCTATCCCAATTTGCATCAAACAGTGCTAGTTCACACTGGTGCGGAAATCAGGTTCGAAGTCATGGAAACGGGTTTTTTTGGAATAATCGAAGAATATACATTTTCTTTCTGAACGTTCGCAAATTTTTGAAAATTCAAATTCAAAATAGAAGATTCGGTATACTGTGAGGCCCTAGCGTTTAAGAAGCTCCTGGCTGAAATTTGAATTTACCCATACAGGACGATTGATGCTGCATTCCTACAGGCAGAGAGAGGACATCAAATTTCGGAGTATCCGTAGGTAGGTAACACAAGAAGGGATTTTTTCAATACATATAAACCGCATACGTTTTCAGAAAATGTTCATACACACGAAGAAACACAGAAATTATTTACAGGACATAAATATAATATTATTGCAACGTCCTCTACCTTGAGAAATAACGAGTGGACTTTGGAGCAATGGTGGCCGCTCTCCTCTTCTATTGGCGAATATACAATTTCCCTCGCAGGAATCCTTTGGTAAGCCGTCCTTTTACCATTGCTCACCAACCATATGAATACGTCCGGCAGCGAGTGTTGAGGCTGCGGAAATCCATCAAAAGCTGATGTGATGCGATATTCTTTGCTTGTACCATAGCACCACCAATAACACTATACTGAATCATGATACCACAGTTAGGGGCCGTTCAATAATTACGTAAGGACATTTTTCGGATTTTTACCCCCCTTCCCCCCCCTTGTAAGAATTTAGTAAGGTTTTTCAACCCCCCCCCCCCAAATCTTACGTAAGATTTTGACTTTTGTCAAAGCGAAAAAAATACGAAATTGTTATGTTTGCTTTTAGTTTTGTGGAAAAACACGCAATTTATGGATATTTTTCGTGCTTTTTCCGGCCTTTTGAACAAAACTGCTTATTTACAAACTCACATTCAAAAATCTTACGTAAGGAAGCACTTCCCCCCCTCCCCCCGGTGTAAGGGTTTAGTAAGATTTTCCAAAACAAAACAATAAAAAGCCAATAGATAATAAAATAAAGTAAGCAATAGGTGACAAAATAAAACTAATCGTCAAATTAGGTTATGAAAGACTAATAAATAATAAAGTAAGAAAAAGCTGATTAATAATCAAATAAAATAATACAAAACTAATAATTAAAAAAAATGATAAAAAACAAATAATGGAATTAGGCAATAAAAAGATAGCAAATAAAAAAATTAATGAAAAGCCAATAAATAATAAAATCAAGTAATACAAAACTAATAATAAAATAAAGTAATAAAAAATAATAATGAAATAAAACTAATTAAGAAATACAGGGCTTTATACAATAAAGTAGCAATAAAACTTATAATGAAATAAACAAATTAGAAATATAATAAAATACTAATAATGAAATAACGTCATTAGAGAATGAATAACCAAATAAAGTAGTATAAAACTAATAATAAAATAGAGTAATAAGGAAACTAAATATATAATAGAGCAATAATAAGACTAATACTAAAATAAAGTAATAACAAAACTAAAAATAGAATAAAGTAGCAGTGAAGCTATTAATAAAATGAAGTAGGTAATAATAAAACTAATAATAAAATGAAGTTTTAATAAAACTAAAACAAAAAAGTTGACAAATTTGTCAAAAAAATTATAAAAATTGTTGAATTGAAAAAGTTATTTTGCCATTAAAATTATATTATTTTAATAAATTGAAAAATGGAATGTCAAAGAACTTCAGGCCCTTTTCGACTTTAGAATTGAAAAAAGTAGTGCTTATCTCAAACTTTTATTTTTAAAAAATTCCCTTACGTCTTCTATGATAGCTTTGAGTTTTTGCAAATAACTTTGAGCAGTCTTATATCTCTCCTTGAAGGAATTTTTCGTGACGAGCGCCTTCAGATTACGAGCCATGCTTCCGACGTTTTCCTGGAACGAACAGATTGAAACAAAAATCAAAAATTAATTAAGTCTCAATTTTTAAAATTTTATTTTTTTCTGCGGATTGGTTCCAGGAGTGTAGGCATTTGTAGATGCAGTGAAAAATTTGGTAGACAACCCTCCAGCAACGACACTTAAATGCTATCAGACGAACGGCTAAACCCGCACGACCCAACGGCGCGGCGGGACGTTCACGGCCGGCCCCAAAGATCCGGCAAGTGAATCTTCTACGGCCGGCGGTTTGAGCCGTCGGAGGGCCTGTCCATACGTCGCGATTCCGTCTCTGATTGGGTGAGTGCCGCACGACAGGCGCGCCGCTGGGCTGAGTGCCGCACAACGGGGCGGTGCTGTGAATACAGCGTTTGCGCTAGCCGTTCGTGTCGTTCCTACTTTACACTGCGCATGCGCAAGGCGCCTACACATACGCTCTTGGAGCAAGTCCCTTCTCTTTACGTACAAAATGTCCAATTTCGTTTACGCCCTAGCGGATCGTCGAAATCATCAAATTTTACAAACTTTTTTGGAAATGTTTTCGATAATTTCAACTTACCACCGTCGAAACGCAATGTTTGAGCCTGTTTTTGTCGAGTCTCGTAAACCCAAGCGCGCCTGCGCCGTTTGTAATCGTCACGTACCGATGGCAGGACATGCAGAGGTCCTCCAGAACGGATCTGAGCTTCGCTTCCGGCTGGCCGTCTCCCAGATCCAGCACGTCCAGGGCGCTCACCTCGTTCAGGCCTTCTTCCTGGCAAGCAAAAAATGAAGAGAAATATTTTTAAAAACTATACACTCGATAGAACCAAAATCTGGAATTATTTTGTTTGAAAACAATCATTCCCAAATTTAGCGGCACATCCAGATGAAAAATCGTCCGAAAACTTTTATTAGATTGAAATTTTTCCCGTTTTCCGAAAATCATGTTTTACCAAAGCGTCGGCCATTTTCCCAATCATGTTGCTATTGTACATCCGACGTCTCAAATCCGGCCAGGGGGCCCTCAAATGCATACAAGGTTTGTCGTCCCAGTAAGGTAGGAAATAGTAAATCTTGTCGTGAGTCATCGGTTTCACTTTGGACGTCGTACTGGACCAATTGTGAACGTCACTTTTGACCGACTCTGAAATCACGAAATTAGGATTAAATATCTGAATAAAAATTAAAATTAAATTTTTAATTTTTTTATAGCTTCTGCAAAAAAAATTGTAATCCCCAAGAAATGAAAATTGGATCAAAGGTTAAATTTTCTTCAAGCTGTTCTCAATAAAGTTCTTTATTTAATTTCTTCAAAGCTGAAGGCGAACTTTTACTCATAATTACTGTTTTTATTCGCCGAATAAAATAATTTCTCAAATTATTAAACTTTTATAAATATTTGTAAACTTTTTGAGAGTAAAAACCGAACAAATATTTGGATAGTTTTTAAAACTAAAAATTACAGAGATAATCTTATAATTTTTAAGAATAAAAATTATATAAATATTTAAAAATAAAAATAATACGTACTTTTAACAATATTATTATTTATAGCAACATGCTCCAAAAGGCCCCGAATTCGCCTGCACCTTATGTTGCTCACAATTGAGGTATATTCAATAAATAATATAAAAGCACAATAAATTGAAAAGGTCGTTCGAGTTTGAGCGTAAAATGTCTTTATCTATCGGAGAGATAGATTCTTACGTATCTAACCTAATTGTGCGTCGTCGGCGTCGCTTTCGCCCATCTCGTTCGACGTCTGGTTGTGGCCGTCAATTGTATTACCGGCGTTGCCTATGCTCAGTTCGAAAAACATTGGTTTTTCTCCGAGTTTCTTATCGATCATCGACGCCTCGAGGATGCAAGCGAAAAGGAAGAATTCTTCCACTTTGCCGAAAGCAGACTGCGAACAATTTTATTTGAGTTTTTTTCCGGTTAAGTAACAGACGTAGATAGATACATACCTGATAGTAGTAGCCAGTATTTTATGTATTTATATTTTTATAGATTTAATAATTTATTATTTTATTTTATAATTTATTATTTTTATATATTGACTATTCATAAATATATTTGTTTAGGTTTTATTTTGTTTTTTAATTGTTTTGTACAGTTTAAGGTATGTTAAGTTGAAGCGATGAAAAACACGATTTTCGCACATTGACGGGATTTTACCTCATTGACAGGTGAGATAGGTTCAACTGTAACCTGCGAAGGTAAAAGGTCGACTGTGTCCGATATTTCGGTCCTAATGGCCATTAGAAGCCTTGCCCTATAAGAGACGCCCTCGCCCAGTCCTGTATTCAGACCGGAATGCTGATCTATCAGAGTGTAATCACGAGTCGAGCCGTACATGTGGATACCAGTTGGCCCCATGGTGGGTAGAAAACCTGAAAAATTACAATATTTTGACTTATGGGGGGATCTGAAGTTTTCTATCGTTAAAAACTCAGAAACTATGAAGTTTCCAAAAAAAGTCCGAAATTGTGAGTTATGGGGGGTTATGGAAAGTTATTAACATTCGTAAGTTTTTGAAAAAATCCCAAATTGGTCAGATATGAGCCGAATTGTGAGTTATGAGAGCTGAAACGTTCAATCGCTAATGTCTCATGAACTATGGAGTTTTTAACAACAAAATTTGAAAGTTTTTTGAAAATTTTTTAAAAATTTGAAAGTTTTGAAATAGTTACAAAATTGTACCAACTGATTTTGTTACATGGGTATGCCAACCTTTTTCGCCGTCGTTCGAAATCGACTTCAAATCGACGAAGTGCGTGGCGATGACGGAATTCACCGGATCGTTGTCCCGAATTTGAATTTTGATCCTCTGGCAAAGAGGTGGAAACATTTCGGTGAAAACCACCTGTTCATTCCACACAGGCGCGTAACTGCTCTTTTTCACCGTCGTTTTCCCCTGAAACCGATAGGGTACGGAATATCAGAGATTTTGGAATTACATTAAACTAAATAGGTACCTACATAGTCGTTCTGAATGACTGATGAATTTTACTTTAAACCCTCCAACCGTATCAATTAAAGATATGAGACAAAAAATACATAAAAAATAAATAAATAAATAAAAACAAAAAAAATTGGATATGCTATAGTAAGCCAGCAAGGCGCACTTTTTTCTTTTTAGACAATTTGAGTTTGTTACAAGGTAAAACCTTTCACCGAAGGGCCAGGTTGACCTTTCGGAAAGGCGTAAAATACGAGTTTTTGCACTTACCGTCAAACCAGCGAAGGAGACTTGTACATAAGGGTCCACCAGATCTCTCGCTTCACCGGTAAATGCTTTTTTCACGTTAGCGACAATAGACGAGTTCATTTTGGGAAGACCGTCCGCCCGGTAAATTCGCACAATAAATCTGGCCCTTTGCCTCTCGATAGGTACGCCCGGCGGCAAAAGTAGATTTCTGCAAGGGCACAAAAACATAATGGGGTAAATCTTGAAAAATTGACCGAGCGAGGATTTTTGAGAATTTTTACGTTCAATGGCCGCAGTTGCCCTGGGCGTGTCCTGCCGCACTAAAAATGAGAATCAAAACTTGACGGTTTGAGGGTCATTTTCACAGAAAGGGCCAAACGTTGTCACTGAAGGTTTCCAAGTTGACATTATTATTGATTTTGGCTAGGAAAATCCTCCATATACCTCAGCCAATATATGGAAATTTCCACATCATTCATCTGCCCGTGCACTTCTTTAATCTGCCAACGAATTTACATGATCTGGGCACACGTTTCATTCATCTGCTTTAGAAGTCTTCAATCGGATAAAGATACTCATCTCTCATTTACTGTGTATGTCTTTCATCTGCCTCAAACGTCTTTTATCTGCATTCAGTATCTTCCATCTGGAAAATGTACCATCAATCTCCCATAAGTCATCTGCCATGGGCGTCTTGCACCACGCTCAGGAGTCTTCCATTTACATCAGGTGTCGTTCATACGGCAAATGCGTCTTTCATCCACAAGCGAATTTCATCCGCCATACGCGTCTTTCATTGATGATATGTGTTTTCCGTCCACAGTGTCTTTCATTTTCCATGGATGTCTTCCATCAGCTATAGGTGTCTTTCAACAAGCTCAGGTGCCTTTAGCCTTCCTCAGGTGTCTTTCATCTGCCTCAGGCATAATTAGCCTGCTTCAGGTGCCTTCCACTTGTCTCAGGTGTCTTTCTCCTGCCTCAGGCTTGGCATGCAATTAGCATGATCAATCTCCCATAAGTGCCTTTCATTTGTGTCAGGTGTCGTTCATTCGGCGAACGTATTTTTCGTCTCACCTAGGTGTCTTTTCTCCACCACTCATGTCTTTCATCTGCCTCAGGTGTCTGTTATTCACCTCTGGAGTTTTGCCTCTGCCTCAAGTGTCTTTCATCTGTCTCAAACGTCTTTCATTTCTCTTTCATCTGCATCAGTTGTCTTTCTTCTGTCAGGGGTGTTTTGCATCTGCCTCAGGTGTCTTTCATCTGCCTCAGGAGTTGTGCGTCTGTCTCAGACGTCTTTCATCTCTTTTCCATCAGCTCCAGGTGTCTTTCTTGTGCCATGGGTGATTTGCGTCTGTCTCAGATGCCTTTCATCTGCATCAGGCGTCATCCGCCTGGAATATAGGTATATACGCTATCTGCTATTGCCGTTATGGGTGTCTTTCATATGCCATGAATGTGTATTAACTGCCATGGGTTTCTTCCTTCTACCTGTAATGTCTTCCGTTTGTCTCCCATCTGCCTCATCAGTCTCTCAGCTGGCTCAGGCATGTTTCATCTGCCATCTGTGTCATGAATCTGCTTCAGGTGTCTTTCATCTGTATTAGGTGTCTAATATCGGCGTACAGCGTCTGTCCACGACCTTGGGTGTCTTTCGTTTGTCCTTGGTGTTCCTCATCCGAAATATATGTCTGTCTTTCATCTGACTTGAATGTCTTTCATCTGCCATAAATGTCCATCATCTGGCATAGCCGGCTTCCATCTGCCTCAGGCTTCTCTGATCTGTCTTTCAACTACATTAAAAGAGTCCTTCGTCTGCATTGGAAGTCTTTCATCGGCTTTCGGCGTCTTTCATCTGCCGTTCAGCTCGAAGAAATCCTGCATGACGTTGGCCCTTTCTGGACAATGACCCCCGTGATACTTGTTGACCACTTTTACCATGATGATGCAACGCATCCAACCTATCGTCAGTAGGTTCAAAGTCCACTGAAATGGCCCGTCGGGCTCAAGTCAAGAATGGTCTGCTCTTCCCTCGGTCGTAAAGGCCACTTTACAATCGGTCGATAGCCGGTGGATTACCGGGATGGTCCTTAAACTCACCCCTTCGAAGACAATAGCCACTATAATTTATAGCCGCTTGGGCAACTTTGAAGGACTGTCCACCTAATGCATGCAGGGGAAGGGGGGGGGGGGGTACTGAGATTTTTTTTACTCACGCTTCGATATTGTCATCGTCTTTTTCACTTTTGGACGGTACACGTACTGTGTCCCCTTTACCTATAACGCTTATATCACACTTTAGATATCCCTTAGGCCCTCCTGCAATATCATCCGGGTCGGTCAGCAGTGCCCATTTGTGGTAAAATTGGTGCTCTGGAAAAATTTCGAATTTCTTTATTGTACAGGTAACGAAAATGCTCGAATTTTAAAATCGAAAATGTAATAAATTCGAAGGAATTTCTAGCAAGTTTATTTCGATACTAAATAAGGTTCAAAGGCTTAAAATATGACTTGGAAGCAATACAGGCAAGTGCACGATTATATGAGAAAATATGTGCTTTAAATTGTGTGATGTTAAATGAGGTAAACAGGGAAAAGCATGGTGTAAGTATAGACAATATGCGAGGTGTACCCAATGGCGTAGAAATTGTACAATAGGGACTACCAATTCATTTATCGGAGAGTTCAGCTCAAAATGTATGCAGTCAATAATAAAAAGCCGGGAATAAATTATCCGTCGCAGGAGCGCACCACTTTAAATCGCTCCATTTGCTGCAGCTATAAAGTAAATTTGCCGCTCGAAATACACCGATGCTTGCCACAGAGGTGGATCAATCGCTTTGATATTGAAACTAGGCAGCAGTGTTTCTCATCCTTCAATTTATCGGGAGGATACGTCTCTCAAGAGAGACGGCCTTTCCTTAGAGACAGTATCGTTTTTCCTCCTGGTTTCCCTACAAACGCGGGTTGAAAAAAGACGTTTTTCTAAAGGTCGTCGCGGTTATCGGGAAATTTAAGCGGAACACGACATCGGAATTGATGAGTTCAAAATATCGGTCGGTGTTTGCGAAGTTTCCCGACCCCGACCACCGATGTCAGTTACCGAGAAAATCGGAAGCTATTAGTGAAGTGCAAACTTTCCCCACAGATGGAGTCTAACTCGTTTCGAGTTCCTGTCTTCAACTATTGCGGAACAGCTGTTATCAAGCGAGAAACAACGAATCGAGAGAAGACGTTATGCCGTTATAAGCTGACATCATAAGCATCATACCATTATAAGCTAATATCATACACGAAAAAAGCTCTAGAAAAAGCTCTGAAACATTATTTGAAAAAATTTCCAAATTTTTGAAGACGTATTTTCTAAACTACTCCGTTAGTGCTCAAATAGTAGGCGATTTTATTTACTTGTTCATTGGTAATAAAGGTTTTTTGGTAAAACTGTTTCTTCGACGACTTTTAGGCGAAAAGCCAAAAAATCCCATTTTTTTAGTTCATTAGTAATATTACTATTTAGTAGGTTGTTAGTCAAAATCATTCCTTTGACGGTTTTTATGCAGAAAATCTAAATACATCCCTTTTTGAAAAACTAACGATTTTCCAAAAGCCCTACCTCCTAATTTACTGGGGCTACCGAGTTCCGTTAAGGCGCGAGTTGCAGGAAATTTCATATTCTTGTTTATTTGTAATTGAAAGTTTTTAGGTAAAACCATTCCTTTGACGACTATTATGCGAAAAACCGAAATGAGTGCCCAAATCGTGGGGTTTTGGCTGTAATCAGGTTTTAAGATGGTCTTAAAATTAAGTAATTAAATTCAGCGCAACTTCTTCTCCCTAGAGTTTTGTAAGGATGAGTCCAGGTGTGAATATTGAGATAAAAAGTAGGTAAGCCTTTTTTTAAACCGATTTTTTAAAATTTTGTATGTTCTAAACTACTAACGCTACTGAGCTCCGCTACAGCTTAAATTGTAGCAAAATTGATTTTTTTTTCAATAATGGTAGCAGTGGATTTGTACAAATCAATTTGTTGAGGTTTTTCAGGCAAAAAATATGGAGCCAAAATTTTTTTTTTCTTTTTGGCTGGCTCACATTTTTAAGGGCTGCAAATTTTTATGCAGAGTATACGTGGTTTTGTAAAACGAAGTTCGTACCATGAAAGAACTACCTATATCTAGTTTTCCCATCATTGTAACTCTCCGAGGGATTGTAGGCGCTCCAAAGTTCATTCGGTCGTGGACTTCAGCGTTCGGGAACATTCTCGGAAGGCATTAATGGTAATGGACTTTGCTCTCGCCCGGCCTATGCGCAACGTGTGGACCTTTGGCGCGTACCTCATTGCGGCTCAAGGGTCACCATCAACAAATTTTCAGCTCTAGTTCAACTCGTTACTGCGATGAAGAGAAAATTCAAGTCGATTCAGAAAAGGTTTGGTAAGTTTTAGTTTGTTCATGTTGATGTTTGTTAATTTTTATTTTCTTTTTTACTTTTTTATTAGTTAGACGTAAATCTACCTGTATTAAATACAATTCTATTGTGTTGCGTATTGTCAGTGTATAGGTAGACGTGTGGATTTTAATCTTTTTTCGTTTCACTACATCCTTTCATCGATTTTCTCCATCCCTATGAGTCCATCCGTTTTTTCGTCCGCCGTACACAGGCCATCCGTTTTCTCATCACCCGCTTTCATTAATCCGTCGTCCTGTCCGGTTTTTTCGTCGGTTCGATCTTTCGGCCATCCTATCTATCGTTTGATATCATCCTCCCTTTCGCCGATCATTTTTCCAAGGTACAACTATAATACCTCCCCCCTATGATACCTCTCCTATGCTTCCTCCGCTCTTCCAATACCTCCCCTACGCTTTCAATAGGTATTATTTTCATCTTCCAAGGGCTTGTTCGAATTTTTATTGCAAGCACGTCCCAGGAATTTTATCAAAGAGATATCTATATCTATTCTTCAAAAGGTCAGGGCTCGGTGGAATGTAAAATAATAATGATCCCCAATAATAAGGTAGACAACCCAAAGCAGAACAAGTCGTAAAGGAAAAGTCTTCCAAAAGAAGCGGAAAAACCTGTTGTTTTTGGCTATAGCCTAGCTGGCTCATTTTTAAGGGCTGCAAATTTTGATATAGACTATCCAGGTGGCCCAAAGTAACGCAATAAAAATGCAAGTTTATTGTGTATACTTCTATTTCGAGTATAAGGAGTCGTAAAGAAAAAGTCTTCCAAAAATAGGGCAAAAACTTCACCAATACAATTCCATTCCAATTTTCGCTTCTGTTTCTATTCCTGCACTTTCCCATCCGATGTTTCAATGGTGGGGGTGAAAGTTCGCACTGCGTATACCGATATTGCTACCCTAGGGGCTCGTACCCTTGGGATGAGTAAACATTGGAAGGGTTCGGTAAAATTGGTAGTTACTCGCTTGATAAAGCAATCAGAGAGTTCCCGTTTGAAATGAACGTTAGCCAGGATTCCCGGCCGAAACCATGCGGAAAATATCGAAATCCCTTCTCGGGTACTGTCGCTAAAGGCATGAACATGACAGGTAAAGAGATGAATTACATACGTAAATACTATCAGTGTGTGCCTGTGTGAGTACAACTGCGCAGTATACGCTAGTGGGAGTTTCCTAGAACTTCGAACCTTTCACGGCCAGTGATGCGCCATGGCGTCAAGTACAGAATGTACCGAGTTAACGCTTCAATTTACTGTCAAACAGGATAATATCACATACCTAATATGTGATATAATATTATTATGTGATCCTCATCTTATCTTAATCGTATCTATAGGTATAATGCTGTATAATTTACGCATTATACTTTGCTCCATGACGTCATTATGCTATATGACGCTTCCTATGGTTCTCGTACACCCATGAGCGTTATACCGGTGTACCATAAATTGATTTTTGAAAAATGTGACAATTATTTGAGAATATTTTAACATGATTTTATAAATTATTATAAAAACTATAAATAATAATAAATACAGCGATAATATCAATTTTTAACCCCTTGCAGGTTTTTGTTTACCTTTCGTCCTATGCAGATTTAGGTACTTTTATGGTACTTGTTTCGACCTCTGGTTGCCGTCTATTCCTACACGAATGTCACCTCTTTTAGGCGAATTTTTGTCAACTCAATGAGGGTCATCTCCCTTCCCACATCGTCCTCCTCGCTTGCACCCCCGTATATTTATGTACGTCCATTTCTTTCATCCCTCAGTCCATTTGCAACCCTTCTGACTGCGGACCGGTCCAATCCAGCCTTTTGGAGTCAGATTACCCCATTTAGGCCATCTATTATTCAGGTATTCCGTATTCTTGGGGAAATCCTTTGTTTTCATGCTCGCCGGTTCTTTCAATCTTGCATCTATCATCTTCTAATCTTCCTTTCTGTTTTTTCTGTCGGATGGATGCCCAATGTCTTATTCTGTACAAGTTGGATAAAAGCTTTTGAAGGCCATATTTAAATCTATATCTAAAGAGGGAAAAAAATGTTCGACAAAAAACTCAACACATTCCCTGAGAAATGTACCTGTTTGATGGGAAAATCAAAGCTGTAAACCAATACAAGCCAAGCTTTTTTCTGAACGAGCGAAGCACCAAAAAGCAGAAATATCTGATTATCAAATAAAACAGAATAAGTGAATAATGGGAGGGAAAAATTTATTTATCATTTTTTATTTACGTGCCTACTGCTAATTTATTTAATTTATTTGTTTTAATACTAGGACGAGGGGTGGCTTCAAGACAGGGTATGAACAAATGCGCCTGGATATAAGAATATTTTACTTACAAAGCTTTTAGGTACAGACGGTAAAATAATGTGAAAATATGCGAAGAAAAACTACGGGCCCGCTAAATTACGTCTTAATGGGGAACAGACGTTTGATTTTATAAAATCATATAATACCATAATTTCTGACTAATAAGATATCTACGAAAAATATCCGGAAAATTTCGAGAAAAAAAAATCATTTTTAGCCGAATGAAATACACTTGGAAATAAACTCTGAATAATATTCCTGAATGATATTATCATGAAGGGCCCCCAAAAAGTTTTTTTAGTCGAAATCATGAAACAACCCACGTCTGTTCTCTATTAAGCCTAGTGCCATTTTGAGGCCATATTTTACTAAAAGGAACCCACAAGTCGATTTTAAAATGTTGATTGTGCCATCAACTTGTAGTTGGTTTTTAAGGAAAAGTTTTAATAAGTGGGAAAATGATTTTTGAAATTTATTTTTGAACTATCATTACCAAGGGGAAACTGAGGTTGTCGACCATAAGGATACCAGTGTTTATAATTTTGCCGCATTTGTATATTTATATTTTATTTAGGTTGGTTTTGGAAATTTTTTCAATCGTTTCTTTAAACTTTTTTCCAACAATAACAGTTTTTAAAGCATTTTTCAATTCTATTTTCAAAAAAATAATTTTGGATTAAATTAATTCTTTAATGAATTTCCCCAATTGATTTTCTTAGGCAAATAATTTATGCGTTTTTTCAGAATTTTTTTTGGGTTGTTTTTGAGAAATTTTGTCTAAATATTGTTGGAAAAAGTCTTCAGTCTTCAGTTGCTTCAGACGATTTTTAGTGGGTCGCATCCTTATGGTTTCAAACCCAATCGTCCCCCAAGTTAGATACTTTATTTTTTTCCGAAATCGACATTGGGAACCCTCTGTTTATGCTTACGGATTACTTGAAAGCTTAGATCGATAAATTCTATAAGTTCGGTCAAATAGCAAAATTTAATCCGTCTTTTAAATAGATTTTATAAAAGTAATTCTACCTGGCAGCTGCCACACGGTGGCCACATCAAGTTTGAAACTTCCCAACACTTTGACCGTCCTCAAAATATTCCTGGATTGCATGACCTTCGGTCCGGGGTAAGAATAAAACCAAAACAAAACACCACAAAGGTAGGAAGAGAGAGAGAAAGAGAAAAGTCGATAGGCAAAAGTGGAGAGGTACTATTGAAATACATACGAGACGACAACAATAGCCAAATATATAATTTATCATTATAGTTCTGTTACGAGAGGAAGGAATTCGAAAAACACAGACACTCAAATGCGGCGTGTGTACATGATGGAGAAAAGAGACTGATGCATTTCTGCCGTTACCGTACCTACTTGTCTTGCTAAATAATCGATTTTTAGACGAATGAAGGGAAACATACATTTTTTGAAATTTCGCGAAATTAAGCCACTATGACGAAAATCGGCTAATCTCTTCTAGGGAAATATTGCCGTTACTACTGCTCGTATGGGCTCCTCTTGTAAATTTTTGAAAACAAAATTTGTATTTGAAATTTCATGAAATTTTATCTCGGGACAAAAATCAGCGATTTAATCACTTCTTAGGAAATATAATTTTGAGTACCTGAAATGTGAAATTTCGACATTCCCAAGTACCCCATTTCAAGGCTTCGCTTCAAATACGTCGCAAAAAAATTATGGGAGGGCAAAATGACCGACATTAACGTCGGCGTATCTTCCCCCTATCTACTGTTTAGCTTCGTTACCTTTGAGCTACCTGCCCACTTTAATCGAATGGCGATACACCTAAAACCCTTCTCAAACTACCCCAATATAGAGGGCCATTTACTAGGCAGTTAAGTCCATCCACTTGTGATCAACCCTCCCAATCCTATTACCGAAGGGAAATTCTCTCAAGTTGAACATGGCCGATTCAAATCAATAAGTGCAATTCACGTGATCGGGTGGAAGGTACCAGAAAATACATGCTCAACACGCAAGTCCTCCAGAATTTCAAGAAATTTCGTTTTTCGTGGTTGGTCGAATTAAGGTGAGGGTAAGGGGGTAAGTGGGTCTTTGAAATAAGGTACGCACCTACCCCGACTCACCCCAAAGCATTTCCGAGTCGAATTGAGGATTTTCCTAGCCGAATTGACAACTTTTCAAATCAAATTGAAGATTTCCCTACCAAAATTGAGAATTTTTCAAATAAAATTAAATTGAGACATTTTCCAAACCCAATTCACAATTTTTCTAATATTATTGAGAATATACTACTTAAATTGATAAAATTTCTTAATCAAAACAAGAATTTTCTAAATCAAAAAGCGATTTTTTTTTAAACAAAATTGAGAATTTTTCAAAAAAAAAGTACCAAATAATTTTCCAAATTAAACTAAGAATTTTCGAACCCGAATCAAGAGATTTCTAAACCATATTAAGAATTTTTCGACCCAAATTGGCAACTTTCAAAATGAAATTGAGAATTTTCCAAATCAAATTAAGAAATTTCTAAATCAAATCGCGAATTTTTCAAATAAAATCGAGAATTGTCCAAATTCGATTGGGAATGTTTCGAATTAAATTAAGAATTTTCTCAACCCAAATCAAGACGTTTTCGAACCAAAGTGAGAATTTTCCGAACCCAATTGGCAATTTTCCAAATAAAATTAAAAATTTCCAAACCAAATCGAGAATTTTTCAAATTAAATGAGAATTTTACTAATCAAATTAAGGATTTTCCAAATTAAATTAAGGATTTTCCAAATTAAAATAAGAATTTTCCAAACCAAATCGAGACATTTTCAAAGCAGTGTAAAAATTTTTCATATCAAATTTGAAACTCTCCCTAGTAAAATTGAGTACTTTCCTAATTTAATTGAAAATCTCGTAAATGAAATTGCTCTGGAAAATTCTCAATTTGACTAGGAAATGCTGTATACTTACTGCCATAATTATGTGAATATGAATTCATGCGAAAGTTACATTTTACTCATTAACATTTTTCTCAATCGAGTTACCCATAATAAATTTTTTGGGATTCACAATACAAAAACCAACCGTGAATTGTGTTCCTTGCACACTATGTTCTTGTGCTGTACTTATCAATTTAGCAAGCAAGCGGTATGGTAATGGAATGTCACAATGAAGCAGAAATGCAGTTCGAAATAGTTGAATTTTGAATTAAATTTTTTCATCTACCCTCAGTATCATAGACAGTGCGAAGATCAATCTTGAACGACCCAACCACCGTTCCCGCTCTCAACAACTTTCTAGAGTGCAAAACCTACAACACCATCCCCGTTCATTCAATGCATAAAATCAGGATACAGGGACCGTCAGAAAGAACGGATGGATTTCGGAACAGAGCTGCCCCAAAAAAAATCGAGATTTTGGTACATTTTTCTTGAAAAATTAACCTATGTGATCGGTAAGTGGAACATTTTTTAACCCCTCTCAAAATTGGTTAGTTTACGTTTCAAGGGGTGTAGAATTTAAATCTGCAATAAAATTTTTTGTCTGTCCACTGTGCCGGACGCCGTACCCCAGACGTCGGACGCCGTACCCTGGACGCTGTACCCCGGACGTTGGACGCCGTACCCCAGACGCCGGACGCCGTACTCAGTTCGCGGGGTTTTTTGAAGGGGTTTTTGAAATTTCCATCAAAATTCAAGTTCCGGATCTAGATGGTCCTAACGTCTCGACAGATCCCTACCTTGATTTTAAGGCCCAGCTGTAGAAGTGGGAAAAAATGTTTACTTTTCAGAAAATCTGTGACCAGCACGAGAGGCATTTTTTCTGTAGATTTTTGAATGCTGAATCAAATGGGACCATCGCCAAGGCGGTAGCTCTTAACGATTAGGATTTATGGCAACTTTAGCTAGGCATTTTTGAGTTTTTCAAATCATTGGATTTGAGATGGTGAATCTAACCAAAAGTGATAGATTGGCTCCTAGCGCCATGATGCGAATTGAAACTCTCCAATCCTCACGGTAGAACGCAATCCCTAAACCAGTGGTGCGTAGATAACACACAATACTTCCATATTTTGAAACGTAAAATTGTGGCACAATTTGATCATATTTTGACTGCTTTTGAAAGTGTTTAGGTCAGAAATATCAAAAAATTTAGTATTAAAATTTTAAAATTCGCCCAAAATGAAAAAACGCTACATTTTCGGAATGTAAAAAATATCCACATATTCTGCAAGGTAAAACAAAGATTTTAAGACCAAGAACGCTCAAATCGGTTCATTTTTGCGGCCGGAAAAAAATAAAATAGAAAATACTAAAAATGCAAATATCTCGGAAGTACTGTGCGTTATCCAAATTCCGATTCAACAGGGTGTTAGGTCTTGCCGAGACAAACATTTCAGTTCAAGAAATTTGAAAAAAGGTTGAGAATTGAGGAAGTTATGGCCATTTTTGTAAATGACCACAGACGGACAGACGGACACACGGACAGACGGACACACAGACACTTGTTCAGGAAGTGATTCTGAGTAAATGTGTATAAGAAAAAGTTTTTTCTGAAGCTCCGTTCCGATTCTCGATTTTAGGACGATCACAATACTTCCATTTACTCTGTAAATATGGAAGTAAAAAGGGTATCGCAGGGAATGCATAGGAAATTTAACGCCCGACATTTTCTTCTCAATCATGTTTTCGGCTAAAAGCCATACTTTGGCCGTAAAAGCAAGAAAACTGTGAAAAAACGTGATTCGGCCGTATCACTACCCCTCAAATTGACCGTGTGGACCAAAATCTCGAAAAAAACGCCACATTCCACCCACCGCTTTGGGAATAGTCGGGTTCCCAAAAACATGCGTTCTCTCTGACGGGCCCTGTTCATGAATCGACATGAGTAATGCGACAATAGGTGAAATTCGGAATTCGTGACATGATAACGAGAAAGCCTCACAAATGGTCTCAAAAACACAACAAAAAGCCTCTTGGCAAATCGCAGCAATGTGAATCCGACTGGAGGCCAGGATGTTCCAAAGATCGAGAGTTAGTTAGGGGTTGTTTTCGAAAAAATACGCGAAAATAAGCGTCGCCTTTTTAAACTTACAAATGAAATTACGTGCCAGGAGCCACTTGGAAGATTCGCCAAGCGCCGATTTTCCGCTTAACCCGAGCTGGGAAAATAGCGATAGATCGGATCCCGCTTTACATTTAAATTAGTCGGGAAATGCGAGATGGGGGAAGTTGAGCCAATCTAAACTAACCCCGACGCCGAGGGTGCAATTAATTACACTCCAGGAGGCTTAAGGCATTTACTACCCCCGTCCTGGGGGTGAGATGGCAAGAGACGGGCAATATGGCAGTCCCGAAACATATTCCTGAAATATGGCGACATTTACTTTATTCGTGAATCATATTCGAGAGCGTAATATGATAAACATATTATGTTTACGTTAGCACTCGCATCGAATCGGATATGTCACAGAGCGTCCCGTTCTCGGTTTAAGAGAGAAACAATATTGTGAATCGTACCAAACATGGGACCAAACACCATCAACTACACTTTTACATCTCAAATTTTTCTTTAATCACGTTTTTCAGTATAAAAATCTACATTTTCCCCCTTCAAAACCGCTTTTTTTAAACTTTTGAGCACATTTTCGGGTTGATTTTCGCGAATTATCAAAAATGAGGGCCGAGCGGGCGAAAGCGCTCAAGCAAACAAGGCCGATAATCCGACATCTCATTATTTTCACCAAGAACGAGACACTACCTATTTTCCAATATTCCCAAATCAGTTAATTTCAATAAAACAGCGTAATTTCATTAAAAATGTCGCATCACTCATGTCGCATTGGAAGAAAATAAATCCAGCTTCATATCTATAATAGACACAATTAAACGTCTCACAAAAAATTGTAAAATTCTCAAAAAATGTCAAACTTACCGATAACGTGATGATTTTATCGAAGAGCATGACAGCAGGCATGTGGAAATCGAAGACGAAATACTGAAAAATCGGATCGACAGTTCAGCTGATTTAGAAATCGCTCAAATGTTGCTCAAATGAACAATTATTAAAATATGAGCCACTTAATTTACCCAGTAGGTAAACGTGAATGAAAATTTAATATGAAATTAATCGAATTATTTTATGAAAAAAGACAAGTAAAACGATATAGGTAAGTAAGAAGTAAAAATATATAAGTAAAACGATACAAATTAGTAAAATAAAAATTATGTATTATTATCTATTATTTCAAGTATTTACCAAACTGATAAGAAAATAAAATTGAATCAATATTGCTGTATATTCAATACCTAATGAATTTTTGGATATTTTTTATAAAAAAATTAATTTGTCCAGATATTGGGAATGAGGTTTAATAAAACAACAATCGGAAATTTATCTGACCCCAGTCCTAATATCTCGACAAATTACCTGCAAAATGGTCAATGATATACAATTTAAAAACCAGTGGTGGGGAGAAAACACACGATGCTTCCATATTTTGATACGTAAATTTTTGAACCAAAGAGATTGATTTTGACTAATTTTTTGGCTACAATGATCTGTGATGTCAGAAAACGTACTATGCAAATTTTAAAATTTTCCTGATACCAAAATACCTACGCCTAGTTACGCCTAGATACGCCTAGTTAGAATTTAGTTAGTTTGAATAAAAAAATATCCAGGTATTCTGAATGGTAAAACAAAGATTTCAAGACCAAGAAAACTCCAACTCATTTGTGTTCATTTCTGTGGCCAGGAAAATAATAAAATCGAAAACACTAAATCGATTCCAATGCCGGTGAAACAGGGTGATGAGTCTTACAGTCTCAGTAACTGAGACAAACATCCCAGAATTTAAAAAAAGGTTAAGAATTGGGAGAGCTATGGCAATTTTCTTAAATGACCACAGACAGACGGACACACAGACTCTTTCAGAAAGGGATTTTGAGTAAAAGTGCAATACCTAGGAGAAAACATTTTCTGAAGCTCCGATCCGATTTTTGATTTTAGGACGATTACAATACTTCCATCTGCTTCGTAAATAAAGAAATAACAATTAGGTAATAATAAAAAATGACCTCGGTTTAAGTTTTTAATTTTATTCGTACGTGATTAATTTCAATCGAGTTGGTTACTATTTTGGTACATTATTTTCAGAAATAATGTACCTATGTAATTTTTTTATAGTCGGAGTTTAGTTGGTGCGTTTTGAGGTCAGGAGGTTTACGGGGATATAGGATCAAAATTACAATACGCATCGCACAATCCACCTTGGTACAAAGCCTCCATAAGCTCCATCGGGGAGGGGAGGGGTAGTTTTCCCCCACCCCCAGCCCTTGAGTGAATTAGAGCCCCCGCTGACAGACCGGCCCACCCGCCAGGGTTGTTTGCTGTCCGTTCGACAGCTGTTCAGCAATTAGATGCGAGAAATTCAACACCGGACTTGAGCGACCGTGGTGGAATTGCTAATCGACACTCAATGCCAATCGAACCATCAATTACTCACGAAAATTACTCCCTAATCGAATTTGGTGGGATTGAAGAGTTTTCCTCCAAAACTGACATTCATCCACTTTCGAGTTTTGCCGATATCGATTTCATTTTTTCGATTTTCGATTGCTTATAGGTAACAAATCTGCTATGAATCGAAATCGAAAAACGGAATCGATATCGCCAGAGCTTGAAAGTGGATGAATGCAGTTTTGGAGGAAACTCTTTAATGAGGAACATGCATGAAAAACGAAATCCATTTTTCCGCCAGCATGGTGCTGTTTACGATGGGAAAATGATGTAGTGATTTATGTGTAGTGATTGATGTAGTAGTTTTGAATGTGGCGGTTGACCGTATGACGTCACTGTGCGGACGTGACTGCACGTAGTTTCTTAACGTAACGGCAAAAAATCCGTTATCGCCGTCCTATCACTATCACAACACACATGAACTCGGATGAGGTTGCACTGGTGTTCACAGGAAGATGTGTAACCTTGCGGCTGGCCATTTTCCCGCTTGGCTTCAAATCTGCGATTTTCACTAAGCCTCCCTCCTCTTTTAATTACCTCTTTTCCGAACCGTCATCCACCATAACACCATTTTCGAAGCCTAACAAGGAATATTATGGCGAAAAAACAGTTTATTTTTTTTCATGCATGTTCCTCGTTGTTCTTTGACCAATGTAAGGAGTAGGTATGCGTAAATAATTGATTCAAAATGTTCATACCTCATTATAATACGGACAATTTGTACTCTCTTTGACGCTCGTGTATTTTTTCGTGTCGCCAACTTGTACGCATACGACCGGATCCATATTGAGTCCTGCCAATTGGCGCGCTTCGATTATCGTAATGCAAACTTGGAAATCCTGCGATTTGAGCGCGCTCTGCCAGGCGCTCAAGGCAGCGTCCTGTTTTACAATTCTGAAAAATGAATAAGAAGCGAAAGAAAAAATTAATTCAACGAGCGAAAACGAATTGTGCAAAACAAATTAATAAGCAAGGTCAACAACATCCATTATTAAAAAAAAAATCAGAAGTTAGGTAGGTAAAAAAAAATCGGAAAAAAGGAAAAATTTAAAAGCAGAAAGAAGAATTTTAAATTAATAAGCAAAAATCTATTGTGCGAAAAAATTGATGACAAGGACATCTATTATCGTGAAAAATCCATCGGTGGTTTTTGTTACCTTTTTGTGTTGGGTATGGATTGGGTGAGTGACGTAACCGAATCGTTGGACGAAATGGAAGACACCGAAGAACTCCTTTGATGGCCCTGTAGCAATGGGGTGCATTGTTCGATAGCATCGCCCGCACAATTGCTCGCCGCCTCGCCAATTTTTCGCCGCCGGTTTTTATGCCGACCGAAGCGCATAAATGTTTTTACGCTGGATTTCAGCGTTGTCACCTTACTGTAAAGAAGCATCGGATAAGTGGAGAATTTTTTTATGAAGTTCTTCATGAACATTCTAGCGCTGCTGAAATTGTTTCATTTCCAGATTGGAAAACAGAAAGCACATAAATAGAGGTACAAGCAAAAGTAACAATATAATGTATAATGAACGAGACTGAACTTATTGAAGTGATAAAAGTTATTGAAGTAGGATATTATGAGTACACAATATAGAAACTTCGAGTTCAAAGTCAACTTCGATATCAAAGTCAACTTCGATATCAAAGTCAACTTCGATATCAAAGTCAACTTCGAGTACAAAATCAACTTCGAGATCAAAGTCAACTTCGAGTACAAATTCAACTTCGAGATCAAACCCAACTTCGAGTTCAAATTCAACTTCGAGATCAAACTGAACTTCGAGATCAAAGTCAACTTCGAGTTCAAATTCAACTTCGACATCAACGTCAACTTCGAGATCAAAATCAACTTCGAGATCAAACTCAACTTCGAGATCAAAGTCAACTTCGAGATCAAACTCAACTTCGAGATCAAAGTCAACTTCGAGTTCAAATTCAACTTCGAAATCAAACTCAACTTCGAAATCGAAGTCAACTTCGAGATCGAAGTCAACTTCGAGATCGAAGTCAACTTCGAGATCGAAGTCAAATTCGAGATCAAAGTCAACTTCAAGATCAACATCAATTTCGAGATCAACATCAACTTCAAGATCAAACTGAACTTCGAGATCAAACCCAACTTCGAGTACAAATTCAACTTCGAGATCAAACCCAACTTCGAGATCGAATTCAACTTCGAGTTCAAATTCAACTTCGACATCAACGTCAACTTCGAGATCAAAATCAACTTCGAGATCAAAATCAACTTCGAGATCAAAATCAACTTCGAGATCAAACTCAACTTCGAGATCAAAATCAACTTCGAGATCAACATCAATTTCGAGATCAACATCAACTTCAAGATCTAACTGAACTTCGAGATCAAAGTCAACTTCGAGTTCAAATTCAACTTCGACATCAACGTCAACTTCGAGATCAAAATCAACTTCGAGATCAAAGTCAACATCGAGATCAAATTCAACTTCGAGTTCAAATTCAACTTCGACATCAAAGTCAACTTCGAGATCAAACTCAACTTCGAGATCAAAGTCAACTTCGAGTTCAAATTCAACTTCGAGTGATAATATGTGATGATAAATCGACGAAAGTCGAAAAAGTTCATCAGTTTCGTGACTTTCATGCCATTTATGTTTTGGAATTACTTCCATTATTTTCATCTCTTACAATGTCACATTTTCAACACCATCATCAAATTTGATATTCACCACTTGAGTACAACACTTGCATTACTTTCACCACTTTGAACATTTTCATCACTTCTACTTCATTTCATCACTCCCGTGATCCGTCACTTCGACTGATTTTGTGACACTCATCACTACTTTTAACATGGTTTGGTCATTCGTCAGTGGATTTCATTACTGATACCACATTCATGACTCTCGTCACAGCCGTCGCCTTCGTCACTCTCAAAATCGAATCACTTTCTTTAGTTTTAATTCCAAACTTTTTCATCACATTTGAGATTTTCATCACTTCTTCGTTTTCAGCATTGCAACACTCTCATTTGACATTTTCATCACTTCAACTCCGTTTGTGTCTTTTATCTCTTCTGTTATCATCACCGCGTCTCATCACTACGAACATTTTCATTACATTTGTGACTTTTATCACATCTATCAACTTCAGCACTTCGACCACTATCATGGCTTTCAACACTTTTACCAATTTTGTCACATTCGTCATTTTCGTCACTTCAGATGCTTTCGTGACTTCCATCACTTCTAATACTTGAGAGGATCATTGCTTTTGTCACTTTCATGATTTTCATTAGTTTCATCACTTCCACGACTCATCACTTCCAACGCTTCTACCACTTTCATTAATTTTGTACCTAACCCTTGTCATTTTCATGACTCATTAGTTCCGTCACTTTTGTCACTTCTACTTTTTAGGCAATCTTTTGTGACTTTTACCACGCTGTTCTTCATTTTCATCACTTTCTTTGATAGTTCTTCGCTACAAAACCTTTCATCACAATTGTGAGCTTCATCACTTTCGTTCACTTAGGTAAATCTCTTTCAGCACTTCGTTGACGTTTGCAACATTCGTAATTTTTATCACTAATTCATCATTCATTCACTGTCATTCATCACTTTGATTACTTTCGTAATCCTTTTCTTCAACATCACTTCCATCTGTTCTGTCACGTTTGTTGCTTCTACTTGTTAGGTACTTTTGTAACTTTCACCTCTTTTCTCACTTTCGTCACTCTCATCACTTTCATTATTTTGAAACTTTTCATCGCATCAATTTCGTCACATGTTCATCACTTCTGTCACTTTCATCGTTTTTATCACTCCCATGATCACTTTCAATACTCTTAAAATGTTTATCTGTATCTGTAAATCATCACTTCCAAAACTTTCGCGACCACCAAAACTTCTATCATTTTCGTGATTTTCATTACTTTTCTCACCCTTGTCATTTTCATTATTTCATCAACTTGTAGTTCCGTCACTTTCAAGTGGGATGAATGGAATGAGCTGCCAGTGGTGATAAAATAATAACCTAATGAGTTCATTCTCTAAGTCATGAAAGAATGTAATGATATTGTAGAAAGTGATGAGTGAGATCTTAGAAAATGGTGAAAGTAATCAAATTGATGGGAGTAATGGAACGGAAGTGTCGATTTCGTAAATGAGGGAATAGTAGGAAATGAAAATGTTCAGTTTTCGGATTAGTGGGATGCTCCAGATGTGGCCGGAGGTACCCGACTAAAAAACTGAATGAAAGAAGGTAGAGCTTTGTCTTTAGCCCTCTTAAACCCTCGCAAAACGGCAAAGCAGACCGCTTTAATAAAAAATTATGAAGAGATAAGAGGTAAGAATTTTTTTTCTTTTTTTTTCAAATTAAAAGGCTTTCTTCTAATATTCTTTATTGCACCTTGCACAATAAATAGAGCCTTGCTCATGTGAGGAACATAGAGAAAAAAGTGTTGAATGAAATGAAAGTGATGACACTAATGAAAGTAACGAAAGCCATGAAAGTGATTCCAACCTGATGAATGAAGGTGATCAATGTAATGAATTCGGTGGAGTGATGAAATCAGGTGAATTGATGCTTAATGAAAGAGGGTAATCAAGGTTATTCAATTGATAGAAGTAATGAAGGAACTGAAAGTAAAGAACGTGTGAAAGTAATGCGAGTGATGGAAGCATTGAATTTAATGAAGATTCGGAGAGTCATGAAAGCGATAAAAATTAATGAAAGTGGTGGAAGTGATGAAAATGTGAAGATGTCAGAGATGAAATGTGGAGAATATAATGAAACTGGCGTGGTAATACTAGCGGTGAAAGTAATGAAAGTAACAAAAACTGAAAACTAATGAAAAACATGAATGTGTTGTACTAATGTAATGAAAGCGATTAAAGTATTGATACTCAACAACCTAATGGAGGCAAAAAAATTTGATGAAAAAATCTCTAATTTTTCATTCGGTACCAACCTTGGCGATTGTTCAGGCGAGGGCTCATGGCTGTTCCACGACCCTCTCCGCCTCATGCTCCTCTCCAAATTGGCGATGTTTTGCTCGATGTCGTTCAGCATTTGCTGATCGGCATTGAGCGACCAGTCAGAGCCGTCCAGCCCTATGAACGACACATCGAAAGAGACTGTAGCCTGTAACATGAAACGGAGAAATGGCGAAAATCGAAATTTTTACCGTCGAAACATTTTCATGATACTTTTTTTTGAAATTCGAATTTTTACCGGAAGTGGACGGTGGGACTGATCGAGTAACGAGTCGGATATTGAGAGTTTTTTCTCGTGAACGAGCGACTGCAATATGAGGCAATAGGAGCCGATGAGTTTGTCGCTGAAATATTTACTATGCGAGTACAAATCAATCTGGAGCTGTTCGTGGCTTTGGATTTTGTGGCTGACCTGCCAATCGTAAACCTGAAACAAATGTCCAAATTAACGGGTCACTCGCTAGAACAAAGGGCCGCAAATTACTTCCGCTTTTCCGGCGCTTTTGCACGCTGGCTGCACACACTGTCCGCCCGCTCATCGAGTTAGCCACATTTGGCTTTGAAATTCACACTTTCCCATGGGGGTGATACATTTTCTAGCGATTATACGTACCTCATCCACGATTATTAATTCTTCCTTTTCTTCCAAAATCCGGCTCGTATGAGTCACACCTGTAACAATAGATGGAAAATTTTTTGACTCGACCGGCAGTAGGGGAAATATGGTGGTTCCGGTATGATTTCTGCAACTTTCAAACATAGGTATTTTAATATTAGGGGGAAAATCCCTCATTGGTAGGGTAAAAAGGGAAATAGTCGCAGAGGTTGTAACCGATCTTAAACGGTCTTTGATTTTTGTCCTGACGACAGCGCGGCGGCCAACGGACAGCGAAGTTTCGGGTAAATTTTCTCCTCTTTGACGGGGAAATTTATCAACTAGGTATCTATTCTGCGCTTGCATTCTTCATGGTAGACAAAGATGAAACAATCACTCCTCGCATGAAAAATTACCCGATACTTCGCGTTTTGTCGCGCCGTCGTCAAGACAAAAACAAAATATCGTATCCTCTACAACTATTATCCCTTTTTTTGCAACAATATGGGATTTTTTCCCTACCGTCTATATTTTCTGTAGAAATGATGCTAGATCCGCCATATTTACCCTACTGACCACCTCAAGGAGGTTGGATGCTTTGGGGGGAACAAGGCCGATGTGCCTCGGAGTTGTGGTGGGACCAGGAGGCTGGACTCCCTTACTGCTCATCCGGAATTCGGACCGGTTTTTCTAGATACTGAATCCATGGCGGGGAGACAATATCTTTACTTTCGTATCGCGGACCATATCTTCGTATCTAAGACGATATCTTCGTATTTAAGACGATATCTTTGTACCAAAGACGATATCTTTGAAATCTTCTTAGAAATGATGCTAGATCCGCCATATTTACCCTACTGACCACTTTAATGAGGTGGGACGCTTTTGCGTTTGGGGCACAAGGCAGACGTGCCTCAGAGTCGAGGTGGGGCCAGGAGGCTGGAGCTCCCTAACTGCTCATCCGGAATTTGGACCGGTTTTAGGACCGGTTTTACTAAATACTGAATCCAAGGCGGCCTCACTCCTCGAAAAAAGTTGTTTTATCCTCGTCTCGATCCGATTTTTTAATGCCAGAAGGGAAAAGCAAAACACGGGAGGGGGGAGTGCGGCATTGCGTCAACGCGGAGTGCGTCGAACACCCAAACAGGGTATTACCGAGGTTGTGGTTCATAAGAAGATAAGAATAAATTGAATTAATAATGCAAACAACCCGAGATGAGTATAATACCGTGTTTTTGAACAGTCGGTAATTTGAAAAGGCTCTATAAGTAGGCATGAAAAAGGAAAAATTTCCATTTTCCCGGAATCGTCTTTGCCTGAGAAGCATTTTAGGTAGGTACTATATTAATATATTTGAGCAGAGAAGGGGAAAAGCTCGTGAAAAGGACTGATGAGCCAAGGTAGGAAAGGTGTACAGTGTAATTAAAGCTGATGGCAATCCTTTCTCATTAAGTAATATTCTCGTGCACCTTTCTACAGGGGAAACTGGCAAAGTATAATATTCGCCTTCAGACTCCATTAAGGTAAATAGCTCGCACCTACTACCTCCTAACGATACTGGCCTTCATAGAGCCCAACATTTATTCGGATAAAGTGAATTATTTCTCTTCGAAGAACTCCAAATCGTGTTGTTACTGTTTGATCGACAACACTAATAGGTTTACGCCTTGGTGTAATGGAAGGGTAAACTTTTGGATTTATCGCCCATAAAACCCCCGCATTTCAATTTTCTGCTCAAAATTAAGCGTGTCTGCGACGTGGTTCGAGATTAAATTTTTTGCTGTCGTATAAAATTCATGTTTAAAACAAGATTGGCACGAAGGTCAGCGAAAGAGCAGAACTGCGAGTGACAATATTGAATTGAAGGTATGATGAGGTTTTTGTTGAAATAGTAATAATTCTTGTCGGTCTATCAATTCATTTAAAGCTAGATTTATCCAAGGGCGCATGCACCACACCTAGGATTTATTTTCATACTGAAAATTTCTTGGATATAATTCAATGCAAACGTCCTTGAATATAATATATTATATAGATATTATCTAGCTTCGAATAAATCGCAAAACCGGCCCTCAAACTCGTCATAAAAGTAATCGGATAAGAATACTGCTGAGAACTGCCATTAAGGGCCGGTTTATTGACAAAATGTATCCATCCGATATCCAAGGAAGCTTCAGATAAACTTCACCACGGTGGCATTTAAATGAAATTTTAATGTAAAAATCTCATTGGAAATGTTTATCTATGGCTTCCTTGGATATCGGAAAGATAAATTTTGTCAATAAACCGGCCCTAAAAACTACAATCTTAGAGAAAATGTAATTTAAGACTTGCTAGATAAATGTTAGTACTCAATGCGGGGTTTCCTTAGCGAGAATATTCATCTTTTAAGATGTTCCGACCCTGTTGGCATAGGATTGTTTCGTGGTCTTTTCTTCGCCTCTGGTAACTTGAATCCTCGCCAAAATATAGAAAAGGGTTTAGCTTACTCTGCAGACACCAACGATGAAACCGACTGGACGAAAGACCAGTAAATCCATGTTCCTAGGATACCTACTACTAAAATTAATATTTTTTGTAAGTGTAGAAAAAACTTGAAACAACAATATAATTTATTAATCTTAAGTTGGAAATCGCCTCTTCCGCTCGATGGCTTTCGTAAACATACACATATATTCGAAACCAAACCAAAGGTTTTTGGCATCATTGCCGTTCCACTGTTGTTTTGAGCGAGGACGACTTCCTCTTGAGATAATTTATCGGAGCCCGAGCGCTTTCGGCGGCACGGCCATCGTCAGGATTTAATTCTGACGGGCCGTTTCTCATAAGGAGAATAAAGCGAGGCCAGCGAAGACTATATCTTCGTATCGGAGTCGATATCTTCGTATCGGAGGCAATATCTTCGTATTGAAGGCAATATCTTCGTATTGAAGACAATATCTTCGTACCGGAGACAATATCTTCGTACCGGAGACAATATCTTCGTCCCGAAGACAATATCTTCGTATTGAACCTGATATCTTTGTACCGAAGACGATATCTTTGCATCAAAGACGATGTCTTCATATTGGAGACGATATCTACGAATTGAAGCCGATATCTTCATACTGAAGACGATAGCGTTGCACCTGAGACGATAACTTCGTATTGAACTCTATAAAACAGAGATAAGATATATCTTTGTACCAAAGACGATATCATTGTATTAAAGACGATATCTTCGTATCTAAGACGATATCTTCGTATCGAAGACGATATCTTCGCATTAAAGACAATATCTTTGTATCAAATACGATATCTTCGTATTGAAGACAATATCTTCGTACCGGAGACAATATCTTCGTACCGGAGACAATATCTTCGTCCCGAAGACAATATCTTCGTATTGAACCTGATATCTTTGTACCGAAGACGATATCTTTGCATCAAAGACGATGTCTTCATATTGGAGACGATATCTACGAATTGAAGCCGATATCTTCATACTGAAGACGATAGCGTTGCACCTGAGACGATAACTTCGTATTGAACTCTATAAAACAGAGATAAGATATATCTTTGTACCAAAGACGATATCATTGTATTAAAGACGATATCTTCGTATCTAAGACGATATCTTCGTATCGAAGACGATATCTTCGCATTAAAGACAATATCTTTGTATCAAATACGATATCTTCGTACCGAAGACAATATCTTCGTATTCAAGACGATATCTTCGTATCTAAGTCGATTACTGGTATCAAAGACGATACCTATCTTCATATTGGAGACTACGAGTATATCTTCGTATCCAAGACGATACTTCGTATCCAATACGACCCCATCCCAGGGCGAATAGATCTCAGCCGGGAAACGACAGCAGGCCACCTGAGGCAAGCTAAATTGTTGGATGAGAGTTAGCACGTTAAGAATAGCTCCTGTTGAGGACCGAACGGTCAAAAATTGCGCCCAGAAGAAATAAATTTCCCTACGTGGCGGCCTCACAATGAAATTTTCAGAATTGTTTCATCGAATGAAAATAAACTGCAATCTGAGTGCTAGGTTTCTGCGAGAAGATTTCTTCCCTTGTCACTTGAAAAACAAGTGGAATTCCTCGAATGCCTCTCCGCTGGTGGGAATGGCGATGCTCGCAAGCCTTGGCGACAGCGGCAAATGTCATTTTCGGGTCCTAACCCCTTGCAAAAATTATTACCACCCCAGCTGGCCCAGGAAGTGAAACTCACTTGCCGGGCTTTTCTCTATCAAAAATACATCTCGCAATTCGATAGATCCTCGTGAAACCTTGTGAGTTCATCATTGGAGAAACAATCGACTTGGCACTACGTGTTCCATTAATCGGATTTGTTCTCCAATTTGTTTAAACAAAAAATCAGGTTTAATAAGCCGATATCTCTTCATGTACAGAGATGGAGTCGGAAATAATTATGAAATTTTGACTCCATCTATGTACAAGAAATTTATTTGTCCCATCGAAACCGTTCATCATTTTTCCCCCGATTTGACCTTTTTCGGGGTTGCACGTCCCTGTTATTAAAGTAGAATACAACAAAAATGTTTTCTTTGCCTCCCTCGGCCGACGTCCCAGTCAGATTCCTTACGCACGCTGCCGATACTCTCATTCCATTTATAGATTCTATAGATTCATTCTATTTATTAGATGATGGTACCTATTGTTCCTCCCGAAGCCCCTCGAGTCCAATCGATGGTCCATTACATTATCCGAAGTTTATCCTCGGAATAGGTCAAGAGGAGGAAATATCTCGGGAGAATCTACGCTGGGGACTCGCCTATTCTATGTAACGAGACGAATTTCCGTAATAAATAAATTTCCCTCTCGCTCTCTCCCTCGGTGACCATCAACGTCAACTAAATCCCACGAGTGGGAGTGATCTTATCTTTTCTCCCTCATTTGAAATTAACCGCTTAACACGCAAAGGTCGCAAAGTCGTTTGTAAGGCATATGCAAAAAACGAGGAAAGAAAAAGCACATATACCTCATCGCCATACATAACGAATGCCAGTTTCCGTAGAAACGCTTTTAGGTCAAGTTTTCCAGTTTATCACTCCGAGCACGACCATGGCATTTTTTTCCTACCGTCGAGTTTCGTTGCACTCCTGAAGGTAATTTCCAAGTCCTTCGAGCATTTACTGTATCCAGCGTACTAAGCACAAGCCTATACAAGCGGACGTGATGAGAGTGGAATTTTGAGATGTCAAGATACAAAATTAGCATTATGAGAGCTATCATGACGTAAAATAAGAACATAATATGCAAATTGGATCAAGTAATACCGAAAACAAACTCCCTTCAGTAACGAAGACCCCCAATCTTGAAATCGTCTTCGATCCACTTCCCAAGGGCATGTGTACCAAAACTTATGGTCCATATGTAACAAAAAAATCAGTGGTGCTCAGATAAAATACAATACTTATGTCAAAAACATCAAAAAACTCAATATGAAAATTTTGAAACTTGATTAAAGTCAAAATACGTCGAGTTATAGGATTATAAAAAATATCTACGTATTTTGCAAGGTAAAACAAAGATATTAAAACCAAGAACGCTCAAATCGGTTCATTTTTGTGGCCAGGAAAAAATAGAATAGAAATCAATAAAAATGGAAATATATCGGAAGTACTTAGAGTAATTCGAATTTCAGTTTAACAGGGTGATGTCTTACTGAGACAATCCTCCCAGTTCAAGAAATTTGGAAAAAGGTTATCATTGAGGGAGCTATGGCCATTTTTATAAATGACCCCTTATTTTGTAAATATGGAAGTAAAAAGTGCTGAACTAGATACTGAAAGTGATAAAATTAATGACGCTATTGAAAGCCACATAAGTTGGCCACGTACGAGTAAACTGCAAGATTTTCTATAAACAGAAAATGGTAACGATATTTTTCTTTTTTTGTTCTGCGACCTCAGCTGGCTAGAAATATCCGAACCGGGTATAATATCAAGATAAGGGTGATTCTAAAAAAACGCAATTCCCAAGGTCTGAATTCTGAAGAAGTGAACCTTCTCCAAAAAATTTCAAAAAATTCAAGGAGCTTCGTGGGATTATAAAAAAGAATTATCAACTCAAGACGCAACTCAATTTCAGTCCTAGGCCTTCCAACTGGAATTTATAAAATTGATACGGTGGTGGTAATGAGAAGCGCAGGTGGTAATGAGAATTCTTAAACGTTGCAAGATTATTCACCTACCTTTCAATCAATTTACTTTTCAAGTCAGTCAGGTATGACTTATACTCACAAATTTAATCATAGAGGTTCGTAGGAACTTCACGTTCACACGTTCACGAAGGAATACACTTGACGAAATAAAACCCTGAGTAGCGGGTACCTATCATTTATAAACTTTTATACGTTTATAAACTCTTTGACAAAAAACCTTTCAAACTTTGGGGGGCTTGAAAAAATAACGCGACTGCAGGATCAGAAAGAAGCGAGTAAAATTGTTGATGTATGCCGTTCTGCGATAGCAACCGTTGTTTCAATCGACCCGAGCTCATGACTGTATTCAGATGAAACGGATGGGGCGAAATGTTGAAACTGGCAAAAGCTCTGCGATTCCCACGAAATGGAAGGCAAAAGCTACAGGGGTAATTTCCAAGTTGGAGGGATAGGCGAAGTTGCGAATTCTTGGGGGAACCTTTCAGGTCAATGTTCAATTATTTTAGCATACAGCTGCAGGTGAAGAACTGCGTTGAACAGCTGAGAACAGTGAACTTTGGAGTGCAATGTAGCGTTTAAAAGATGAAGGGAAACCACAACTGGGGTTGAAGAGCGAACTTTGCAATATCAAGTTCAGCTATTAGCGGGTGCGAAGCTTTTCATCGAGTGTTTGCCGAGTAACCGAGTTATTATCCGGTTGAATATCCGATCGATGACGATGAGGCCGATAAAAGAGGGTGTGATTTTTTTTTTCATTCCAGCCTACATATCCCCACAGTTTCCGTGATACGAGCACATCACGAATGTGCTGGCAGTCCAGCTCCCAATTATCGACGATATGAAGCTACGTTATCGACGGTACACACGAGCGATGTCAGGGGTTACCAAACTCGTCCACTACCGATGCTTAGATTTCATGCGATGGATTGTTAGCCGTTGTGACAGGGTATCAAAATCCGGAGGTAATCATTCAGATTATTTCGAATGGTATTTAGTCGAATTACGGCTATCAACATCCATAAAAATGTTGTTTACCCATTTCAAGCAATAAAGGTCATTGAAGAGGGTGCAGAGTGCGTGGTAGAAAGTTTCAAATTTCTCTTCGGGAGAGGGAGAAAGGTCCGGTTTTTCAGTTTTTCGCTCATAACTTGAAAAGGAGAGGTCGGAGCGAAAACGGGTCACCATACAAAATTAAATTTAAAATAATTTCCTACAAGTGTTATTCCATGCATTTCTTTCCTAACTGCAACCCTCTCAGAGATATACGCTGTCAAGGGAGACGATTCTCTAAAAACGTTGGTCCCACGTTTTGGCGCCAAGTTCGCTGGACCGTCTAAACTTTTGATCTTTTCAAAAGCCGTATAGGTAAAAAAATAGGCACTTGTCTAAAAAGATGATTTTTGGCGAAACGCAAAATCCAGTGATCCCAATGTCTCAGAATCGAAAAATGGACATATGCATTAAGGTATTGATAGTACGTTTTATGCTGACTCGCGAGTGTTCCGCGATAGTTTCGAGTTTCAATTACGAATAAATGAATTTTTGAGTAGGTCGTACGCACGTAAAATGGTCGAATCCCGGATCGGTGCGAGTGTGCGTGCATCGTTGGGGATAACGTACCTTTAATCCACCGTACCCTATCATCGTTACGTTTGTTTGGGTCGGGATGCAGGGCATTGTGCCAACGACAACTCGCCGGGTTGTGCGGGGTCACCAGCGCTCGGGGTTGTTCGAGCTTATCGACCTACCCCCACCCCTTCTCTCATCCCCTCCATCGGAGCCGTTCACGACCAACAGGTGAACGGAGAGGAAGGAAACTGAAAATAATGAATTCCCATTCCCTCAAGAATAAATTCCTTTCTCGGCACGCAGGATGTCACCGTCAACCCATTTTTGCGGGGGGCCTTTTCTGTAAACCGTTTTTCTTCCCTTGTTTATTTCGCCTCGAGAAATAAACGGTTCAAGGGGAATCCATTAATATTTAAGGGCATTCCAGAATTTATTGCTTCCAACTTTGAAAATATTCGGACTCCCCGCTCAACGAGGAAAGTGGAAGTTCGCGAATAACCGACGAACAGAATTGCATCGGAGATGAGACAATGTTTTTCCAACGTCGTAAAAGTAAATATAATATCCTTATAAAAACTCTTGAAGTCGTTCCGGCTGCCTGCTCCACTGAGCGCAGTGTTCTCGAAAGATTTCGCTCTCAGCTTGAAAGAGCAGTTTTCAATATTTAAAAAACACCAGAGATACTCACTGCTTTCATATTATTCATATGCTATCATATGCTCATTATTTCCGAAAAATAATGAATTTTTCAACATTTTGAAACCCTCCTATTTAAAATAAAATTAAAAATAAATGAGATTAAAATTAGAAAAATAAATAAAAAATACGCCAGGCTCGATAACCAAGTAGGCCTTTTTTACCGCTTTTTCTTTACCGTAATATAAGCTTTGAGTTTGTCAACCAAAAAGGGCATTTTACCGAAGAAAAACACGATTCCGGCCCAGCAGAAGACGGCCGTTTTAATGAGAAACTGTATTGGACAAATAGCAAACGTGTTTGTTCTGACGTCCCCTTGAAGCCCTCAAAACGCTATGTGAGCCATTCTCTGCCGGGAAAACAAACATTTACTTGCCCTTCTCTTTAGGAACAGTAGATTTTATTGGGGAGCAATGCCCACTTATAAAAATGAAGTGGGCTGAACCGAAGAGACTTTTGTTCTTATTTGACCTTGAACTTTTGGCGAGGACGAAGTTATGACAACTTCTCTAACTTATAATAGATGATAGATCGCATGCATTTGGAAGATTTTTACAGAACAGAATATTTCGACAGCCACAGTGCAAATGCCTGTACCTAACAGTGTTTCCACACAACCGCAAACTATTTCCCTCAAGTTCGAGCAAAATTCCCTTTTTTCCCTCCAAACTTCTTTCGTTTTCCTCAACAATTTCCCTAGAGAAACGGATTTTTTCCTGCTCGTTCACTGAGTCAAGTTGACTTTGATCTCGAAGTTGATTTTGATCTCGAAGTTGACTATGAACTCGAAGTTGACTTTGATCTCGAAGTTTACTTTGATCTCGAAGTTTACTTTGATCTCGAAGTTGATTTTGATCTCGAAGTTGACGTTGATCTCGAAGTTGAGTTTGATCGAAGTTTGCTGATACTGTCACGGCACTGAACTGGTTGCAGGTTGTTGCAGAAGGACTGCATTAGCAGCAATCACCTTCAATCGATTTTTTAAGAAAATTATCAGGCTTTTGCACTGAGGCTGTCGAAATATTCTACTCTGTAAAAATCTTCCAAATGCATGTGATCTATTTTTTTCGCAAAATTCAGGTTTTTCTTCAAGAATCAGGTCAGATTCGCGGATTTTACTTTCGTCGTGTTCAGAATGAGAGATCGTTCTCTGCGACTTGGTGGATTTTCGTCGTGCGATTCATTATATAGAGTGCACCCCAGCAACAGCCTGAAAATGAGAGCCAGTCGAGGCCATCCAGCGCACACACTCATTTCCCCTCATATAAGTTTTATGACGAAAACTGCCGCAGACGATGCCGCAAAAGCTCATAAGTGGAAGTGGAAGCGTTGTATTTCGATGGAATTTGCTCCCAGTCAAGATTTACCACTTTGAAAAGCCGGAGTCGCCGCAATAAAGTCATTGTTGAGAAAGGTATCTTTCCAATAAAGGCCCGCAGTAAAAAATAACTGCACATGCATAAAAACCCGATCGTTCAGTCAAAACGTTGCTACTTAGGATACGAAACGACATTGTGGTAGTAAACATGGACAACTGTTAATACTAAAAATATTGCAAAAATAAAAAATTCCAACGTAAACGAAGAAGGTTCAGGAACAAATCATTAATCTACTATTTTCCGTTGGAAAAGTTTTCAATCATTCATTTAAGGCCCAAAACACCACATCATTCACATCATTTCTACACCCCAAAAACATCGCATTAAATGTGATGATTTAATTTAAATGACAAATTTTGTAAAACCGAAATTAGATTTTCGAGTTTTTTCAGATTTTGAATAAATTTTGACGATATGAGGTCCAATTTCGTCTTTCAATACTTATGACAATATGAATGATTTATGACATAATGAATAATCTTCGAAAAAATGATAATGAAATCGAATAGCATAAAAATTTTTTTCTTAAGGCACGTTATCGATCAAAGCAGTAGTTAAAAGCAACAAGGACTTGACTATCAGGTTAAATAACTTTCCAAAACTTGAGATTGAAATTTTTTTTGTAATATTTCCAACTTTTTACAAGCGGATTGGAAGCGACAACGACAAACCGAACTTTATAACCTAAAAACTTTTCGAGCGATAGACCGGCAATGCGGTTAGGTGAGGAAGGTTTTGCATGGCATGACGGGGTTTTAAAAAAGTTCTGCCCTCAGGCGGCAAACACCGAAATTCCGACCTTACAAACGGAGAAATGTAAATAAACGAAAAATAATGGCCGGCTCTAATTAAGCAGCGAATTTCCAACCTTGGCATTTTTACTAAGTTACCTGGAAATGTACGGAGTTTTTGGAGTTACTTTTCCAGATCGGTGCCAAAACTTTGCTAAAATGATGCACCGATAAAGCCTTAAATTTGTGGTGGTACCAGGAAGCCGGAGTCTGAAAAAATTTCATTCCGCACGCAACAGTGATTACCTCGGTTTTTGGCAAACATGAGTTGTTGGTATCACTGGATTTTTTTCCGCGGAGAATCTGATGGCACCACTGGTCTGTGCGAATTCGGGAGAAAAAGCAGCCGGAAACCGTTTTGAGCAACACTGCTTAATTTTTCTCAGGCTTGAAAAAGTGGTTATCTTTTGGTGCGATTCGAAAGCACTCAGGTCGGGTAGCGGCTCTTCTTTTCGATTATTATTCAACTTTTTTAGATTTTTACTAAATTTTCCAGTCGATAATTCAATTTACCAGTAGGTACCAGTATTTTGGGTTTCCTGAAAATTTGAAAAAATCGACAAATCACTGTTGCATGCTCAACGACGAAATACATCATGTTCGCAGTAGTTATGTGATGAATTCCAGAAAACTTTGGGGGCCATGCCCCCTTGCGCCCCCCTCCCGGGTACGGGCCTGTTGGTTCGTCATTCCCTTCCAAGGGCCATGACATGGCTCATTACGGAGTATTTCTCTTGTTTGCCGCCGTGGGCGAAATGCAAGTTCGGATAAGCATGGATGCAATGTTTGTTTCCATGTTAGCAACAGTGTTGAGGAGTAGGTACTTTTGTTTTCCCGTGTTCCCTGTCAGGGGACTCCAAGTAGGAGACAAGGCGCAGAACGTCATTATTCTCAAGGACCGAGTCCCACTTCCAGCCTGCACGTCCACCGAGCTTCCCTTTTGCTCGCATTCACCAACACAATGGCTTTCCTTCCGTCTCAAAAGCTCTCCAACTTTCGAAGATAACGTCACATTTTCTCTATCCGTTTGAGCCACCTGGGACACGACTTCGGTCCCAACATCGGAGGATTTCCTTTTACTGACGTGCGCAGCTTGCGAAGTCAGGTCAGAACCGAAGATCTTCCTTTAATTAAACCTAGTTACCTGTGGAAGCCCTTTCGGAAGGTACCTATAACAGTATCTTTCTGCCTTTCAATGGTAAATCCTAGGGGTGGATTCGGATTTAAGGCTTGCGTCTGGCAATACGAGCGTGTCCTTGGAGTCTATTTCTGGGGTAGATGAATTTCAGGACCTCGAACACCTGAATCCAGGTATTTTCTCCGGCGAAAGTTGCATGCAACTGAAATAATTGAAGCACTGATACGAAATCGGTGGGAGAGAAATTGTAGAATCCTATAATCTGAATAAAACCCCGAAAAGGAGAGAAAATACATGTCTATTCTAGCACCTTAGTGGGAAAACCATCAAAAGTAGGCAATTCATAACAATGCTGTAAACCGATATCGACGGGACCCCCCCCTCCGCAAAAAAATATTTTGACAGCCGTTTCTGAGAATCTACCGAAAAGCCTAGAGCCAAGGATAACTCCACACTTGACTAAAAATGAACTAAATTTATATTGACTGCATTGAATTTATAAGAGACTGCAGTGAATACGGTCTCAAGACCGTAAGGGCAACAAAACATTGTAATGATTTCCAAGACAATAAAAAAATATTTTTTTAGGTCATGCAGGCTGAAGGCTTTGCGACACTATGCCCAGGTATGTGAGATTCACAAACGAAGCATACACCCCCTACGTGTGAGTTTCCCAATACTGCTCATTTGCAACGAAAGCCTACATCCGAGACCCCAAAAGGCCACCCCTCACACCCCCAACCACCGCCCCACCCCTCCAGCAGGCACTTGCTTTCAGAAAGTCTTCGCCATCAAGTACGTACACTTCGCTATCCGAGAGCAGATGCAGCGCATTGTGGTCGGGCTGCTGGCTTTGATGTCGAGCTCTTCAAAACACTTCTCCACCGCCAGCCACTTTTCCACTTATCCCCAGCACCCCACATCGCACCCTTATCCGACGACACCCCGTATTTTCCAAGATACCATCGCATGGTGGAACAGTTCGGCGACAAGGAATAGTCAAATGAGCTCTTCTTCATGGTCTTGTGTCAATCTGCAGGTATTCTTCAACCGAAGTGAAGCAACTCATGGATTATGGGCGTTTTAAACCAAAATATTTGGTAAAAAGCGCTTTAATGAAATAAGTAGGATAGCATAACACATTTTAGGAAGCTCTCATTATCCGAACTGAACTCGAAAAAGGTGTTGTGGTATGACTCATATTGTAAAGAGTCTGAAATTGAATACCTACGGGTATTTTCGTGGAGAAATCTGCCCATCCCATCCTCGTCGCCACTGCCCTTGGATCCCGAAGGAATCGAAAATAATATAAGTTTTAAGGATTACTGGAGAATAATAATGAGCAGTTCGACAGTTGCCGGTAATTATATCTATTATTTTCCGGTAACAGTAGGTAGGTGTTACCTTTTTGAACCAGTGTTGCCACACATACAAGTAAATCTCCCACAAGTTGGAATCCCACAAAAACGTCTGTCCACCCAATATCTTCAATTTAAAGAATTTGGTCTCACTGGGCTCATATTGATACCTTAATGCACAGAGGGCACATTCCATTTTTATTTGATTTCGATAAATTGGTATCACTGGACTTTGCGTTTTCCCAAAAATCAGCTTTTTGGAAAAGTGCCTTTTGTGCTGTAAGGTATCGGTATGTTCTTATGGTTAGAAAAGATGGACGATCTCACAGCTAAGTCATCTCCATTTACAAATATTGAAACGCCACCTGTTCGCCACTTACCTGCCATCATCGCTCACCCTCAAGCCATCATTTCTCGAAGCCATTATCTTGGAATTGGCCGGCCTTCGAGCCACTGGTCAGACAAGTAATCCCTTCGCACGATCAATCATGCGCCACAAGCTTAGCTCAGGACGCCAGAACCACATCGGCTTTAGACAAATAGGCGCCTTGTTCTATCTCCCAGTCCGGCTACATTTCCCGGAGATTCACGTATGGTAGCATCCAAAAATGAGAAGAGAAGTCCAATGATTTTATCGAAGATTTTTTTGCGTTATCAGTTAAACAGCCAAAAGTCCCTCAAAGCTCGGAGTAATTACGAAAATTACCGCTGAAAAGCCCGTCAAATTGTTAACAATCGGTACTTGGGGTGTACAGCACTGCGTCTACTGTGACCTGCCTGGCGGAAGCACGGTCTCATGTGGAAGTACAGAATCCAAGTATCGATAAGGGGTGATCGATCTTCGACGGTGTGACCCGCTTCTCATTTTCGACGCTTTGGCAGAAGACATTTTTCGACGCACTGCCGCGTAGACGCAGAGCCGCACTCCCGGTACCTATTTGCAAAATTCTAAATAAAAAACGAGAAAACTGGCCCATAGTCGAGAATAACTCAATTTTTGGAAATTCCCATTTTTGCAACGTACGTTGAGGATGAATCTGTTGGCAATGGAGATGGCCAACTTGGAATTCAGCGAGAAAATTTTCAAAACCCTACAATTAAACTCGACAGTCAAACAGTGCTGAAATACTGAGCTCTCAGCGAAAAGCGCGTTTTCCGCATTCGAACTTCGATTTCCAGGTAATGAGTGAGAAAAATGCGAAAATGACCCTTGGATAGCTGACATTCTGGGACAATCGTTCCCGGAACGTGCATGAGAATCATCCATTCATTTCTCTTCCTAAACGCGCGTTTTGAAAATTTTAATTTTTCAAATTGAGCATTTCTCGACTTTTTCCCAATTTTCTGCTTATTCAACTAAATTCTGAAAGCTGCAATCACCGTAGGTAAGATTACTAGAAATTTAACCGGCTTTCCAACGGTATCCTCATTTTTGTTTTCATCCGTTTTACTGGAACTCAGTCGAAAACACGAAGAAAATCTTCGAAGCAAAAAAATTGTACTTTCTCGAGAAAAATTTCATACAACAAAAATTGTAGCGAAAGAGCGGAAACAACGCTTCATTTCAGACAATCCCAAGTGTGAACAACCTGTATAATTATCTCTCAACGCAGAGTCGCAAGTTCTTGAACAGCGATACAGACAACGTTCGAAGGAATGGCAAAAAAAAATTACCGAAGAACGGTAATGAACAATAAAACCACTTGCGCATGTCATCTTCAGAAATGAGAGCGATAATTGCTCCAGGAATTATCCCAGATTGGGCAGTTTCATCCCCTTGAAGAACTCGTCCTTGCCAGCCCTTATTGCCTCAGGTTTTTATACCCCTTCATCAAGGGAATGGCCTCGCCGTTTACCCCAGCGGTTGAACATAATTATTTCTCATTCCAACGACGGGGATAACAAAGTCTTTAAGTGCTGACCGAGCCGAGCCAAACTGCGTAAGCCATCGATTAATTGATCAACAGTTTGAGGCTCTTGGCTTTGAACGAGTTAGCCGAAATGTGGGCTATTAGCCGATTGCTGTCGAAGCGAACTCAAATGAGAGACATTTTTCTGATAAAGTTACATAGGCGTAGTTGCAGATTTTTTTACTAATCCGAACATTCTGCCGGTGCTGCCACCAGTAGAAAATTAAAAAATAGGTTCCACATTATTTTCCTATTGATAGTAAAAGTGTAAAACCTCGTAAGTCTCAATTTTTGATAAAATAAGGATTTGAGCTCTATGGGTAGTATTTGAGCCGTAGATCCATCAAGTGAAGCCGGATTCCTCTGTCACATTTCTTCTCTGTGGCCACGTGCAATAACCTGCAAGTCAAAACCTTCCAGAGGTGTTGCAAAAACTAGCACGTTTTCTAGGTACCCTGACAAATTTCTGAATTTGGACTTGAAAGGATTTACACTTTTACTAAGTATCGCTATGATTAATTATTTTTGGGGTTTCCATATTTTCGACTTCAGCGCTCTAAAAACCGTTGGATCCAGCTTGAAGTGATGTTCGGTTGAATTGCGAATAATGAGTCTTCAAGTGTGAAGGGCGTCAAAGTTTGAGAAAGTTTCGGCTCCTGTTTTCAAGTTCAACTCAAAGGAGAACCCGCAAATTGACCTTTTTGAAAAGTTCGCATCACGTTCGTACCATTCGAAGTTAAATCGACTCGAGCAGCCCGTTATGCCATAAAGGGAGAAAGACGGTTTTTGTGTATCAACCGAAGTCCCCGGTGGGTTCGGAAAAAATTACCTAACTCGATGTACGGCGTAAAAAAGTTACTACCCTTGGGTGGAAAATACATTCGCTCCTATCTACGAAGAAAGCGCTGAAATACCAAGTTGCTCCAGAAAAGCGTAAGAACTGCAAAGATAGATTTATTACGCCGGGGAAAATAACGCCGGAAAGGAAGGGCGGACGATCTGCGGGGAGGAAACACAAACCGGACGCGACCTGACTGCCTCGACGGTTGCGAGTCCACCCCGTACACCCACGAGTACACCCCTCAAAACGGTACAATACCTGAGGGTGAATGTTTCATGAACCGAGGGCCGGTATGTCGAGGGAGAGGGCCATTAAAAATTGAAATGGGTACAACGACTACTGCGGTTTCATTAAAGGGGACTGGTTTGATTTTTGATGGTAAAATTGAAGTTTGATTGATGAGATTTGAAATTGGAATATTAATATTGGGAAAGAATCGGATATCATAGTTGTGCCGTGTTCAGTGCCGTGACCCTATCAGCAAACTTCGATCAAACTCAACTTCGAGATAAAACCCAACTTCGAGATAAAACTCATCTTCGAGATCAAAGTCAACTTCTAGATAAAACTCAACTTCGAGATCAAAGTCGACTTCGAGATCAAAGTCAACTTCGAGATCAAAGTCAACTTCGAGATCAAAACTCATCTTCAAGTCACTTTGAAAGTTCACCTTCGAGATGAAGTCAACTTCGAAGTTCAAACTCAACTTAGAGATCAAAGTTCAACTTAGAGATCAAAGTCAACTTCGAGATCAAATTCAACTTCGAGATCAAAGACAACTTCGAGACAAACTCAACTTCGCGTTCAAATTCAACTTCGAGACAAACTCAACTTCGAGATCAAACTCATCTTCGAGATCAAAGTCAACTTCGAGATCAAAGACAACTTCGAGATCAAACTCAACTTCGAGATCAAAGTCAACTTCGAGTTCAAACTCAACTTCGAGATCAAAGTCAACTTCGAGTTCAAATTCAACTTCGAGACAAACTCAACTTCGAGATCAAAGACAACTTCGAGATCAAAGTCAACTTTGAGTCAAAGTCATCTTCGAGATCAAAGTCAACTTCGAGTTCAAATTCAACTTCGAGACAAACTCAACTTCGAGATCAAACTCAACTTCGAGATCAAAGTCAACTTCGAGTTCAAACTCAACTTCGAGATCAAAGTCAACTTCGAGATCAAAGTCAACTTCGAGATCAAAGTCAACTTCGAGATCAAAGTCAACTTCGAGATTGAAGTCAACTTCGAGATCAAAGTCAACTTCGAGATCAAACTCAACTTCGAAATCAAACTCGAAGAAAAGAACCTCAGAAACTCAACTCAAAAACTTGGCCCGCAAACTCGACCAATAAACTCATCCCACAGACTCAACTTGGTAACTAAACTCTCATACTCAACCCGCAAACTCAGCAAACAAGCTCAACTCACAAAATTCAATAGTACTCACACACTCAGCTGTCAAACTTAAGACCTGAACTCGACGCTCAAACTCAACTGAAACTCGAATCCAACTTGACCGAACTCACCTGACCCACTCAACTCTCAAACTTAACTCAAAAACTCAACTAACCAACTCCCAGTGAGTAGAAACAACCTATAACTAACCAACCTATCTGAGTGAGTTGGAAAGTTGAGTTCGAGAGTTGAGTTTGAACGTCGAGAGTTGTAGAGTGAGTTTGGGAGTTGAGTTTGTCGTTAGAGTTAGTGAGTTAAGTTTATGAGCTGAGTTTGAGAGTTCAGTTTGAATGTCAAAGTACTGAGTTGAGTTTGTGATTCGAATTCGAGAATAAAGTTTGCGAGCGTAGTTTGTAAGTTGAGTTTGAGAGTTGATATAGAAAGTTGAGTCGTTGGTTTGAGTATGTGACTTTAGTTTGAAAATAGTTTTTGAGCTGAGTTTGAGAGTTGAGTTACTTAGTAGTTTTGCTTTGTGAGTTGAGTTTGAGAATAAAGTTTGAGGGTTGAGTTTGAATGTCAAGTTTGAGAGTCGAGTTTGAATGTCGAGGTTGTAAGTTGAGTTTAAGAGTTGATATAGAAAGTTGAGTTTGTGACTTGAGTTTAAGAATAAAGTTCTGAGCTGAGTTTGTAAGTTTTAGTTTGAGAGTTGAGTTAGAAAGTTGAGTTTGTGGTTTGAGTTTGAATGTCGAGTATGTAAAATGAGTTTGAAGGCTGAGCTTGTGGTTTTAGTTTGTGAGTTGGGTTTGAGGATGAAGTTTGAGAAATGAGCTTGTAAGTGGTTTTTGAGAATAATTCTCAAACACCACTTACGAGCTAGTTTTTGACAATTATTCTCAAAAACCACTTACAAGCTAGTTGACTTGTGATATTATGCTAGTTGACTTTGAGAATTGTATTTCTGGGTTGAGTTGGTGAGTTGAGTTTGCGGTTTGAGAATGTGAGTTGAGGTTGAGAATGAAGTTTTGGAGTTTAGTTTGTAAGTTGAGTTTAAGAGTTGCGTTAGAAAGTTGAGTCTTTTTGGTTTGAGTTTGTGAGTTCTGTTGGTGAGCTGAGTCAGTGAAGTTCGTAAGTTCTGAGGGTTCAATTTCTGAGATGAGGTTTCGAGTTGAGCCAATAAGTTGAGATTGTGGGTTGGGTTTGTTAGTTAAGTTTGCGTGTTGAGTTTGTTGTATAGGTGAAATGATTTTGTAGGTTAAGTTTGTAAAGGATGGCGTTTTATTGGAACGGCGGTTGGAAGTAAATGTAGAGAAAAATGGCCCACTTAAAAAAAGTTAATTTCCAATTTGTACTTTCTGGGGATAAATTTTCCTGACTCTCATTCTTGGCATCAAATGTGTTGTTTACAGTAAGTTTCTCTTTAGCCTTTTTGTGTCAAGACCTCAAATGAGTTTCGCGGATATATTTTTCTCTCTCTAGACTTTTCACTCAACCCTCGGACGTTATGACACACGTCAAATGCCAGGTCCAGTAATATCGGCATGCCCGATGCAAACGGCGGCCACGTCCTCAATCACTTCTCAAGCGACGTCACTTCCTGAAAGGACCTTTTACGAGTCCGGAAGGACCTCTTGATTAAAACTGAACTTCACCACGCCGAAGACTTTTATTTGACCTGCGAATTTAGTACTTTCTATTACTTCCATGTTTACGAAGTGAATGTACGTATTGTAATCGTCCTAAAATTGAAAATTGGATCGGATATACAGAACATTTTTTCAATAATTGAAAATATTGAAAAATAAAATTATTTTATGCTTCCTAAACGATTCTGTCCGTCTGTGGTCCTTCACAAAAATGACCATAGCTCCCTCAATTCTTAACATTTTTTCAAATTTCTTGAACTGGAACGTTCGACTCGGCAAGACCTACGTAACACCCCGTTTAACCGGAATTCGAATCACTCACGCTACTTCCGATATATTTGCACTTCTAGGGTTTTCTATTTTACTTTTTTCTGGCCACAAAAAATAAACCGATTTTAGCGTTATTGGTCTTAAAATCGTTGTTTTACTTTGCAGAATACATGGATATTTTTTATATTCCTGTAACTCAACGTACCTATTTGAATTTTGGGCGGATTTTAAAATTCCACGGTGTTTAGTTCTCTAATATCATTTAATTCGTCGAAATAATGCCAGGGATGCCATGAACGTAGGCTATGGACCAAATTTTTCATGGCGTAATCGAACCCACAACTCTCAGGTATGCGCACCTATGTGGACGTGTTGTATCCACGTTTTGTGGCGTATTTCTACTCTATGCGAGTTTTAAAATTGGAACACTATGTTTTTTGATATTTATGACCTAAACACCCTCAAAATATGATCAAATAGTGCCATTTTTTCGTTTCAAAATATTGAGTGTTATCTACGCACCACTGGTTGGAAAACTTAATTAGGACTGAGTTTTTGATGTTTTTGTAACATGAATTATATTGATTCCCCACAATTGATATATTGGTACCCACCACTCAGGGTTTTATTTCGTCAAGTGTGTTTATTAAGTTCCTACGAACCTCTGATTAAATTTGTGAGTATAAAGTCATAACTGACTGATTTAAAAAGTAAATTGATTGAAAGGTAGGTTTAAGAATTCTCATTACCTACTGCGATTCTCATTACCACGACCGTATCAATTTTATAAATTCCACTTTGAAGGCCTAAGATTGGAATAGAGTTGCGTCTTGAGTTGATAGCTTCAACGTCCTGTAAAAATGTCTAACATTGTATAATCTAAGATTGTCCATCTTTGCAGATCCTTTACAGATTATAAATCGGATTACATCTTGTAATCTAAGATTACATTCTTTTTCCGATCCAATAAAGACGAAGAAATTGACACTCAGAGGGAACTGTTAGGAAAGTTTCTTTCATACGAGTATCCCCACCCCTAGCAATCCTCCCATTCAAAGGAATGCTGCGAAAATTAAACCACCCCTTCGATCGAAAGCGCCCCTATGCCTACATACGAGCGTAAGCGTCTGGTAGTGCCCAAATAATGACCGAATGGGGTGGCAGATTTTGGTTTTTTAGGTCCCAACAAGGGTGAGACAGAAAATAGTTTGCGTTTCGGTGTGCACGACTCGAAAACCTCCTCCAATGAATTTTGGACATTTCATTGGGGTAAAAAATAACGAAGGAATTCAATCTGAAACCAGAATTGCAAAATTAAACAAAATAGGCCCTTTGATGGGCCTTCAAAAAAATAAATTCCTAGCAGCTTAAATTTCTCAATTTTTTAGGAGTTTCTCCAAGTTCTTGAAGAATTTTTCAACTTGCTTCCTAAAAACACTTGCAATACTATGTATCTTGTTATATATGACATATACGTCGTTTCGCAGCTCATAGAACCCAAGGCGAGCAATCACGTAGGCACTATATTGACACACGTAGGTGATTTCGTAATTAAACATGCGTACTCGATCGTGTGTGCGAATAATATTCGTATATCGCGATAATAAATAAATCGAAATAGAGGTAGAGTAGCAGTTCTCCATTTGGGAACAAGGATGCTATATTATGGAGCCCTTACCTCGGAAAATGAGCTTAGCTAATTTGTCTCCTTTGATCTTGGCGACGTGGAATTGCTTCAGCTTCACCGACAGGGACATCGCGACCGGTGCTTTGTGAAAGGTCGCGCGCCACTGGGCTTCCCGAACTCCCGCCTCCGACCGCCCCCCGAGGGGCGTACGCGCCTGCCCCGGGATGACTGACAGTCGGCCAATGTGCGCTACGCTAATCAACAGTATTGTGCCAAATTTGGACTATTCAAGTCGTGAAGAAGCGTCGGATTTAGCGAGGTGCTTGTTTCGAAAATCGCTCAAAGGATGCACAAGCGGTAACGTTTCCATTCAAAATTAATGCAGGAGCAGCTTTTCTTCGTGGAGGAACTATTCACCCAACATGAACTGTCTGCTAGTGCGCCTCTCGTACTCAAAAAATTGTTTGGGCGCCAAACGAGCCAAAAAAGCGCTAGAAAACGGGGTAGTTCGAGAAAGTAGCTTCGGTTTTCGGGGATTTTCGACCAGAAGGGTTGAACTTTTGTTCAGAATAGGGATAGGATTTTTTGTAGCCTGTTAAATTTCCAACAATTTGGTATAATCGAAAGTTTGTTCAACATTTTATTTCCGAAGAAATTTCAAATTTTTTTTTTTGAAAAATGTTCAACTTTTTTCGCTTATATTTCGAGGTCGGTCAAAAATTGAAAACAACGAATTCTGATGGCTGAGGAAATTTCCAACATTTTTCGACTTGTGCAAATTTTTTGTCAAACGACTCCAAAACGGGGTAGTTTGGGAAAGTACCTTCGGGTTTCGGGGATTTTCGACCAGAAGGGTTGAACTTTTGTCGAGGCTAGGGATAGGATTTTTTGTAGCCAGTTAAATTTCCAACAATTTGGTATAATCGAAAGTTTGGTACAAAATTTTATTCCCGAAGAAAGTTTAAATTTTTTTTTTGTGAAAAACATTCAATTTTTCAAGTTTTTTGCTCATATTTTGAGAAAGGTTTAAAATCGAAAGTTGAAAACGACGGATTCTGATTGCTGAGGAAATTTCCAAAATTTTTGGACTCCGTGAAATTTTTCGTCAGCCGACTCCTTCGTGCCGAATATCCGCCTCAAAGATGACCGTATGCAGAGAACTAAGATATACCTATGCAGTAGGTTGGAAAGCACCTCTGTACCTAAGTAGGTAGGCACTTCTCTGTAGGCCTTTATTACCCCTTTTGCTCGATTACCTCACCTTTTTCGAGCAAGGTGCCAGCTCTTCCTCACACCTGTACATGGTGCTTCACGGGGATGGGATTAGATTTTTATTTTGTGGAATTTCGGATTCAAAATCGCAAAGGAATGTCAAAAATCACCTAAATACCAGAAATATACCAAAGCATTTCTAGAATATCATCCTTTAGCTACATTTCGCAATGTCTGTTTTTTATTTCCATGAAATAATCAAGTTATCCGGCGTAGAAGAATGCGATGGAAAATCCGCGTTAGAAAAGTAGGCATTAACCACGTAGCTTTCAATTAGGTTTCAGAGGAAAAAGACAAAATGAAATCAACCTGAACTGATTAGAATCATCAATCTTCTCTCTTCTTCGTAATTGTCTTCTTTCTTCGCGTTATCTTCCTCGAAAGCTACACACCTCGTTTCCGCTCTTGTTATCTTCTTAATCAGGGAACATTAGCTAAAATTCTGCTGTAGGCACTCGTAGGCTTAGGCAATCATGAATATAATTCTGACGCGCTCAAAGATGAAAAATAGAATGATTTAAGGGCCATGGAGTGGCCAGCGATGTGAGAAACGAAAAGAAATATTTTCCAATATTGTGGAGCTATTTTTGCCAACCGAGCCAACCAATTTTTGAGCAGCGAGGCCTTATAGAGTTCAGAATTTTGGCGGGACCAGGAAGCAGGAGCTCGCCTTTGCTCATCCAGGATTTGGACCGGCTCCTTGTAACCTTCGCACGTGGGCTTCGTGTCACAATGGCTGAGGAGAATGACCCTAGAGCTAGCTCGAGTGTTGCAGCCGAAGGAACCTTTGGAAGGAAGGTCCGAATCCTGGATGAGAGCTCCAACTTTCAGTCCGACACAGCTCCGAGGCCTCCAAGGGCGCCAAAACAACCCAAGGCCCAGATTAACCCCAGTTGCCCTAAATGATAGGTAGGTAAAGGTAGGTGTTTGTTTCATACCTGAGGACGATCTGCGAGGATGAGATGTCTTGAGAGCGGAGTACAGTCAGGTACAAAAAGAGATCGTCGATGACTTCCGTCGCTAGAGCGCTGAAACAGACCTAACTACTTCATGATCAGACTATCAATTTGAAAATTTCAATGGCGAAATCAATATTTAATATTAATTCAAAATGGCGATTAGGTTTGTTCGGACTGTACCACAAGCAATTCACCCAATCATATGGCTTGGTTTTGTTCGGCGTCGCAGCGATTACTCCGAGACTGGCCTTCCAAACAAATCTGGACCTGCAGGACCGTTGCAACCAGTCAGCTTGAGGGGAAGATACAAAAATGTACAACAACCAGAAGCCAAGAAGGTGGCGATGAAAAAGCTTTACAAGGGCAAACCAAAATCTTCAGTGGCGCAGGGTCCGCTTGAACGATATCAGGGCCAACAGTGCTACCTAAATTAGACATCGAAATCATTTTAAGAAAAAAATCCCGCAACTTGGGCTAGGTTGTATACCTAGCCCAAGTTGCGGGATACTGTATGTATTGCAGTTTTACAAGAATCTAAAAAATAATATTTTTTCAACTCCCTGAGCTCGATGGGTCATTGATATTATTGTTAATTTCATCCGCGTGTCACTGAAGCTTCCTAGAAACGATGATAATTATAGGTAGGTGGTCCTGCTCGTGCAGTGTTTGTTCCCGGCAGAAAAATAATACTGATTTTTGTACCATCTTGGTGGAAGAGACTGGAAGTGACTGGTGTTGACTGAGGCAGATGCCGCCAAAAGTCTGGCTCAGGTCATCCCTTCCACGTGTGGGAGGCTTTCTGTGGAGTCTCCGTGTGCGTACCCCCACCACGAGGATGCTCCTTTCGACATTCCTCTGACTGAAAACGAGGCACCGAGGTACCTAGTTGTCCGTATTTCAGTGTAAAACAGCGGACCGACCGGTGAAGATATCCGTGAGCGAATTTTTCGTGACGCTATATCGACGCGGGAGACGCTATACGGTGAGTGGCTTTTTTAAATTACTACGTCAAATGCGGTATAAATTTTTTTGCAAATTGTTAGGCATCTTTAGATTGCATTATAATTACATAGGCATGAACACGACTCGTTCACTGAGCCATTTAAATTTAAAACCCCGAGTGTACAGTGACGAAATAATCGAACAGGACAGTCCACGTAAGCATCCAAGCTACGAGAAAGTTTTTTTCCATATTAACAGAATTTAAAGGGCCTGTCAGTCCGTCCAATGGTGGATCTTTTTAAAGGGGTTACCTTCTCACTATGTCCTCGCGTTTACTGGGGGGGGGTCGTTGGCCGTATCTTATCTTATCTCTATCCCCATAAACGAACCAATGGGAACCAGATGGGACCTGATAATACGTTTCGTAGTTTATCATCTTTTTCTACCCACCCTCAATGCGTAGGTAACCTACCCTCAATCTAGTCGTTCGATGTTTGACGGTATGGTGGGGGAAGCCAAACAAGGTAAATCCCTCATGCCGCCATCTTGTGCGCGAACTGTTCGCAGAGAACGAAATTTTCATGATCGAAATGCTCATGACATGAACTTCGTCCCTACCTCTAGAGGGAACGGAATGCGTTCGGAAGCTTGGGATCCAATGTACCTAGACATAGCCTTTGGCCTTAGAGGGCGGCAGGGCACGCCCGGGACAACCTCGGTCATCGGGCGCAAAACACCGCCTGGCTTACTTTCCTTCGCTTTTTAAGTAACCTCAAAAAAGCCGAGGTTTTCAAAATATCGGGTTTTTCCAACTTTGAGAGAATAGCAGAATAAACTGTCAAACAGAAAATGAGCGTTCAAAGATCGAAGTCGGTTCAGTATCTAAAACGCAATTTGAGGAAATCTGAGTCCGAATTAGGTAGGTATCAAGCTGATTTTGACCTCCCAGCACTTTTTCTCTTTTCGAAATCAAACCCCTCGATGACGATTAACATCGCATACGACTTTGTTCCTTAATTTCGAAAACGTCTACTTTTTTTAGGTTAGTTTAGGTGCAGTGACACTCGAGCAACCTTCAGAACGTTTCGACCACCCCACCTAACCTAACCTATCAGACCGCTGGGCTATGAGTCAGTGCCACAAGGATTGCCAATTGCAACAATCGATTCCTGAGGGAATCGAATTTCCGGTCTTTTTGAAAAATCGATGGTAGTTGTGCACTGGTTTTTAATCCTTCCAGACCGTATTCAAGTCCATCTTTTCATGAAAAACAGTTCACTGAACTACAAAAAAAACACATAAATTAAATGTCATCCATTCCTGCCAAGAAAATCATGGGTTTAGGGCAAGAGTTCATTGTCGACTTTTTGACTCAGTTTCATTTCGAGCTCTAGCGCTTTCGGCCATTTAGCCATCTTCAGGAGCTATTCCTGACGTATCGAAAAAAAATTGAGACCCGGGCCAAGATCTATCACAGCCACAAGATGGAGTTAATGCACAGAATAAAGAATTTAAAAAAAAATCGGGTTTTTTATACACATATTATGGGATTGAGATTATGAAAAAACGTAATTTGGATACTCCCTTTATCAAATACAGACTTGAGACAATGAAATCTCAGCATTTTTCTCTGAATGCGATAGCAGATGCGACAACAAATTATGGTGATTTATGTGGATTTCATTTTCCTCTATTTTGCAGACGGTATTCAAAATACCTACCGACAGTCTGAAGAGCGATGACGATTTTAGAACTGAACAGGCTGAAAAACGTCGACGACGAGAATTCAGATGGTAGGCCACTCGAACTTTTTTGTTTTGTTTTCCACTTATCCCACGTGACGTATTAGTCAGCACTCGGTCGATTTATGTAGTTATGGAATGTGATAGGTTTGGTTGGTATTTAAGATTCAGGTCAGATACCTGATCAGATATTTTCACCGTGGATGAGACAAATTTTCTGATTTTAGAAATTTTCGTAGACGTGGAGACGGTCGAGGAGAAAGCGCCGCAAAATGGAACGTCTTTGGAACAGGACCATAACCTGGTCCCAATGGAGGATGCTGTCCCAGGAAATGGAACCGGGAACTGTCCCGTTGAGGCCGAAGGAGCAGGATGTGTCCTGGAACAGTCACCGACAGAAGAGCCGGCCGATGTCCTTATGGCGGCAAAGGATACAGGATCAGATCTCACGAAATCAGAAGAAACGGCCGATGTTCAAATCACAGTGACGGATCCAGTTCCAGAGCAAGTACCCGCTACAGCCCCTGTCCCTACAGAAGATTCATCCGGTTCACCCGCTGACGAACGACTTGTTCCCGAAGACGAACGACTAGTTCGAGAACTGTCGGAATCTGCCTACCCGATCGTAGTGATCGAACGACTGTCACAACAAACTATAGATATGCGAACGAGTGAGTAGAAACCGAATTTCTCCTCTATTTTCCAATTTCGTCAATGTTTTCGACAAGGAAAAGGACAAGGAAGGTTTTCTCCTCCCACAAAGTCGATTTTGACCGCATTGGGCGGATTTTGAATTTATCGTTGTTGTTGCTTTCACTGGACACGCACTTTTGAGTGACGTCACATCGGAGTAGCAGCGGGGCCAGGAAGCTGGAGCTCTCCCGTAATGCGGGACTGGGACCAGTCCTCCGATTCTAACCTTTGGGCTGTGAGCCTTCAGCACCTGGTCACAATGATCATGATGGGCTGTGGCTGTGGATGATGGTGTTCTACAGCTCAAGAAAGTGCCCATCCTTGGAGTCAGCCGGTCCAAATTCTGGAAGAGCGATATGAGACGGCTCCTGCTTCCTGGTCCCACCGAGACTCCGCGCCAGCCCCGCTCCCCAAAATTTCGAAGCCGTTCCGCATGTGATGGTTGGCTTCAATATGCGGAATAACCCAAATTATTGATAAATATCACTGTAGAGGTCCCGCTAACGATGTTTGTCGATCACAAACTTATCAGAATTAAAATTTCAGCACTCTAAATTGAGGCGTTGATAGCCAGAGTGGACCATTCCACAAACTGTCCAAAAATGAGTTATACAGTGCAATGGGTCTATGGTTGCTCTATCTATCGAATTATTATTAAAATTTGACTCGTTCTCGAATGTGCTAAGAGAGAGCGCAACTTTTCAAATGGTCCGTCTGCAAATTGGCCGCCGATTTTGATGGCCAGAGTGGACTTTGTGGCTTGTAGAAATGTCCCTATGGTTCATGAGTCATCTGTTCACCCAAGAATGCTTGTATTTTTTTCTTCAAAACACCATAACAAGGCCCTTAATCAATTACAAAAAATTAGTCGAAATTTTCAAATGCGATTTTCTCAGTTCAACACCTGTGTGGAATGGTCCACTCTGGCTATCAACGCCTCAATTCATGTTGGGGTAAAAGCTCACATTTTCTACCAGTTATTCGGAGAATGGCAATTCATCCGAGCCACAGGACGAGTGTTAAGCCTTAAATTTAAATTCTAAATTTTTAGGACTTCGACTCAAGAGGCAACGAAGGTCGTCAGTCTCCGACAGCGATGATGACGACGGCGATGATAATTGGACTCCTCGGCCTAGGGTTAGTCGTTTTTTGTGCCTCAGATTAAAAAAATTTGATTTCGGGACATTTTCACGAATTTGTCCCCAAAAAGAAGCAAACATTCAGAATTTTTGTCGTCTTAATATTCTTTGGATGTTGGTAAAAAATTATTCACTCTTTTGCAGCAATACAACTCCCGATCGTCACATTTCCCCAAAGAAAGCCAGTAAGTAATATTTATTTTTATTAATTTTGTAATTTATTATTTTCCGATTGGTGATGATAGTAAATTGATATAGATTTTGGGTGTTGAGCTCATTTACTTGAATCAATCAATGACATGGCGTCTTATGGCAGGGAACGGAAATTAGGCATGATGGTGCAGGTTTTTGACTCAATTGATATTTTTGTAATTTTTTGTTGTAGCGAGACAGTTCTTCGACGGATCGATCAGACGCTTGCAAAGTTTTACGATTTCACGGCCGAAGCTCGAAAACGGAAAGTCAAGTCGTATTACGATTCACTTCAATTCGAACAAAAACTCAGGTTTGTTTTGAGCTGTTACATTTTTTCGCAAATTATGATGCGTTGTTACCTTTCCTTCCTGTATTGTGGGCCGTTCGACACGTGGGGGCCTCAGATTTATTTCTGCAGACTCTTCTATTTTTTCGTGGAAATATTCAGAGTTGCTTCTTATCATTTTTACTTATGAGATTTTTGTTCTATGTTTCAGATGGCTGCCCAAGGCACGCTATTCCTACGTACACGCGAATCTACGACGCTGCTCACGTTCGTAATTTTAGCTAAATCAGCGAATAAGCTCGGTAGAACGCTGCGAATTTTCAAGTAAAGCATTTTATGCTTACAGAGGTAAAGCATACTTTGGAAAAGAACTACGCTGATGATGCAGCAATTACGCTAATCGGCCGGTCAAGGTCTGTTGTATCATTGTACATTAACGGGTCCCCCCCTGCCCCCCTAGGGAGGAGATGGGTACCCTCAGGTGGTCGAATACCCCTTTTCATATTAAGTTTACCATTTATTTGAAAACTCGACTGAAGTTGATAACCCAAGCAATTTTTATTTGTTGTGATTCTTATGATTTGGTGCTGAATTATTGGTTCATTTTTCTCAAGAAATGAACCTTTTTAGATTAATTTCACTTATTATCATCCGTAATTGTCCGACTGTCTACGGATATTTTGTTTTATCCGACTGACGATTTTTCAAGTGCCTTACAGGAGCAATAAGCGCATAGACTGATATATTCGTACATGTAAATTGAGTTACCCATGTGCTGCATACCTATGCGGCTTAACATCGATATTGTGTTCATCCGTCGTTTTAGAAGCTGAATTGTTATCTATGTAATGCAACATTTTTCTATCATTGTGAAGTAATGATTAATGAAGAACTGTAGAGTACCATTATATTAAAATTTTATGCCACTTTTCCGCTCTACGTAACAGGATATCAAATGTAACAATTTATCAAAGAGGTCTGTCCTTTAGCTCAATTGCCGCAATTTTTGTTAAATAAATTTTTTTGAGAGCCTTAAAAAAAGTGAAGTTTTTCCGTATTTTCGACGTTGTCCCAGTAATACGGCCATAAGTCCCCCTAATTTCGGAGTAGTTACAAAAATAAGGATACCGTTGGGAAGGCCGTTAAAATTCCCATAAATTCGCAATGTTCCCAGTTTTCTAATATCAAGTAAAGAAAGTAAAAAATGGTGCTTAACAAAGAACTGCTCATTTTCACGTTAAACTGCTCTTCAATTCTCAGTTCGAACGTTGATTTCCCTTCTAATAAAAGGGGTAAGTACAAAAATGATAATACCACGGAAAGGTAACATTCTTACCATTCTTAGGCAGTTTTTCCAGGAAATGTTTCCTATTTTTTCTACACCCAACCCGTCAACTGCGCGACGAAAACACGGTCAACGTTAAGAATTGAGCAATACTCAACTTTTAGCACAATTTTCCGCTTTCTTAACTAAATGTTAGGAAACCGCAAATACGGCAGTTTTATGGCAAATTTAACGGCCTTTCCAACGGTATATTTATATTTGCAATTACTTCAAGATTTGAGGGACTTCTGGCCATTTAATTGTAACCAAAGTCGAAGACGCTTTCACGCGTTTACGACATTGCCTCAGTTGAATGGCCGTGAGTCCCCTAAATTTCGGGGTAATCGCAAAAATAAGTATACTGTTGGAAAGGCCGATAAATTTCCCATAAATCCATAGCATTCCCAGTTTTTCAACATCCAGTTAAAAAACTAAAAAATTGGGCCTAATTCAAGAGATGCTCGATTCTTAAAAAATTACCGTGTTTTTGACATGCGTTTACATAAGAAAAAAACTAAAAGCAGCCCAGCCAATAATTTAATTTGTCTATTCAGGCGGAAAATCAGCGTTGCAAGGTGGAGAATAAGAAAAAGTAATGAAATAAAAGAATCTAATCACGTAAAACTTATGGCATAATTATACAAATCATTCTTCCTGAGGAAGGGACTTCTTCTTTTTCTTCTTCTTCTTCTCCGAAACTGGTTGCTCGACATCTTCGGCGGGTTCGATTTTCGCCTTCTTTCCCGACGATTCGCCTGCAAAAATCGCGAATGAAAATTACAATGGATTTATAACATATCACACACACACATAACACATCGCATTTTTTTAATTGAATACATAATAGAGAGAGAATTACCATCGAAAGTCTCTCCGTTCGTCTCCTCTTGAACGTCCATCGACTTCTTCTTCTTTTTCTTTTTACCAACTTCGCCTTCCGTTTTCACTTCGACCGGTTCCGGAGTTTCCACCTTGATTTTCTTCTTTTTCTTAGGCGGACTGTCTGCTCGAGACGGAAATTAAAATTTTACAATACAAGTCGAAAAAAAATGTGATTTTTCAAAAGGAATAAAATCCACGTTTTTCAACCTTTGATAAATGTGAACATTTTAGAATGAAAAACCGACAATTTATTCAGGACATTCCCACCGTGAAAATGAACAACCCCAAAAACAGGAGAAAAGATGTAAAACAATTCTAATTTATATTGAAAAAAATAAAATAAAATAAAATGTGAAAAAATTTTTGGGTTTTTTTAGAAATAATATCAACTTTTTTTTGAAATTACGAAAGTTATGGGTAACAACCAACCTGAAGGACCCGGAGTAATGTCCTCTATGAGTGGCTTCGTATCCTCGCTTTCGTCTTCGGATTTAATTTTTCTCTTAATACCTGCGACATCAGCGTTGTCAGGATAATGCAACACTTCCCTGCAATCGAAGAAATTTTTCCAATCGTTCAATAGAAAAATACATTTTTTTTAAATTTTCTAACACATCAATTAACTGTGTTAATTGTTCTTCATTTCAATTTTTTCCCCTCGATAACTCACTTTTTCGACTGGTATTTCTCGAATTTCGCCTTGGCCTTGGCCGAGCCGGAGATTTTCCTCAGATTCCCTTCTTCCAGGATTTTCAATCTGGTTTCAAGTTTGGCCCGATGGTTGATCCCGAGTTCGGCCACGGCTTCGTCCCCTTCGCCCAGCGCGTCGACACGGGCGGCCAGCGAAGCTTTGGCGGCCAAAGAACGCGACATCTGAAGGGAAATGGTCAATACATATTACAATTTTCGAACACTAACATTGTTTGAAATAAAAAAAATTAAAAAATTTTTAATAACTCTTTCAAAACTTGAAAAATGTTATTAAAGAAATTAACCTAAACGTTTTAATTTAATTGATAATCAATTTAATAGATTTACCTATTTAAAAAATTGAATTAATGTTATTGTAATCAATCAAATAAATTGATTATTAATTAAATTAAAACATTGAGTTATCTTTCATTTATTAATGAAAAATTAAATCACTTAGAAAAGTAAATTATTGATCAAAACAAAAATTTTAAAAATCAAACATTTTTACATTGAAGAAAGGGCATTAGAGGGCATTAGAGTTAATCTAAAATCGACACACAAAAATCAGAAATCCTTCGTTTCGAAGTAAGTAACACATATTTTGACGTTCCCATCATTTTTATTTTCACTCTATAAAGCTCTTTCACCGCTTAGGCCTCTTTATCGAGGTCCTATTTCATTAGCATCTGTCTAGTAGAAGTAGCAGTCAAAAATAAATTTCCTCCCTACCTTTCCCTTATTTTTGGCGCTGGCTGTCGACACAAGATTCGCGTGGTAGATGAGTCCGTATTTTGGAGTGTCCTTTTGCGTTTTCAGAGCACGGAAAAGGGCCTTTTCGGCGCCGAAAATCTGAAGCGTCGACGCCGGCTGTTTGGCCAGATTGATGAGCGAACCTGAAAACGAAAATTTTTTGAACTTTTTTCAGAAATTTGTCTAAAATTTACCAACACCAGGGCTATTTTTGAGAACTTTAGCAGGGTAGTACACCAAAATCGGTACTAACCTGAGTGAGATATCAATCGAGCTCCGACCAGTTCGCCAAGGAGGACCGTCAGATTCGGAGCGATGGCCGTCATACGGGATTTCAAATAGTCGTACAATTGGCTGCGGTACAGCGTCATCTCCAGCACCTGGTCGCACAGCCGCTGAATATTGTCGATATCATCTTCCGATATTTCCGTTCCCATGGAAACTTCGGCGGCTTCTTTGACTTTTTCTTCGACGTCTTCGGGTAGCAAATCGGACAAATCCGTGTTCGCCGCGTTTTCACGGGTGCCTGAAAATGAGAAAAAAATAGCGTTATGATACAGCAAAAAGCGTAGAATTGCAGTAAATCGTGGTAAAATGCAATGAAACCTATGTTGGTTAAGTCACAAAAATTCAGGATCGATCGCTGAACTAATAACATTCTAAGGCATATTGGCACAATTGAATGTTTTATACAATTTTCGAATTGGGTACGATTTTTTAAAAATTTTTCACGATTTTAAATTCGAATTAGCTACTTTGGTTCATAAATATTCGACATACCCATCAACTTGACGACCTTCACGAACGCCACATTGTCCGTCAGTATTTTGCCCAATTCGGGAAAATGCCAGCCGTACCATTCGCGGCACCGCATCGTGTAATTGTTCAATTCCTTGTCCAGTTCGTCCAGAAGGCAGATCGCCTGGACGATCATCGTGTCCACCTTGTCGGGGCTGAATTTCAATTTGTACCGCGAGAGGCTACAAAAAAACAGAATTAAATTGTGAGAGTGACGAGTAAAACAAAAAAAAACCTCTCGAAAAGTACCGGTAATTAAAATAGAAAAGCTGTTATGGCAGCAATGGATAATTATTGATACGTGCATAATGAATAAGCGATGCAATGTCAGCCATCTTAGCATTCTTAGGGCCGCTTTATCAATGAGGAACATGCATGAAAAACGAAATCCATTTTTTCCGCCAGAATGGTGCTGTTTAGGATGCGAAAATGATGTAGTGATGATCTTGAACGGAAAAACGACATTTTTCCTGGTGAAAAACGCTAATGAAAAGTGCCCTTTTGAACGTGGCGGGTAGCATTGTGACGTCACTGTGCGGGCGAGACTGCACGTAAAGTAACGGCAAAAGGCGAATGGCGCAGTGGCATCATATCAAGAAAAAGAAGAAGAAGAAGACGTCATACGGTCTTGTTTGTTTTGATTATTTGGATTTTTCGTGATTTCGTCGTTTCATCGGAAGAAAGTTGTGATGAGTGCTCATAAAAGAAGGATCAATGTGTTGTTGGACGGTTTCCAAAAAGCCACGGCTGAGAACATTCCATTCGTCGATTTTGAAGCCCTTTTTGAAGAGTTTTATGAAAAGCACCCAGACGCCTCGCACTCGTATATTGTTGCTGCGCGACGTTAAACCAAAGTTTCCTCGTGCTTTCAGGCTTTGACGGCACGATCACCATTTTCTCCGGGTCTTTATTTCTGCACCCCCGCATGAAGCAATAATTGCTTAAATTATTTCTCCATTCCATATTGTCGAGTACTGAGTTCATCAACAAAGGTAAGCAAACATCGCCCCGTCCTATCACTACACAACACGCATGAACTCGGAGGAGGTTGCACTGGTGTTCACGAGAAGATGCGTAACCTTGCGGCTGGTCATTTCCCCGCTCGACTTCAAATCTGCAAATTTCACTGAGCCTCCCTCCTCTTTCAATTACCACTTTTCCGAACCGTCATCCACCATAACACCACTTTCGAAGCCTAAGAAGGAATATTATGGCGAAAAAACAGTTTATTTTTTTTCATGCATGTTCCTCATTGTCGGTTATCTAAAAACTCATAGCTAATCACCACTCCACTAATTTCAGGGTGATTTTTGGGTGGGTGCGCATAGGCTGTGTCTCCGAGAAATTTGTAGCCAATGGGTTAGCTATGAGTTTTTGGATAACCGATAATTGATATAGCGGCCCTTAATAGCCTTAAACATAAAGTTGGACTAAAATCGAACTTTCATTCATTTTTTTGGGTTTTGTACGGCAAAATTCCAATGTTCTACCAAGATTCTAACCTGTGAGCCAGGCCCAAGGCCATGGCGGTCGCTTCTTTGGAAGGCAGACCAGCGAGAAGACTTTCGGCCTGGGAGCGGATGCACCGCATGAGTTCGAGCACCGCATTGTTCGACAAGCAAGAGACGCTGAACTTCTCTTTGATGGCGTTGCCGAGTTTGGAATCAGCAGTCAGCACTTGTTCGGCGGATTCTTTGAGAACTTTTTTCAACGCCTGGAACGAGCGGAGAATCGATAGAATAGCGATAATTGGCCGATCGGTAAATTGAAATTTTTTTTTAGCAATTCACGAATTTTGAGATATTTACCTTTTTCAGAACCTTGCCAACTTTACCGTCGACGGCGGCTGTAGTGGCGGCAAGGGCTTCGGTCGTGTCGCCGAATTTTTCGAAATGTTTGAGCTTCACTCTGCGAGAGAATGGTTTTACGTGAATTTTTCGCAGATCGTAAAAATCCTCGAAATTTTGGGAAACCCGTACTGGGCTTCAATTGTACAGAATAGGCCCCCCAAATGAATTTTTACAATTACGGAAATTAATTTTGAGTTGGTTGGTTTCAAAAATTAGTACTAGAAGTTAGAAAATAAATAAGTAGATAATAAACTCTAGGCACCGCTGCAGGGTAATACAAAACAGAATAACACACAATACTTCCATATTTTGGAACGTAAAATTGTGACACAATTTGATCATATTTTGACTGCTTTTAAGGGGGTTTAGGTCAAAAATATCAGAAAACTCACTATGCAAATTTTAAAATTTGCCCAAAATGAAAAAACGCCACATTTTCGGAATATAAAAAATATCCACGTATTCTGCAAGGTAAAACAAAGATTTTGAGACCAAGAACGCTCAAATCGGTCCATTTTTGTGGCCGGAAAAAAATAAAATAGAAAACACTAAAAATGCAAATAAATCGGAAGTACTGTGCGTTATCCAAATTTTGATTAAACAGGGTGTTAGGTCTTGCCGAGACAAACATTTCAGTTCAAGAAATTTGAAAAAAGGTTGAGAATTGAGGGAGTTATGGTCATTTTTGTAAATGACCACAGACGGACTAACGGACTAACGGACACACGGACACACAGACACACGGACACACAGACACTTGTTCAGGAAGTGATTCTGAGTAAATGTGTATAAGAAAAAGTTTTTTCTGAAGCTCCGTTCCGATTCTCGATTTTAGGACGATCACAATACTTCCATTTACTCTGTAAATATGGAAGTAAAAACAATTTAAAAATCGTCACGCTCACATCCGTTGGGCACCTTCGGGGGTTTGAAAGGATTCGAACAAGTTGTCCGTTTGGGTCAATTTCTTCTCGTCCAAGAGCTGAAAAAGACGGTAAATTTTGTGTTTTATTAATATAGTTATTTCACTATAACGTAGCGTGCATGTCAGAGTAGGCGAGACTCACTTTGAAAATAGCGTACCCCGCCGACGTTTCGAACAGGACGAGCATGATGGAAACAAATATTCACCGAAATTGAATATGATTAATACAGATCACGGCATAAGTAAATGCATGACATAAAAAACTGAAATCGCCTACAATCCGGCAAAACTATCGGCGACCAGCAACACGTTTTTCAAAACGCATGTACACAACACAAGCCAGCCCACGAGGATCGAAAGGTTATGTCAGGGAGGTGAGACACAGTGTTGCCAAGGTGTGACTGTCAAAAACCCCTGAGACAACGTCAAAAAAACCCCAAATGTGATTTAAAAAATCCCCGAGTAACCCAAAAGATAAGGACGATATAAAAATATATTATTTCACATAAAACATACCTAACTCCATAATTTTAATATACAACTACAATTTTAAATGGTACCTAAAACTATAAACTATTTGATACTCATTCTTTCTGACTATTCTGACCTTTCAGTAGTCAGTCAATAAACATACCAAAACATCAATAAAAATTGCGTATGTACCTACCCACAAGTAGGGAGACTTACATCCCAATTCCCAAATGACTTTTATTTGAGTACCTATCGTTCAATTCAATTAGCTGTGCATCGGCATATCTTAGCTAATTATTTATTTTCTGTACTTAGCTGTTATTTTTAACTTTTTCCTAGTCCCCCTGACTTCCACAAAAACCTCCAAGAACCCCCAAAAAAATGTCCTCCCAAAATCCCCCTCTGGCGATGAAAGCCCGAATTTGGGGGGAAAACCCTCAATTTAGCAACACTGGTGAGACAAGTCTCCCGGTTACTTGTTGTTGTTGTTGTTAATAAGGACTATAAAATTGAAGAAGAAGGCTCAACTGCTTATCTGCTCTGATTTGTCTGCAACATGGGGGGGGGGGATGCGGATGGTGGAAATGGCTGTGCTGTGCAAGGGAAAGGGACTTCGACTTGACAGTTAAATTTTTTGATAATTTATTTTAATTTTCAGAAAAAATCATGCTCAGTGTTCAAGTACTGTCTATCCATCGGATGAGTCCACATTTCAAGGTACATTCTTGAATTTGGTTACTTGATACGTACTTATTCCATCTTTGTAAAAAGACGACGCTCGTATTTCAGCTAGACATCAAGGGTTCCTAATTTGACTTTTTATGAATAATTATTACTTACCAGGGAATGATTCGGCTGTAGAAATTAATTTTCAATAATTGCTCATCAGGCCTGTTCACGGCTCCTCAGCCAAGCGCCAAAAACGTTTACCGCTAGACCGCTCAACAGTGCAAAACCTCGACTAGATCGGCCAAATTTGCGCAATCTTAGACAAAAGCAAGAAGAAAATAGAGGATACGCTCTCCTTGTAAGTTTATTCGTTGTGGTTCTGCAAATTTTGCATGGTGTTGTATTTAATTTATTACTTATTATGTAACATACATTAAATTCTATATTTAGGTACCTCACATATGAGTTTGCAAATTGCTGAAATTGCAACTCTGGAGTTACAATAAAAAATTCCTGATTATTTTTACTGGGCGAATTATTCGTTTCGTTGCATCCCCACTCGAGTGTCTGAAGTTACCAAGTTGTTCATCCGCTCATGCGATATCCGCAGATAATACCTTTCGCGGCTTTCTGCTTGGGCTGTTGGCAAATACAGAGGAAGAAATGGAAGGAAGATTTGATCGCTAAATTAGAATACAGGATGAGAGCTGAGGCCATCCCTCTACCAGACGAGTAAGAACATGCTGAACGATTATCATTGGTGTATCGTGAAAAATCTAAAACCGCTCTGAGCTGCTAAGAGACTGTTTCCATTTCCAGCATTGAAGAACTCCAAAATCTGGAATACAGAAGGGTTTTCGTCCGAGGGCGTTTCGACCACAGCGGAGAGATGTACCTCGGGCCCCGTTCCTGCCTCGAGAAGGGCGAATCGGCGTATCCCGGCCAACTCCTGTCGACTGCCGGCAACTCGTCGTCCGGATACCTGGTCATCACACCATTCATCGTTTCCAGTACTGGGTAAATAGATTTGTTGACAAAATGAATCACTACGCCGGGCGTTAACCTGAGGAATATGCTACCGGCTCGGGATAGATTCTAATTTCCAACAAAAATGGTGGTTTTGTGAGGGATTTGATATCCCCATCCTGGTAAATTTGAACACCAGTCTCTTTTTGCAATTTTAAATGGTTAATTTCTGCATTGAGAGGCAATTTTTCTTGAATAACGTAGATTTTCGTTGCACAATCCACGTTTTCTTCGCATTCAAGCGGGATTCCCTCCACTAAATTTTGTTGTAAGAGCGATTTCGACTATACCGTTGGAAAGCTGACATTTTTTCGCATTTTGTAGGACTACAGGCTAAATTTAACAGGCACAATTGTATTTAGCACACGGAGTTGAAAAAAGCGAAGATTTTCGAGATTTGACCAAATTCACTTTTCCGACCAATTTTTAACCAATTGAACCATCTCAAAAATTTGTTTTGGTACTGTAGGGTGATTGGAAAATTATCGCTCTTTCCAACGGTATAGTCAAAATTGAATTTTCTTGATAAATTCAGGATGTTATGGCCGTTTTAGTGAATTAAGTTCGAATTCGCGGAAAAAATCTTAAAAGTAAAAAAGTGCCATTTAGAAGAAACTAAAATGAAAATGTTACGGAATGATTTTTGTTGGAAATTAGTTCTAGAATCGATCCGCAGCCGGTGGCATATTCCTCAGGTTAACTCCCTGTATTTAGGATCTGCTTAAGTTTGCAACTAAAAAAAAAAGAAGCTCGAGAAAGCTCAACAGTTTTTCTGGCGTTCCAAAAAAAACATCAATTTTTTGTCTTGAAGAATTGGTATTTTAACTAAAATCCGATCTTTGTTTGGTGAAGGCAACGTATATTGGTGAATCGAGGTTGGGTTCCGTTCCCAAAAAAGAAGCCGTCCACTCGCCCTGAAGGTCAGATAGAGGAGGAATTCACTCTTGAAGGTGTCGTCCGATTGGCCGAACCTCGCCCGCAGTTTTCGATGGTCAACAAACCAGACGTCAGAGTATGGTTCTACAGGTAAGCTACCAAAAAACGAAAATTCAACCACGAATATTTGGACAATTTTAAAACTTTAACTACGAACAAGATGAAAACGGTCGAACAAAAGTGGAAAATGTAAGCCTTCTCAACAGACTTTGGGTTTTCTCCGTCAATCAATCAATACACAACAATAAATTCGGTCAAATGAGGCGACAATTTTATAGCGTTCAACCATTTCTGAATTTTTACGTCCCGTTTTATTGTCACAAATGAGTGGGAAATGGAAAAAATGTCATACTCCTGCAGGACTCGAGCCTGGCACCTCCTGCCCTCCTTTGGTGCTGTAGGATTGAGCCGTCCACCAAGTAAGCAGGAGTTTCCAGGTTCGAGTCCTGCCGGATTATGACATTTTTTCCATTCCCCACTTGATCTTATTCGTGTTTTCAACATTTCCTCGCAATTTTTAGGGACCTCGAGACGATGGCGGCCACTGCCGATTGTATCCCGGTTTTCCTTGACGCATGCGCCGAAACGACAGTAAAAGGCGGCCCGATCGGAGGCCAGACGAGGGCCTCTTTGCGAAACGAACATCTATCGTACATTTTGACGTGGTAAGTTGGTAATTTACCTGGTTTAACTTTGTTCCAAGTTTCATTTTTTCAAAGTTTTTTTCTCAAATTGTGTTTAAACTACTGAACCGATTTAAGGATTCGTGGCTTGTTCTCTTCTTATCTAACCCCACTGTACCTAAAGTCGATAAATCTCCGCCATAGTTAATGGTTTTTGTGGATTTTTCCTCCGACTGTTTTCCATCTGATTCCAGGTTTTCATTGAGTGCGGCGACGTCAGCCATGTGGTACTTGAAGTATATCAAGAAAGCCTATTGATTATTGCCCGTAACTCGCCTTGTAAATGTGTTTAGTTAATTTTAACCTGTACAATAAACTATTACTGGAAAGTTGACATTGAATTCCGGATTTCTTGCCCTTGTCAATTACCTAGTAGCGTCTTTTTAATAAAAAAATCAAAAATTAGGTTGGTATGCTGGAAATTAAGCATAACAAAGGTTTTTAGTCCTAGGGATAAATTAATAATACGCAGCTGCGCATCACTTCCATATCCTGATAAGTGTGAACACCTATGTGCTCCAAAGATATGAACATTTTTTAAATTTTGAAATGATGAAAATTTTCAAATTTAGAACTTTCGACATTTCAGTAGATTTTTACGTTCTCCGAATGTAGCTGAATCTTATTGATACCTTAATGTACAGATTGCGCATGTCAATTTTTTCGATTTTGAGATATTGGTATCACTGGATTTTGCGTTTCGTCGAAAATCAGTTCGCGAACGGGATATTTCGCCCGACCAGAAGGGAAACTAATCTCGAATTTTGGGAACCCTGCTTCCTCTTAGCAACAGTGAGCGTCATCTGTTCATTGTTGATTTTCATCTCTGGCTTTTTGGCTCAGTCCCATTCGCGTGTGGTGCCGTTTGGTCGTCGCGCACTGCTCAGCTCAGCAGCAGCTTCAGCTATGCCGTGTTTCGCTTAAGTCTCAAGTGCTGTGCGCTTAGCTTTTGTGTCCGACCGTCCGAAATTTGCGTTTATCGTCGTACCTAGTGCACCTATTTTTGGATTAACTTATTCCTGGCGTCCAGAGCTGCAAAATAGGCTGTTAACTTGCCGAGAATTATAGACTTTCGAACGCTGCTGCTGAATACTGCTGAACACTCTGGTAGGTAAGCTTGCAGCTTACAACTGTCTCGAGTGCGTCTGCGTTTCCTGAGCCAAACAGCGAATGACCACCGTGCATTTTCAACAATTCCAGGCACTTCTTTTGTTCCAGAATAAAACAGGAATACGACTTTCCCAAATATCCAGCTTCCGTCGCCTGAAATGGGAGGATTCGGCTTCCAAAAGCCATGAACCGAAGATCGGACGATAGCCCTGATCAATCGACCGAAACGAACCCGTCGACTTCTTTGAAATTCGCCAACTTTTCGAGTCCCAAAAGCAAGTGGCAACCCCAGGCAGCGTCGACGCCTGGTACCGATGCCAGCAGTACCAATACTCTGCCCAGGCAAAAGGAAAAACTCAGCGTCCGAATCAAAGAAGGTAAAGATTCCGTGGAAAGCTTGAAATTCGAATTCCACGTTGTCATAAATCTGATCAATCGGCGCATCTCAGAATAATAGATAATGAGGAACATGCATGAAAAAAAATAAACTGTTTTTTCGCCATAATATTCCTTGTTAGGCTTCGAAAATGGTGTTATGGTGGATGACGGTTCGGAAAAGAGGAGGAAGGCTTAGTGAAAATCACAAATTTGAAGTTGAGCGGGAAAATGGCCAGCCGCACGGTTACAGATCTTCCCGTGAACACCAGTGCAACCTCATCCGAGATCATGTGTGTTGTGATAGTGATAGGACGGCGATAACGGATTTTTTGCCGTGACGTTAAGAAACTACGTGCAGTCACGTCCGCGCAGTGACGTCATACGGCTCACCCGCCACATTCAAACGGGCCCTTTTCATTAGCGTTTTTCACCAGGAAAAATGTTGTTTTTACGTTGTAGACCATCACTACACCATTTTCGCATCCTAAACAGCACCATTCTGGCAGAGAAAATGGATTTCGTTTTTATGCATGTTCCTCATTGTCCACGTGAATAACATGTTTTGAATTTTTTTTGGTTTTGCTCTTTACCTTAAAGGTAAAGAGCAAAACCAAAAAAATTCAAATGGTTTTAAAAAATTCATGGTTTTAAAAACCATGGACTTTTTGTCAAAAACGACATGCGCGTCTTCTGGCATAAATCTCGTCAATAAGAGCGTCTCAGAATAATAGACATGTGAAAACGTTTTTTGGAGTTTTTTCAAGTTTCGCTCATCATTTCTTGAACAATTTTTGACAATAACGACATGCACGTCTTTGAAGATTCTTCTTGGCATACCTATCCCCATACCTACACCTATACCCATACATAGGTACCTATACCCATACCTACACCTATACCCATGCATAGGTACCTATACCCATACCTATACCCATAACTATACCCATACCTATACCCATACCTATACCCATAACTATACCCATACCTATACTCATACCTATACCCATACATAGGTACCTATACCCATACCTATGTATGGGTATACCCATACCTTTACATTCTTGACAATTCAAGCTTAACTAGAGCTTCGTAGGTTGATTGGTTGCCGAGTTACGGCTCTTAAAAGATGGGCAATTTAAAAGATATTTATTACAATAATAGAGAGTTTTTGCAGCCAACGGGTGACGGGGTGACGTTTCTCACGGGTGACGTTTCGCGTGCGACGTTAACTACGACTAGGGGCAACAACGCCAGCGGTTGCTATGTTGGTTGCCATGGTAACCGTATTACCGTCGTCAAATCCAGGACATAAGTCGTCCGGACATAATTTTGTTAATGCATTGCCATAATTGATGAGCGTCTGTTCGCAGGCCATGAGCGGGAAAGGCCGCTGAGCCTGTACGACAATTTGAAAGACGACGGCTCGCGGCGCGTCTCGCCGTCGCGGTCGGTGTGCGGCTACGGCGTCGGGCCCTCGATGGCGTCGTCGATGGTGACGACGGTGCCGCAGAACATTGCCGCGCCCAAGATCGAAGGGCGCCACGCGCCGACGCGGACGTCGCTGCGGCACAGTCGTATGATCGTCCTCACTCGGCAGGGCAAAGGTAAGTTAGCTAAAAAATTTTTTTTTTTACCAAAATTGGGTTGAACGTTTAGAGAAAACATTCTCAATCTTTCAGTTCGCTATTTGAATTTTTCGTAAGGAGCAAAGTGTCTCATAAAACCAATAATTGGTTTTATAAATTATTATTTTATGAATTATTTATAATTAGAGGAAACGAAGGATCTCGAAAACGAGACAAACGCGAGACAGAAATTACGGAAAACCGGGCGATTGAAATTCCAAAATTTTGAATAAATTGGACAAGAGCAGGACCGAAAACGAGCCAAAAACAGGGATAACGAGGCAAAAACGACACGTAAACACCCGCAGAGACCAGAAAAAAGATTTCATACCTCATGGCCGAAACCGCAAAAACATGAACCTAATCGATATTTCTTCTCACCCCCAGTTTTGTGCCAAAATGCTTATAACTTGGGATGGGTACCGACCAATGACTAATCGATTAATGTAACCGACGGTTATTTAATCCAAAGTAATCGATTCCCCGATTAATCGGTTAACAATCCTTAACCTCAACAATCGATCAATTGATCACTTTTTCCAAGTGATTTATTTGATAATTACCGCCACTGCAGCCGAGGAGCCTATAATAGACGATAGTCAGTAGACATTAATAATTGTAACGTATCCATAATTTAGCCTTGATAAATTGGGTAGGTGCAATTAAAACAACGAACTCAACTTGAACAAGAATGTGTGTAAAAAATGTTTTAAAAAAAGTATTGAAAAAATGTACCTGCACAAAAAGTATTTGAAGCCTCTGAATACCCATATTTGAGTGAAAAATGAATAAAAAAATTTAAAAAATCGGTTGAATAATCGCTACACATTAATCGATTACTCAAACGCGTAAGCTTCAATTAAAAATAATAATTGCCGAATTAATCGATTATTTCGATTAATCGATACCCATCCCTAAACTTGAGGCGTGAAACTTTAAAAACTGTGCGTGATGAGCGATCAATTTACTTGTTTTTTGCAACACATGAACGTACCAATCTGTAAATGGAGTCGGGGGCCGTCGCCTTCATAATCGACCGGTAGAATTTCATCTCACGTCCCTCCACCGCCTCCCCCACCCCTCCCGCTCGTCTTTTCTTAACTGATTACTTATTCCACAACAATCCGCCCCCATTACTTATTCTTCTAATGGTTTCCTTCCTTGGGGGATCTTCGCCGTTATCACACGTTCGAACGCCTTGTCGTCCGAATACCAATTGACCAATTTCCCAATTTTCGGTTGTAGGGGATCATCGATTATATCGTCCAATGTTTGTGAAAAATTTTGATTTTTTTTTGGAATACTTTTTTGAAATTAGGAACGGTCAAACCAATTTTTATTGATCGGAGGTTAAATATATCAAGTTTTGGTATTTTTTTACAGGATTTTTTTTGTTTCTAATTTCCTAGTTTGGAAAACCTTCACCTAAATGAACGATTAAGTTGTTTTTTTTAAATGTTTTTTGTGTTAAGTTTTTTTTTGTTGTTGATTTTTTTCTTCTCCGTATTCATATTTCCTGCAGGTGCTCGCCGAATCGAGTAAAACGTTGGCGTAGAGTAAAAATTAAAAAAAAAAATGAATTTAAAAAAGGCAGACCAAAACTTGCTATTGTCAACCTCCGATTATAATTCAGTGGTTGTGAAACTTTCACCATTTGTATTTTTATTTATACTAGAATTATGTTGCATCATGTTCGTAACGTTTTCCCCTTATTTTTCAGCAATTTTTTTCCTACAAATTTTCAATTTTGGTCATTCCATATCGTGGTCACCTGATATCGTCTCATGTTCGTGAAAATTCGGTATAATACAGTTCGGAATCGAATTCGAATTGTTTTGGCCTTGAAGAATAATTCATAATAATTTATTATGCTACCTCGTCCCTCACCTTCGTACTCGTAATATGAGCAGAAAAGAAAGCGTCCGAATTTGAATATTTGAGTTTCATCCAAAACACTCGCAAAACCTTCCAAATTAATGAAAGGGGTGGTTTTTTTTTGCTCGGGGTGTCAAAGGCACCTCCCTATCTCACCTATGCTCGGGAGCACAATTGAACCGAAAAAGAATGAAAGAGGTTGGAAACTAATGAAAAAAGTTTCCATTTCTGGCCGGAGAGAAGGAAAGCCATTTCTCGTCGACCTTTTTTACCTGGTGACAGGCGAGTGAAAAACATATTTTCTGCTCGCGACAAAAATATCTACCCTGTACTTGCGTGAAAAAATTACGAGGAGAATTTCCTGAAAATATTATTTTCAATTTAGGCTCGCACAGTACAGATTGACCTATATTTCGGTCGATTAGGGCTGGTTTGGGTATTTTCCGTGGTGCCGAAGAAAATTTAATATCTTCAGGTGCAAAGATTTTTTCGTGTTTTTGACCTTGTCTCAGTAAAACGGCCCTACGTCCCTTAAACAATAAAGTAATCACAAAAATAAGGATACCGTTGGAAAGGCCGTTAAATTTCCGATAAATTCGAGCTATTTGCAGTTTTCCCCCATTGAATTAGGGTTGCGAAAAATTAGGTCAAAATTGAAACATTCTTCTTTTTTTTCAAAATTACAGTTTTTTATGTGCGTTTGGAATCACAAAAATAGAAAAATCCCGCTGATGATTCAGGAAAAAATGGCCCGGATCGTCTGATTTCCAACCGTATAATCTTTTTTATTTATCCCGTTTTTTACAGGGGAAATCAGAGTTTATACCCAGAAAATCGTGTTTTTTTAAAGGAACTCTCAATTTAAACGTCGAATTCTCCTTTGATATGCTAAGTGCATCCAAAAGTGATTATACCCACGGAAAGCCGACCTTTTGGGGCAGTTTTTTGTAGACCGGGTGCGGGATTTTCCTTTTTTTTTAGTCCTAAGCGCATGTTAGAAAAACCGTAATTTCCTAAAATTCAGAATTTGCTAACTTTGAGCCAATTTTTTACCTCTACGTTAGAAAGCTACAAATACCGTAAAGTCGTAGGAAATTTGACGGCCTTTCCACTGGTATTCTCATTTTTGTAATTACTTGAATATTCAAGGGACTTTTAGCTTCTTTACTGAGGCAAAGTCAAAATCACGAAAAAATTGCGGTTTTTCTTGGGCTCAGGAAAAAGTTTGTAGAACAAAAGACGTTGCAAGTGAGCTGAAGAATCGACTCTTTCAAGGACCTTAAGCGTAAACTTCCAAAAAGGAGTTTCGGGTGCTCAAAAAATTCAGGAAGTCATGGTTGTAACCAGTGGTGCGTAGATAACACACAATACTTCCATATTTTGAAACGTAAAATTGTGACACAATTTGACCATATTTTGACTGCTTTTGAAAGTGTTTAGGTCAAAAATATCAAAAAATTCAGTATTAAAATTTTAAAATTCGCCCAAAATAAAAAAACGCCACATTTTCGGAATGTAAAAAATATCCACATATTCTGCAAGGTAAAACGAAGATTTTGAGACCAAGAACGCTCAAATCGGTTCATTTTTGCGGCCGGAAAAAAATAAAATAGAAAACACTAAAAATGCAAATATCTGGGAAGTACTGTGCGTTATCCAAATTCCGATTAAACAGGGTGTTAGGTCTTGCCGAGACAAACATTTCAGTTCAAGAAATTTGAAAAAAGGTTGAGAAATGAGGGAGTTATGGCCATTTTTGTAAATGACCACAGACGGACACACGGACACACGGACAGACGGACACACGGACACACAGACACTTGTTCAGGAAGTGATTCTGAGCAAATGTGTATAAGAAAAAGTTTTTTCTGAAGCTCCGTTCCGATTCTTGATTTTAGGACGATCACAATACTTCCATTTACTCTGTAAATATGGAAGTAAAAACAGTTTCTTGTCCCTCAATGGTTTTCGATCGGATTTTCAGACAATATAATACATTTAGTTGGCAATATAATACATTAACCTAAAATTCTAAGCCTGAATTACTGAAAATCGGATTAGGGGTTTAATACCGCAAGATCTACACGAATGGCGCCCCGAAAGTGGGGCTCAATGTCCTAGGGTATGTTCCCGGTCCGCACTGATAGGCATTTCCGTGTCGGAAGATTTGCTGGGGGGGCAGGGACTTCCTATGAGAGTGCGGCACTTCGTCTACGCGTCAAAAAATAGTCCGCGGCAAAGCGTCGAAAATTTTGAAGACACTTTTTCGACGGAAGGCCGCGTAGACGCAGTGCTATACACCCCTTCTTATGAGAAGCGAACCGTCGGTTGTCGGGTCGGAAGGCAATGAACCGGCAACCGTGAGCTGAACCGCGGACTCCTTTGAGTCTCACGAGCCGGTGAACTGGGATGGACGATCGATCCGACACGACCCTATTCATAATAATTAACCGACTTCTAAACGGAGGTTACTAAAGTTGGCTCGAGGGTTTTTTCGAGGATGGCAATTTTTAGGGTCGATGGCTTTTTTCTCAAACCCTTAGGGCCTATTCTGTATGCTGGTAAAACAGTATCGCTATCGAAGCCAACTTCAGGCCAATTTGTCATGAATGCTGCAGAACTGTAGTTTAAGCTGTAATTAGTAAAAAAAATCAAACTTCTGGGATTCGGGGCTGAAACGTCAATAATCGGTCCATCAGTTCAGAAGATACAGGTCTCACCCCCTGTGAGACTACTACTGAACTGATGGTACGCCAGATTCAGGGTACGCGTACTGGCCAAGCGACGCCAGTTGCGCCATGTTACGCCAGTTACGCCACTTCATGCCAGTTACGCCAAGTTACGCCACTTTATGCCAGTTACGCCACCTTATGCCAGTTACGCCACCTTATGCCAGTTACGCCTAGTCACGCCATCGTACGCCAAGTTACGCCACTTGATGCCAGTTACGCCACCTCATGCCAGTTACGCCTAGTCACGCCATCGTACGCCAAGTTACGCCCGAGTTACATGGGGCGTGAGACCTCTCAGGGGGTGAGGCCTGCATCTACTGAACTGATGGACCGATTTATGACGTTTTTAGCCCCAAATCCCAACATTTTGGATTTTTTTAATAGGGTGATACCCCCGGTAGACTGGCAGACCTCACTTTGATAACTACCTATAACCCCGCCTGTGATCGAGGGATGGAAAGTTGTGTTGTGTGCACGGCTGGTATTTTAGACGCTGCCTTTCATTGTCGTAAATGTGATCCACCCCTGGGGAGCCCTAAAGGGGTAGGTACACCCTTCTCCCCCTGCTCGATGGGCGAGGGTGGTAAATGGAGAGAGAGGGCTCTATTACGGTCATATTTTGCCCCGTGTAATCCTCCTACACGGGGCTCTCAGCTCTTATCCTTCTCGACAATAGTCCCGGAGAACAGGGTAGTGCGCCCTTTCGCATCAATTTCGCCCAGCCTGTATACACCTGCGAACACTTGCGCACCCTGATATAATATCCCTACGTGCGCTCACGTGCACAGGCACACGGACGGCGAACGTGTATATAGCTCCGGGACACCTCAGGATTTGGCGCATTTCGGAAACTACCCCTAAGTCCCGACCAAGGCCCATGGTTCGCCAGAGACGAGGATAATTTATCGATATCCACAAGGCTGTTCATTCTGGAAGATAAAAGGGCGGTATTCGGTTTATTTCAAAAATATACGGTACCAGTATTTCCCTTTGCGGCTGAACGTCGGAAACTGCCGTTCGAAGAGTCTTCTTTCGAAAGAGTTCATTGTATTGGTACCTACCCAGTGCTTTTTGCGGGAAAATTGTAAAAACGATAGGGGGCATGGTTTATTACCCAGAATTGTTGATCAACCGATTTTAACCCTTGATTTATCAGGATCTCCATCCTGGATTTGATCAAACTCATCATCATCCAGGATTCAACAAAACTTATGTTCGTCGTGGATTTCTTCAACCTCATTTTTATCGTGGATATCATCAAACTTATCATCATCCTTGATTTCTTCTAACTTATCATCATCCTGGATTTCATCAACCCCATAGTATTCTTCCTGGATTTCTTCAAACTTATCTTCATCCTGGATGTCATCAACGCATCCTCATCTAGGATTTCTCAAGCAAGAAGATTTTTCTTCAAGGATTTCTTCAAACTTATCTTCATACAGGATTTCATCCGACTTATCTTCGTCCTGGGTTTCATCAATCCCATAGTAGGTATTGATCCTGGATTTCTGCAAACTCATTTTCATCCTGGATTTCATCTATTCCGAAGTATTCATCCTGGGTCTCTTGAAACATATCTTCATTTTGGATATCATCAAACTAATCCTCATCCTGGATTTCTTCAAACTCTTTTTCATCCTGGATTTCATCATACTGATTTTCGTCCTGGATTCCTACCTCTTGATTAGGAAATTGTTCATTCTCCTGCCAATTAAACGAACCAACATGGACAGACTTGGGTCATTTTGCCAGCAATATTCTAATTCCTCGAGAACATTTTTCAATATCTTGGGAAAAAATTGTTTTTGTTTCGATGCTTCGAATTGTCTCGATTAAATTGAACAAATTTTGTTCCTGGGGTTCGGCCCTCTTCATTCTTACTGTTTAGGACTTCGATGGAGCCAAAAACCTCCCAAAAAAATCGACCCTTAGAATTTCGAAAATTAAGAAGCTGAATTTTTTCAACTTTCCCGAGTATTAGGTCTGTGAAACGTCAGCTCTCGGTTCCAATCCGGAACGCATCATTTACTAACTGTTGAATCAGTAATGAAAACAATCGAGATTGCCGCGGGACTTCGTATTTCCCCTTCCTGAGTTAAAATTGAAGAACCCCAGATGTTTTGTTCTTCAGTTTCGGCACATGGGGCAAAATAAAGTCGAACAACCTTTTATCCCTTTCCATAAAGATTGCAAACCCGTACGGGGAATTGGATTCTCGTGTAGTCTTGAACTTCCCCCGGAATACGACAACCTCTTTTCGCTTTTAGCCAAAAAACCTTCAAGGGCTGTGTACATAGTTTTGCCGAGAGAATTTCCAATTTTTGCCAGATGGCTCTGGAGTATTGGAAAAATCTTGAAGTTGGGTGTGTAGGAGTCACGCTGAATTTTGATTTTGAAAAATTCAAATAATTGAATAGGTCGTCCGGTTTTTTATTTATTGATTGGGGATTTATTAAAGATACCAAGTCAAACTCACAATAGAACAGAAACTAAAACTCATAATCAAAATCAACGTCAAACTCACAATGGAACAGAATCTGAAACTCATAATCGAAATCGAAGTCAAACTCACAATGAAACCGAAACTCAAACTCATAATCGAAATCGAAGTCAAACTCACAATGAAACAGATACTCAAACTCATAATCGAAATCGAAGTCAAACTCACAATGAAACAGAAACTCAAACTCATAATCGAAATCGAAGTCAAACTCACAATGAAACAGAAACTCAAACTCATAATCGAAATCGAAGTCAAACTCACAATGAAACAGAAACTCAAACTCATAATTGAAATCGAAGTCAAACTCACAATGAAACCGAAACTCAAACTCATAATCGAAATCGAAGTCAAACTCACAATGAAACAGAAACTCAAACTCATAATCGAAATCGAAGTCAAACTCACAATAGAACACAAACTCAAACTTATAATCGAAATCGAAGTCTAGTTCCATTGTGAGTTTGACTTCGATTTCGATTATGAGTTTGAGTTTCTGTTTCATTGTGAGTTCGACTTTGAGTTTGACTTGTTCAATTATGAGTTGGAGTTTCTGTTCCATTTTTAGTTTGACTTCGATTTCGATTATGAGTTTGAGTTTCTGTTCTTTTGTGAGTTTAACTTGAAGTTCGATTATGAATTTGAGTTTGTGTTTCATTGTGAGTTTGACTTCTAGTTCGTTTATGAGTTTGAGATTCTGTTCCATTGTGAGTTTGACTTCGATTTTGAGTTTGAGTTTCTGCTCCATTGTGAGTTTGACTTCGATTTTGATTATGAGTTTGAGTTTCTGTTTCATTGTGAGTTTGACTTTGATTTCAATTATGAGTTTGAGTTTCTGTTTCATTTTTAGTTTGACTTTGATTTCAATTATGAGTTTGAGTTTCTGTTTCATTTTTAGTTTGACTTCGATTTTGATTATGAGTTTGAGTTTCTGTTTCATTGTGAGTTTGACTTCGATTTCGATTATGAGTTTGAGTTTCTGTTACATTGTGAACACGTGTGGAGATTTCGATTTCGATTATGAGTTTGAGTTTCTGTTTCATTGTGAGTTTGATTTCGAATTCGATTATGAGTTTTAGTTCCTGTTCTTTTGTGAGTTTAACTTGAAGTTCGATTATGAATTTGAGTTTGTGTTTCATTGTGAGTTTGACTTCTAGTTCGTTTATGAGTTTGAGTTTCTGTTCCATTGTGAGTTTGACTTCGATTTTGATTATGAGTTTGAGTTTCTGTTTCATTGTGAGTTCGACTTCGATTTCGATTATGAATTTGAGTTTGTGTTTCATTGTGAGTTTGACTTCGATTATTTCGGTTTTCAGGGAATCAGTTCTTATCCGTCGATATAGGACCCCCCGAGTAAAGTGGTAGTGTTTTAATTTTTTTTTAACTTTTGGGGAATTATTTCAAACACTAGAGGAAACGAGTTGTACTAAATGAAGTAATTCTTGTACCTATCTAATAATTACGATAAATTCTTTGTTGCAGTACCTCGCAAGTACCTGCCCAGATTGGTTCGGCGGCACAAATTGGCCACATCCCTCCTCATCCTGCAACTCCTGATGGGAGTGGCCATCTGCACTCTGGCCACGTGGCTTCTACTTTGGGCCCCCAACCTTCCCATCACAGACATTCCCTATTGGAGCGGCCTTCCGGTAAATGTTAACGCTAAATCAACAAAGCCGCCAGCTCACTAATCTACCTCTTTTGAACATCCCAAATGTGGAATGAAAAATTCGGATAATTTTCCGTTCCGTAATTTTTCATAGCAAATTGAATGATTTTCTTGAAGGATTAGCTTTTACTCATTATAGTTCTAAAAATGTCTAAAATGTTTGCTGATTTTTTTTTAATCGTCGATTTAACCAGCCGATGCCAGCCTAGTAAATGTACGGCAGACTCAAAAAATGAGCATTTTTCTTCAAAAACCGCCTCAACCTCGAACAGAAAGGCGTATTGTTCTCAGGCACTCTTTGATTTTCTCTCAGATGTTTCCAAATTGAAATCTCGGCCCAAGGTTAATTAAAATGGTCCTGCTCGAAAAGCGGATGAAAAGTTATTGCCTTTTTTTCCTCTCTCCGCTCAGAAATTAAAGAAAACGCCCGGGCGTACCGAAATTGTTTGGCGAGATAATTAAAAGCAAGTTTGCTCGCCGGCTCTGTACTCGGCTTTTGTTTGATGTCCAATTTTCTTCGCCCCTTTTTCCTTTTCCGCTTCGATTTCCCTTTAATTTTTCAACTATCGACAGTTTTTAATTTCTGAATCCCCTTTTGTTCCACGTAAAATACGTAGCCATTCAATACGGTTCTTTCCAATTAACGGCTTCTGCGGTTTTTCAATTTTCGAACTTGGACCTCTCCAGTATTTGAGGAGTCTTGTGGGCGTCAGTATAATATAGGCTGGTATTGTAAACATTTTTTGCCCCCAATTGTTTTTTCACACCAAGAAAAATTCTTCATTCGGAAGTTATAGCCTTTTTGGTGAGCGCGCAGGGCGTGTAGGGCAGTCTGCGAGGATTTCTGCGGAATTTTGCACTCCTGGCTTGGTTTGAGTTGGTTGCGGTGACCAAGCTCACGGTGGTTGAGCACCGAGTGAGATGGCTGGCCACCTGCGGCACGCCCCATCGTCAATCGGGTGTGAGCGGTTGGCCCCCAACAGATCTAACTGATTCTCCGTTCCTTGGCTCCCTGGAGATGACTGAGAAGCCGAAAGCGCTTCAAATAATAAATGTTACGAAAGAACGTCGCGCTTTTTCTCTCCCTCGACAGTCCTATGATTGAAATTTTGTTACCTTGGCACATTTTGTTTTTATGGAGGATTCTCCCTATGATGATTCCAGGTTCTGATGGCTTCCATAATTGGGATCATTCTGCTCTGCTCGTGCCGCAAAGAGTACCCCGGGATGCCTGTCAAATACCACGTCCTGGCTTTTAAAGTGAGTTTTGGCAAATTTTCCAAGCAATTTTATGGAAAAAATCTATTTCATCTCCAGCTCTCCCAACCTGTTAAACACTATGCGGCAGTCCACCTGCAGCACGTCCAACTATCGTCAAAAGACCTCGTCCTCTCTCGATCGCTGAATTTCTCGTATGCTTTTCCAGGTTTTGAGCATGGTCGCATCTTTCGGCGCTGCTGTGGCCAGTTTCGTCTCATCAGCCTTCTCCGGCTACCACCTGAAGCAGCTGTACGGAATGATCTGCGAGCCGGCCAACGTCCTCAGCTCTCCCTGCGTCTGTCGATCGAGGACCACGGCGCTCACTTATCAGGATCTCAATTGCTTGGAGGTTAGTTTCTATAAAATTACAAATTTGCCTTAAAAAGGGATACAGCTTTTTACCTTCAAATATTGCTCTCTACCTACTTGAAAACTAGAAATGAAAAATTGAAAAAAAATCATAAACCATTGCCATAGTATCGCTTGGAGACTGTATCGACTCAATTGGTTTTGCTACTGAATAGCAACATCACATCGAGAAATTATCGCGCTTTGTTATGCATCGTTTCGCTATTCCGTCCGTTTTGTCAGCGTTCATCGCGATTTCTTCCATCCGACGTGTCAGCACTGTCAGCATCAGTGAAGAAGATGGCGTACTCGTGTTGAACAAGAATAATTTCGCCGATGCCATCAACCGGTATGCTGGGACAAAGGGCGTTTGTAACTAGACGTTGTTATTTGAAAAGTCAAAAATTCTAGCAAAACTTTGCCGCTGCAGTATGGCAGACTATGCCTCCACATAATGGCAGACTTTCCCACTACAGTATAGCTGACTCTGCCGCTACAGTATGGCAGACTCTGCCTGGTGGCAGACTGCCACTACACTTTGGCAGACTTTGCCACAACTGTATGGCAGACTCTGCCGTCACAGTGTGACAGACTCTGCCACAACCGTTTGACAGACTTTGCCACTACCGTATGGCAGACTCTGCCGTCACAGTATGGCAGACTTTGCCACTACCGTATGGCAGACTCTGCCACCACAGTATGGCAGACTGCTACTACAGTATGGTAGACTTTGTCACTACCGTATGGCAGACTCTGCCGTCACAGTATGGCAGACTCTGCTGTCACAGTATGGCAGCCTGCCACTATAGGATGGCAGACTCTGCTACTACATAATGGCATACTATGCCTCTGCAGTAAGGCAGACTCTGCCATTGCAGTATTGCAGCCACTGCCACTGCAGTATGGCAGACTCTGCCACTACAGTATGGCTGACTCTGCCACTACATATGCCACTACCTATGGCGGACTATGCCTGTGCAGTACCTTTCGCAGACTCTACCACCAATATGGCAGACTTTCCCACTACAGTATAGGCTGACTCTGCCACCACTACAGACTTTGCTTGCAGCATTTCTTCACCTAGCAGCTGCTTCAGTTTTGTACAAAATTTAAAAAAAAATCAATCCAGGTACAAGAACGTACTAGTCGAATTCTACGCCCCTTGGTGCGGCCACTGTCAGTCGCTTTCGCCGAATTACGCCAAAGCCGCCAGCAAATTGATCGAACTTCAGTCCCAGGTCCGCCTCGCCAAAGTCGACGCCACAGTTGAAAGCGAGTTGGCCGAAATTTTCAACGTCAGGGGCTACCCGACTTTGAAATTTTTCCAGCACGACAATATCGAGGCGTCGGAATATTCGGGAGGCCGAGAAGCGAACGATATCATCAATTGGGTTACGAGAAAAGTGAGCATTTCGGTTGTAATGCTTGGGTTTAAAATACGTGGCCACTTGGAAACTTCAATTTCTGATTTTTCGTTATTTTTCCAATTTTCCAAAAACGAAAAATAATTTGCCTCGATCCAATGACCGGTTCGGCCTTTACTGTGAAAACACCGCCAATTTTGAAACTAGTTTGGATTTTTGGTCGAGATTACGATAATATACCTTTTTTGAATATAGGTACCTCGTATACGTTTTTTGTAGCGAATTAAATTTTCCATCGACTGACGTAGTAAACAATAAAAAATATCGTCACTCGAATGAATATTTTAATAAAGTAAACGAAATTACAAAGCATCTTTCGGCCATCTTCTGTCAGGTGGGTCCGCCGGCCAAACCGTTGACGTCGCTCGTCGACATCAGGTCGTTTCTCGAAAACAACGACGTCGCCGTCGTAGGGTATTTCACTGACGTCGAATCGCAGGCTGCGAAAAGTTACCTACAAGTCGCGTCCGACGTTGACGATCACGCGTTCGGTATCGTCAGCGACGAGCGGCTCATCGCCAAAAACAACGCGAAAGACGGCAAAATTTGGTTGTACAAGAAATTCGACGCAGGTACTATCGAATTTAGACGGGGGATTTAAAGTTGAGTCAGTCGGAATGTTTTTGCAGAAAAAATGTAACATAAAAGCCTGAAAACATCGAAAACTCAGCATCAAATTTTTGATGACACTGGAAACAAGAATTGAAAAAATCTGATTTATGCCTGGCGCACCCCTTGAAATTTTGTAGAAACGCTTTTTTTCGGAAATTTGTAATGGATTTTTTGTTTTAAATTTTCCTTCGTGATTCTTCGTCTTTTTTTGTTTCCTAATTGTACCGGACATTCCCCGTTTTTCAGGTGTGGAACATTTTGACGGTCCTTCTGATCGGGTCGATCTCGGCAAACGCGATAGCTAGTTTCCTGTCGACGTGGTACCTCTGCCTCCATCTGTCGTCGTCGGGGCCTCACGCATACAGCCAAGTGAGAACCAACGACGACCGGCCTATCATCCTAACCAATAAAAGTTGAATTCGAAAATTGCGCCCCTCGTATTTCATACAGTCGACATCAATTCTGCTGGGAACCGATGTGAGTTGAAATTATTCTGCCGACAATTTCTGACAAATTTACGTTTATTTGGAAAGTTAATTTTTGACGTTGAATGTAAGTTATTGCTCATGGAACGTCCTTTTCTGGCTTGTTTCCCTCTTTATCGAGTACCAAGATCGGACCTTTGAAGACCTGTTGCTCTTCAACCAAGTTATTGCCATTTTGTTGTGGCTAATTGGCTCTTTGTTGAACAGCAAAAAAACAAAACTGATAAGTTTATTTCGTATTTGCTTGAAATAGCCATAAAAATGGGACTAATCGAATTTTCTCATGTGAACGAACACTACAGGGGAAAAAGAGGTACAGTTCTTTGGAGAGGAACAGTTCTGAAAGGAACAGTTTTCAGAGTAGATGAGGAACAGTTCTTTTGGAGAGGAACAATGTTTTTAGAGGAACAGTTCCTTGGAGAGGAACAGTTCTTTGGAGAGGAACAGTTCTTTGATGAGGAACAGCTCTTTTGAAAATATACAGTTATACAGAAAGGAACAGTTCTCTGTTGAAGAACAGTTATTCAGAAAGGAACAGTTCTCTTTTGGAGAACAGTTCTTAAAACAGGAACAGTTCTCTGTTGGAGAACAGTTCTTAAAACTGGAACAGTTCTCTAAATACTAACAGTTCTTTAGTTAGGAACAGTTATTCTAAAAGGAACAGATCTTCAAAAAAATATTATTCTCTTTAGTAGAACTGTTCTTTAAACAGGAACAGTTCTTTGGAGAGGAACAGTTCTTTGAAGAGGAGTAGTTCCTTGATGAGGAACAGTTCCCTGAAGAAGAACAGTTCCCTGAAGAGGAACAGTTCTTTGAAAAAGCACAGTTCTTTGAAAAAGATCAGTTCTTTGTAAAAGATCAGTTCTTCAGAGAGGAACAGTTCTTCAGAGAGGAACAGTTCTTCAAATCAACAGATCGCTTATAAATTTAATCTAGTTTTTTCCCCGATTCCACCTATATTGTCGACTGCTCTGAATAAACCATAAAATCATGACAAAATAATGTTCATGGAATGAATAGAATTCCAATGAGCGCTTAGCGTGTAAATAGAAGAAGCGTTTGTTCTTCAGTTAATCCAAGTTGCCATCGATCGAAGTTGTAAAGATTGTCGTGAAGGGAGACACTGATTTATTTAACCTCTGTAGGTACCTATAGATCTGCCGTGACGACATCCTTGCAAAAAAATCTCAATACCCCATTCAACGAAGTGACAATTTTATATTGGACAAAACGCTTAAATTAGTTATTAGTATTTATTTATCCTACTTTTACCGTTTTGTATACTTCAAGTTGTACTTAAGATTTTTAACCCTTAGCTTTACCAATTTTGGTGAAATTTTGATGCCGTTGAAAAAATTTGTTTGATTCTTTCGACTTGAATCGTGTTAGAGTAATATTCTATATTAGCATACGATTGCTGGTAGCTCAACGCGAAAATTCCATTTGCTTATCGCCTGGTCTGAAGTGCTTTATCTGTTTCCCTCCTCGTTGACGTCCGAATTTGTCAAATCTGTACAATACTTGAAAGCAGCATAGATTGGAGCCCTGCGAGGAAATGATTGGAGAGTTTTTCGAAAACTATTTTCCAAACAATATTTCGAACATTGTGCAAAAAAGCTTCCGCGGAGCTGTGAAGTTTGGCCCTCCGGTTCAGAAGTGGCACAACGACAGAGTTGAAAAGTATCAGACAAACGGCTCAACCTTCAATGCTCCGGGGCGGCCCGAAACATTTGAGAGTTGCATTCGGTGGCTTAAGCCATCAGAGGCGGGTCTACCTGTGGCAATACCGTCTCTGATTGGCTGAGTGCCGCACAACGGGGCGGCTCCTCGGACAAGACGGTCAGCGGTGCCGGTGCGGAGCCGCTGCATTGTGTGGCACTTAGCGATCCTGATGTGCCGGAACGTGCGGCACTCACCCTGCCGGAGGTGCGATTGCTAGACACTCCCGCCGACGGCTCAAACTGCCGGCCGAACGGATACGATCATCGAATCTTTCAGACCGTCGGTGACAGCCGATTGGACGGTTGCGGGACAAGCCGTTCATCCGATACTTTTCAACTCTGTCGTTGTGCCACTTCTGAACCGGAGGCCAAATGTTTTCTTTATTCAATCTCGAAAAATATTTTTGCTTGGGCAAAATGTTATATGACTGAATAAGCAATCGTAAGCATATTAGCGGAAGAGTCTAGAAAGATAAATCTGAGGCCCCTCCACGTGAATCTCTTTGACCGCAGTACGTTGGGTATACCAGGCTTACAAAATTGGTATTGGTAGCTCAGTGGTAAGAAGTGCGCTCAGTGCGCTTGCGCTAGAAAAAACATTTCTTTTTGTGGATAATTTTTGCCTATTTTTCACTTTTTATGGGCATACTTTTCTAGTTAATTTTATTCGATGCGTACCATGTTTAACTAAAGAACCTGATCAGTGCCGGCCTGATGCGTTTGTCGAATCGAACTGACGATTAAAATTTTTTTCTTGGAGAAGCGAGCAGCCAGAGACAATTTTTGAACAAGGAGCCGTTCGGATACGTGGGGGCTCGAATTTATCACTCCAGACTCTTTCGCATTTTATTAGCCGTGGAATCATGAATACTCGTAAAATTAACAATGTGTGATAAATACATACTCCCGAAAGTATTCCGCATGTCAACAACTCCATCCATTATGAATATTGTAATTTGTACCTTTTTATTGAACGTATCGATAATCGTGTAACTAACCGTTGTCAGCCTTTGTTATGTGATTTGCGATTTTGAAAGCCTTTCGTACCAATAATCGCATCGTACCTGCCGCCGTCGTGGACGTTTCTCCATCGTCTTCCGTTGTTTGTTGTGATTTGAAATAGTTTTTTAGTTTAGGTGACTCACGAACGCTCAACATGACGTGTTGGTTGTTAATGTTTAACCTGAAAAAAGTGTTGCTTGACTCCCGCCGTTAACCTCAATACCTCGAATTGTTTTGCATCAATTACGTACAAAATGTTGAATTTTTATAAACGATAATCTATTCTAAACAGTAATTTATCTATTATCGATAGTAGAAATGCTAGTTGTATCTGTTTTGTACCTGATTATATCAAAAGTGGTCGTTTACATGATTACAGGAGGAAAATCACCGTTCACACTGCCTGTTTAATTTTTGTTTATTTAAAATAAAGTTTAAACTAAAAAATAAATTGAAGTTTTTTCAAGTGTGATGTTAGCATTATTCAATGTTTAATTTTCTGAGCTCAAAAAAATTTCAAAATTGAAAATCGGTTTATTGGTTGCCGATAAAAAGCATACGAACTTTTGTGGGGTATTGAAAAAAATTAAAATTCAAAAAATTGTTTTAACTTTTTTTAAATTTTGATGTATTTATGTATTGTGGTATGCATTTTTGTATTTAATTTTCTAGGCTCATAAAAATTTCAAAATTGAAAATCGATTCATTAGTTGCTGATAAAAAGCGAAAAATCGTTGATGGGGTTTCAAAAAAAATTAGAAATTCTAAAAATTGCTTCCTCCTGAAAAACTGCTGCTCTAAAATGTGCCTAAAATGTCTGGATTTTTTTCAGAAAAATTGATTTTTTAGTTTGGCGTTAATTCCAACGTTTTGGCACTTCAAAAAATGTTAGCAGTGTGAACATGTGATGCTGTCCTGCCCTCCTAGCCAAGATCTGATTTTGTAATTTGCCGATTTTAATCATTGCAATCCGTCGCTTGAACTCTGTGAACATATCTGTAAGGAAATAAATTTTAGTTTCGATTTCGTCGTTTTTACACTGCCCCTTTCATTTTTTTTTTTTTTTAGATTGTCAACATTTACATTGGACAGTTGGCTCGTTTGAATTTTAGGCAAACAAAAATCGGAGTTTTTGGATTTTTTTTGAATTTTGACTTTCCTAAACAGATCGGTCGCGATAGGTAGCTAGGGCAAATTGAAAGGCCCTGACTCTGATCTTACTATTTGTCCTTAGTTTTTTTTTCTCATAAAAAAGATAAAAGTTTCCATCCGCTACTAGTTGACATAGATGTTTGTAGTTTTTTTGTGTAATCAGTTTTACTTGCCGTCGAAATAAAAGAATCGCTAATCCCAGCTATTTGGCCAAGCCAACGTGGAGTTTTTCGGAGGGGTTTTTTATCTTGGAAAAATACTCAGTCTGTTGAACTACCTTCAAAACTGAATGATCAGTTTAGCCTAGCGTCAGTTATGTGATTTTAACTTGTCGGGCCGAATTTTTACTTACCTATCTGACCAACAGCGGCTATCAAAATGGAAGAAAAACCCCCGGCAGCCAGTAAATTTTTGAAATTAAATTACTAAAAACCGCATTGGATTTTTTTCTTCAAATTTGTTGTACAACTTAGTGCAGAGTATGAGAAAATCGAAAAATGCCAAAATGTAGGACATGCTCGCATTATTTGGCTTTTAAATACGTTAATTCGCTGGAATCCTTGCGATTTTTAATTTTTGCTTTATTGAATGTACTCCCCAGGTTTTTTTATTTGACTCTTTCTTGATCTAGGTATAAACTTATAAATTTTCCGAGACCTATTAATCAGGTACAATTGTTTGAAAAAATTAATGTGATCACCTGCTCATTCGTTTAATAAATTTTCCATCAATAATTTATTATTGACAATTATTGTCAAAAAACCAACAAAGATTAGGGGCGTGCAAAAAAATTAAAAAAAAAAAAACATAATCATCGTTGACTTTTGTCAATAAAATAGTATAAAATCACCAATTCATTGCCGATATAAATATTTGAAAAATAAAATAACCAATTTCCATTGCATTTGAGCGATTTATTTCAAAATTTAAACCATATTTTAGACATCAAGGTGTACAAGAGACGATGGTGGATGCTGGGTATTTTCATTGCGTTCAGCGCATCCAACGCGTTCCAATGGGCGCAGTACGCCGTCGTCGAAAACGTCATCGTCGATTATTACCAAATCAACCCCCTGTGGATCGAGTGGACAGCCCTGTCGTACGCCTTCAATCTGACCTTCCTCATCTTGCCGACGGCCTGGATTCTGGAGAAATACGTTCGTTTCTGGAGTGACGCTCCTGGCATTTTTTCAAATTTTTTTCAAAAGTCAAAAATGAAAAAGTTTAACGAGTAATGTCGAACAAAAATCCGACATTTTTCATAGTGTGCTAGAAAACCTTGTTTTTGGCATTTTTGTGTTTTCGGCCTCTATTCGCCAAAATGGCTGTATCTCCTTCAATATTTGGGTAATCTCAAATCCGAGAATGCCGTTGGAAAGCTTGCAAATTTTTCTATAAAAAAAGATTCATATGAGACTTTTTTTCTGCCGAGCAATACTTGAAAAATGAGGGCAAAAAGAAAACTGGTAAAACGTCACTTTTTCCGATCGGATTTTTATTAAATTTTTTTCTGGTCGATAAGAACGCACTCTTCGGGCAAAACTTGCCCAAAAACTCAGCTTTTTTAACGGTACAATTAGGTATTTTCCGGTTTACTCCACTTCTTAGTTGAGAAAATTGCGTTTAAATGTCAAAAAACATGTTTTTTCGCTAAAAATCGACTTTTTCACTAGGAGTTATGTCTTGCAAATTTCAGGGTGAGTTTCACTCGAAGAATTTTTCATACTGAATCAAATCGTGTCACTTTTAGAGCGTATTTTCAATATGAAATAGTATTGACTCATAGTAATGGGTAAGAACACCCCCAACGGCGTTACTGCAGTAATTGCTTCCATTTCCATTCATGAAAAGTCAGAATGAGAATTTGTTTCGATTTTACCTTTAGCAATTAAACTATAATTTACTTTTTCTACAATTCAAGTAGGTTAGTAAATTTTTCGATCTAATACTATCGTCGTTTTTAGGGCATGAGGAACTTGGCTCTGATCGCGTCGTGGCTGAACGCCGGTGGTGCTACTTTGAAAATCTTCTCCAGCAGTAGAGACTCGTTTGCTATAGCATTCGTCGGCCAATGGATGGTTGCTGTTGGGCAGGTACTGGTGAAATAGTGGGGAATTTATGGGGCGAAGGCAATTTTTCTAATTTCGGGGAATTTCCATTCAAAATTCTCCAGCAATACAAGTTAGCACTGATTTTTGTTTGGTTTGGTAAAATATATTTTTTTCTAGATCAATTTTATGGACCTTAGTGCATAATATATTAAGAACTTGAGAAACAATGAAATTTACAATATCATTTTTTTTTTTTTTTGTCGTTTTACTGTTAGTTTTTGTTCTACCTACAACAACAATAATACCCATCTAATGATATACTTATTATATCATTAGATGGGTATTATTCATATCATGGAAATATTGTCCATATCATATATATTTCAAGCCCTGGTGCCAATTATTATTTATTTTATTATTATATTAATTTTTTTTATAAAATCCTTTTTTGAAAAGGGAAACCTCAACACTCATTTTGAATTTCATATTTTTTCCAGTTAGGCTATTTTCCGTCTCGTGTCGCTGCTCTGTGGTTTGGAAAAGATGAAATCTCAACTGCGTGCAGTTTAGGCATATTCGGCAACCAGGTGAGAAAAAAGTCGAAATCGGCTGGGGGATTCAGACAAACTTTAAAAAATCGATAGGTTTTTTTAAATGTTTATCAAATCATATTTTAATTTTTTTAAAAATAAATTATTTTTACAGAATTTCGTAGGTATTTATTTTTCTTTTTTTATCATTTTTTAAAATAACAGATTGGGGTTGCCATTGGTTTTTTGCTACCGCCCATGATCATAAAAATGAACGAGGACAAAGCTGTGACTGGAGAGCAAATTACTTTCGTCAATTATCTCGTCGCCGGCGCATGCATCGTCGTCCATGGGTTCATCTATTTTTGTGAGTATTTGCTTCGATTCTTGAATTTTTTTATAACTTTACAACAAAACTAAATCCTCTTTTAAATTTTTCAGGTTTTGAAGATGCGCCTAAATTGGCCCCCAGTAAAGCGGCGTTAGAGCGGAATAAGGAAAAGGTCGATTTCAAAGGAACGCTGAGTAGACTTATCAAGCACAGAGGGTAGGCTATCATGGAAATTTAGTAAAAAATGCTTCCGGTGGATCTGACAAAAAATGAATAATTCGTAGACATTGTTTTCAAAATTTGGGGATTTTTCGGACGTTTTATTAAACTGTAAGGCCAAACGAGTGTCCCGATTTTTATTTTTTCATTTTTGAAAACATAAAATAACCTTTTTTTATGCACCAAACGTCTTTAGTGGAAACACCCCAGCTTTGGTATTGTTAAATTAATTAATTAATTTAATTTAATACGTTGGTATGAATGAGCAAAAAAATTCAATGGCCAATAACTCAACTATGGGTGTCGTCGTTTAACTCATTTGATACAAAATAATAGCTTGTCCGAAAACCTATACTCGGAGACTAAAAAAGTCAAAACCGGTTCATTAGTACAGGAGGCTGTTGTCAAATTCGCATATTCCTCGCATTGGAAAATGCCTAAAAACCTTGAGAAGGAAAATGGTGTTGTGTGCATACATTTTACATTTTATGTTATTTTTTACATATACATTTTATTCTAGGTATCTGTATTTACTATTTGTCTATGGGACGAATATGGGAGTTTTCTGCGCAGTGACTACCCTCCTCAATCGGATCGTTCTAACGTATTTTCCGGTAAGTGGTCCGTTATTTCAGAAACATAAAATAAGCTATTATTTTACCACAAAAACTTTTTTTTTTATGAAATAAATTTGAAAATTCGCTAGTTAAACGGCTAATATTGAGAAAATATTTATTTACTTTTACAACATTTTTACATGAATATTTTATATTCATAATATTTTTATAAAATATTAATTAAATAAATATGCCATTTCAGGACGCCACCGAACACATCGGAAGGATTGGTTTGGTGACACTTATATGCGGAATCGTCGGTTCCATTTGGACGGGAGTCCTACTCGATAAAATCGGACGTTACGCGTAAATAACTTTTTTCATAATTGGATTTGTTTAACTAATTTTAAAAATATTCAATAGGCAACTCAAGGCGGTAATTAGAAGCCGAGGAATTGAAGCGATGATTGAAGTGACATGACCTGATTAGTTCCGACCCGTTCTTTAGGGCGGCAGGGCACGCCCGGGGCAACTTCGGTTGGCGGGCTAACAGCAACGCCTGGAACGGCGGTTTATTGTACTTATTTTTCAAATTGGTGGTCGATGATTATAATTTCATGCGAAAAAATGATTCAGTGAGGGGTTTTCTGACCGGAGTCTTCTTTATGAAAATTCCCTCATTTCAAAAATTCCTTAATTAATCGAAGATTCCATGGCTTTTTGAGGATCTACTTCCATGCTCCTTTGAGCGCCAAAAAAGTTACCTAAGTTGCTGTAATATCTGGCAAATGTTTCACCTTTGAACATTTTTACGCTTGCAGGGATGTCTCGTTGGCGATTTCGATCGGCGGTGCAGTCACCAGTCTCTCCCTTTGTCTTGTGGTAGACAAAGGCAGTATCCTATTGGTTTATGTCGTGTACGCAGGAATAGGGTAAGTTTAACTATTTTTTATGAATACATTCACGTGTACATACACATGTGTACGAACTGCGTCCCGTTCTCTCCCCATGCAATTGCCGATGAGTCCGCGCTGCACTGCAGTCCTCGAGGGAGAAAAACATCCCTTATCATTCCAATTCGACATACGCATCAGGCAAACGCCGATCAAGCACTTTTTTTGAACGACGCCTGGAATAGCTCAAGCAACACCGGATGGAGCTCGCGTCTCCAAGTACAAAAAAATCATCCCTCGTCGGTCCAATTCGACGTATGCATCAGGCCAATAATGATCAAGCATATTGTTTGAAAACGACGTAAGGAACAAAATCATAACTCATCAGTTCAATTCGACATACAGAAAACGCAGATCCGGCTTTCAACGACACCTTTAACCGTTAAATCAAACTGAACTGCTCGCTAAAAAAAACTGTTTGCGACAATCTTTTAAATTCCGAAGGGGCGCAGTTTGACAACTGTTTTTCATTTTTCCAAGTCCAAAATCTTTGATTTCGAAGTGGCACAGTTTGACAACTGTTTTTCATTTTTCAAAGTCCAAGTCAACTGGCTTGACAATTTGCGATGCGACAACTGCGGCTTTTGAAATTCGAAATGTTGAAGTGAAATCGGTTAAAAACGCTTCATGGAGTCGGAATAATGTGGCGTAACACCGTGAAATCGCGATATTACACCAAAAATCCCCCTGCGGAACAACAACAAATTCCAATTCCAGGTTCTTCATGACCGGCTATTTCACCGTCGGATTTGAAACAGCGGCCGAAATCACGTACCCTGAAAACGAAGGGACGACTTCGGGGATTCTGAACGGAGTCACGCAAAGTTTCGCTATAGCCGCGACGATGTTCGGCTCGTGGCTGATCCAGCAGAAGGGCGTCCTCTGGTGCTGCTACTTCTTCTTCTTCACAATGCGTAAGCTGATCGATTTTTAGCTAAATAATTAATTTAATTGTATTTGCTCAAAGTAATACTGCAGCGAAAAAGTGCGGACAAGAAAATTTTTGGTTCATTTTTCTATAGAAATGAACCTTTGTAATCGGTCAGGAAAAAAAAAATTTTAACACCCCCTGAAAATTTGTTGGTTTACGTTTCAAGGGGTGTAGAATCCGAATCTGCAATAAAAATTTTTTGTCCGTCCGCCGTCCGCCGTCCGCCGTCCGCCGTCCGCCGTACGCCGTACGCCGTCCGCCGTCCGGGGTTTTTCAGGGGGAAGGAGTTATCGAAAAATTTTGAAATTTTTACCAAAAATCAAGTTCCGTATCTAGTTGGTCCTAACATCTCGACAGAACCCTACCTTACTTTTAAGGTCAGTAAAACAGCTGTTAAAGTGGGGAAAAATTCGTGTTTTTCTGGAAATTTGAAACATAGGCATGTGAGGTATCATTTTCTATAGATTTTTCTATGCTGAATCGAATGAGACCATCGCCACGCCGGTAGCTTCAACCGTTTAGGAGTTATTGCAGTTTTAGTGAAGCATTTTTGAGTTTTTCAAAATTTTCCCAATTCTTAATAACTCGAAAACTACTCGAGCCACAAAATTCGTTTTCCACTCGTTGGAATCCCCACAAAAACTTCTGTCCTCCCAATATCTTCAATTTAAAGAATTTGGTCGAATTACACAAATCAGCAAATCAAAAATTGGAAAAAGTTGGGAATTCGGCATCGGTTCTTAGATACAGTTGATTGATCTACTTACGACCACTAGCCTATGACACCAACAAAGTGACGCACTCACACTAGGCCAGTTGCGCTTGGCAACGTGAGAGCGAGTCAAGCTTCAACAATGGTTCTGAGGCATTCTTGACGCATTTTTAATTTAATTATTATAAATTTTATTTAATTATAAAATAATATATAAATAATAATAATAAATAAATTTATTTAATTATTCAGATAATTTAATAATTATTATTATTCTGTTAGTTATGTAGGTAAATAAGAATAGATTAAATGATGATTTCAACAAAAATTAACGACGCGCTGCGTTGAAAAGATAGATAGGTAGGTCAAGCAAGGAGGACCAAGCAAAGAGGATGATTATTTTTTGGCGGGTTGAAAAAACGTTTTTCCAAATCCCCATCTAGAACACCAATTTATACTGAAATTCTAGAATAATAACAACTAAATTCCGTGTTTGAGGAGAACCTATGTATCGTAAGATTTGTCTTTGCAATCGAAAAATGAACCCCTGTGCAAAATTTGCAGAGTTCTTCGGCTATACCAAAAACTGATGTGCACATGCCACTGATCTACTTAGCAGCGTTTTTTTTTGCTGATTGCAGATTTTATAATTTTTTGGTCAATTATGCTACAGTTGCCGGCAGTTTCGCAGCGCTGAAGATCCCCAAAGATTACAAACGGACGGCGGTTGCGTCCTGCGGACCGGTGGAGCGGAAAATCGAAAATGAGGAGAAAACCGATGCGGAAATCGAGCCGCTCAAACCGATCAACGGCAATGTGGAAGAAAGCCGTTGATACTTCGACTAAATTTTTTTTAGATCTGTGGATCATTTTCAAAAACTTCGACTTTGTGTATTTTTAAATGAATTTGTTATAAAAAATTTATCGTGGATGGTATTATGTAGTGGTAATGCTGGAAGAGGGACTGAATAAATAGTCATTTTGAGCGTGAAGCAGATACGACTCCGTGTCATATCAATATCCCTAGCGCTTTCACCGATTTACCGGTTTTGTTGTTTCACGTTAACATTAAATTCTTGTTGTTCCCTATTTACGGAGTAAATGGAAGTATTTTAATCGTGAAAGCGGAAAAAGCTGGAGGAATTAAAGGTTAAGGTAACAGTACAAACGGCGCGACGGGGCGGCTTGAAAGTTTCGATGATCGCATCTTGTCGGCTCGTGGCTTGAGCCGTCAATGGGCGTGTCCAGTCGTGGCGATCGCGTCTGTGATTGGCTGAGTGCCGCACAGCGGACGTCGGGGGGGGGGGGGTCGCTCAACAGGGATTCCCGACAAAGGCGTACCATAACAGCCGTTGCAGAAAGAATAATCATTTATTTACCTTTTTGCAATCAATTAAAAACGCAAGCTCTGGCAGGTGTATGGGCACAACCATAGGTCCACCATGCCCGGGATACAAAGTAGCAATTATTTTCGTAACAAATCCATAAAATTTTGATATGTTCCTATGTACAAACTAAATTAGATTTAGCTCTTAATGCGATTCTCTCGCGTAGAAATTCACGATTAAATCCTACGTTATCGTCCAGTGATATGTACAGATAAATACATTGCAGGAAAAGCGTGCCACGATATTTTCCCGGGGGGAATAAATTATATAATGTCATATAAATAATAGTTTAAACCGAAACGAGCTAGTCAGTATCTCTTCTCCATATCTTAGACTACACAATAGTGGATTACAAATATTATTGTAATTTCCAATAAAAATAATATTATCGTCTATGTTTGTAATTTCCCGGTACAAGGCACGGAATTGCGGGTCGGGGAAGAATCGGTAAAAAATAAAGCTTCCGATTCGAAAATGGGATATGCGATTACACCGGATATTGTTAAATCACAAGAAACACGAACTGTTTCGAAGGCACTTTTTCATTCCATCACATAAAAATATTGCCAAAATTCATCAGGGGAAAACGATTGTCGCTGAAGGAAATGGAAGTACAAACCCTTCCACGAACATTGCCACTGAATCGTTTGTAACGAGGATACATTGGGATATATTGTCAAGTGTGCGCAAATTCAATCAAGGCCCGTCATTTGCAGAAAACATATTTTTTTGAGTAAAATCGTCAAATTCCGTACCCACCAAAACACCAGGTACCATCACTTTCCTTCCTCGCATTTGCAATGAACAGTAATTTTTCAAAGCTTTTATTTCTGTAATTTTTGTCTCGATAATTTTGGTTAATTTTGCGTTTTCTGCTAGTGCTGGCTTAATATCGATAGCCTATCAATAGTTTGTCCAAAAAATATATTTTGAAAATTAAATTTTAGAGAAATTTGTTACTTATTATAAAAACACTGCTAATTTTGAAAATTTAGCATAGCTGCTTGGTAGTTGAGACCAATGACTTGATTTTTCTGAAATTAATGGGGCAGTCGTTTTTGCAAGAATTTCAACGAGTATAGAACGAATATTTATCAGTCTTCGGCCTATTCGAAGTTGTAGAAATCTCAAAAAAGTCAGAAATTGTAAAAAAATCTAAGAAAAAAAATGCCCCACGAAGCGCAACAGTTGTTTTTGGTATTTAGATGGCATTTTTCAAAATTTAGGAGACCAAAAGGTGACCTTTTTGATCGTGGTTGCAACTTGGCTAGAGAATTGGGTCTGCCCGATATTTTGATGAGCCAAAACTATCGATAATTATCAATAACTATCGACGATAGTATCGGAACTATCGATAGTGGCCTACCATCGATATTAAGCCAGCACTATTTCACGCGGTGCGATGAGTACGAGATATTTTGGTGGCAAAGAGTGCGGTGCCCATGAAAATCTCAAAACGTAATTTTTATCTTCGCATTAATAAATAATAAAGTTGAGCGCCACTATTGAAAATTTCACTCCGACGACCCTGGCTTAAAAAACCGCAGTACTAACCGACCGATTTCGCCGGCTATTCGACAGCGAAGCCGCACGTTTCCTCGACGGCTTGGCAAAGTTTGTCGTAAAGTCTGTTGTAAGTTTCGTACGCCGGAAGGTCGATCCTGTTGAAACAGGTGTGCGCCTTGGGCAGGTTTTCTTGCGGCGCGTCCGTCACGTGGATGGTGAACAGTCGGGGACCCGAGGCCCCGGTTGACCCTAAAAGAAAAATTAAAAAAATCCAAAAAATTAGATTAACAAAAAAACCATTAAGACCCCAAAATAGAAAAAATAAATAGAAGATAAAACTTCATAGAAAATCCTGAAATAGAAAGAACAAATAAAATACCTACAAAAAATTATTAAAAATCCCATAACTATAAAAACTCAAAATTAAAAAAAAAACAAAGTCGACTAATACAAAAAGTCACAAATTATAGAACCCCAAAATTAAGTAAAAAATCATAAAAACCTCTACAAAAAATTTTAATGATTTAAAAATAATTTTGATGAATTATTAAAAAAAGGTAGTCGAAATATGATCAATTGTGTCACATTTTTACGTTTCAAAATATGGAAGTATTGTGTGTTATCTACGCACCACTGGTTTCCCTTGTTTTATAAAAAAAAAATTGGTTTTTGCTGAATTTGTTTGAACCTTTTTATTAGGATAGATTTAGGTTGAATTCCCTTGATAGCGTTTTTTGTAATTTGTAGTAGTTGAAAACTAGAAGGAAAAAAAATACAAAAACACTTGAATAATTGGTACCATTTTTGTTATTTCTTTATTTGGTCTTTGCGAAATAAACTGGTTTTAAATTAAAATCCGTACAACTGCCTAGGCGTTTGAGAAATTTCATATAGATACCTATTATTAAATAATAGGTACTACATACCAATTCAAATTTTGTTGGGTGTCAAAGTTCGAATTTCAATTCAACAGGTCAGAAAACCATCTATTTTGACAAGAATCTAGCAAATCCATAAAAGGGCCCAATTTGGCCCTGCGTTGACAACTTACCCTGCAACGATTTGAACCCTTGGAGCGGAACACGGGAACTGCCGGTGACGAATTGGAGCAGACGAGCTCGCATCTCTTCGTTGAAGGATTCGACGATTTGCCAAAACCATACGACCACCGGAGTTGTCCCGGTGCAGTGCTGGACATAACATTACCGACGTTAACCGCAAGAGATTGGTCAATCGATTACGGCATCTAAGTTGAGTGGATTCTCTATCGAACTGAGATAACTTTATTGAAAAGTCGATAACTCACTTTCAACCTCGTGTTAGCCTTCCAGTCAGCAATGTCTATGGAACCTAATCCGCCGATGATGAGTTCGAGTTCGTTTTCATCGAAAGGCCTCAGCAGATGAGTCGGTATCAGCTCCGTGAATCCTTTTTGCAGCGATAAGAATTGCTGTTCGATCCCTCTCATGAATCGATAATTCACGTATAATCTGGAACAATATTTTGGAAAAATGGATAAACACACATGAAATTTTGATGACTTTGAAGGGTGACTTTTGACCTTTGAAGGTAGCAGAAGGCAACTTCAACTGTTCAACAAACTTCAAAGGGCAGCCATAGCCATTCAGGTAAATTTCAAAAGCTACCTTAACCTTCAGAGGGCCAACTCAGCTATTAGGGTGGCTTCAGAAGGGGACCTTAAGCAATTAAGGAGACGGAAGAGGGAACCTTAGACGTTTCAGTGACTGTCGAAGGCTGCTCTTGCAATAAGTGCGACTTTTGACGACAATCTTAGCCAATAAGGTGGCCTGAGGGGTCAACCCTGGTGGTTTATGCGACTTAAGATGGCAGCTGCACCTTCAGCATGAACTTGAAGGGCAACTTTACCTGTTGAGGTGACCTTAGAGGACAACCTTAGACGTAAGGTGATCTAAGATGGCCTCCGAAACAGTTCGGATGACATTGGTGGGCAACCATGGTCAATAAAGTGACCTAAAGAACAACCTCGGCTGTTGAGGTGACCAACCAAACTTAATAAAGTGACATTAGGAGGCCACTTTAGACGAAAGGTGGTCTTAGATGGCTTCCATAATTGTTCGGACGATATTAGTGCTACCTTAGCCCTGAATAAAGACATACTAAGATGTTAGTACGACCTATACGTAGATACTTACTTAAAATTAACACTCACAGCCTAATAACTAGACGTTCAACAATTACCAACCTGACGTATTCTCGTTTGTTGTCTTCAGTCACTTGAATATCTTTACCGCCGGTTTTAAGCTCGTGAACTTTGAGAACTCCGAACGTGTTGAATTCGACGGCAAACGTCGTATCGATGACATTGGTGATATCGTTATTCCTGAAAACGGAAGAAGCATTTTATTGAGGATAGTCGAAAACATCGGCCAACTAAACCTCTTGTTCAAGAAGAGAGCCAAAGCGCGAAAAAGACCAAAAGTGCTACTGAGAAAATTGTTAAAATCCACTTACAGCATCCAGGTTAGACTGCGGTGCAATTCCTGATCGACTTCCTCAATGTCGTCCAACGTGATCGGCTTATTCAACAACATTTTGTAGAAAGGTTTCGTGAAACCGCCGTCGATGTAATGGCCGTGGAAAACGGCGATGCCGATGATTCGACCGACAAAATGGAAATACGAGAGATGCTCCTGAAATAGACAAAAAAAAAATAGTCAAGGGACATAAAAGGAATAAGATCGAAGATTAAATTTCAGCATTTTAAATACGTACGGGATTAACGCCAGAGTCCGGATTGATCTGCAACGTGTACGTGTTCTCCGTCGAATATTGGAACAGCCCGTACTCGAGATTGAGCATTTCGTGCGACAGCAGGTAGAGCCATTCCCTGGCCACACCCCCGTAATCCAGTCCTTCTTCCCCTCTGAATTTCACCATGAGCCGTTTTCTCAAATCTTTCGATCGCATCTTCATTACCAGACGGTAGGATTCCTGAAATTAACGTTTAATGATTATATTTAATCGATGACTGGAGGCGAGAATCGATTATTTTAAAAATATGATAACAAGAATCGATCATTCGATCAAAGTTAAGATAGGAATTCGATTTTGTTCAGGATTTAAGGCAAGAATCGATTATTCAATCAAAATGGATACCAAGAATCGATTATTTTTCAAAAAATGGAGACTAGAATCAGGAAATCAGAAATTTGGGAAAATTTACAGCAAGAATCGATTATCCTATCAAAGTTAATAGAGAGATTTTGTTCAGGACTGAAGGCAAGAATCAGTTATTCTATAAAATTGACTGCAGGAATCGAAGGTTCTAGAAATATTGACAGCAAGAATCGATTGTTCGAAAAAATTGATGAGCATTAGAAAAATGAGAAAGCTTCATTTACCTCGAATATCTCGTGTCTCGAGACTTCGAGACGACAGTGTCCGCTCTGAGGTTGAAGGGCGGTCAGTTCCGCTTTCAGAATTTTCTGCTTCGCCACAAGATCGCGCTTGTATTTGGGCAGAACTTCGCCATCGATCGGTTCCTTGCTCGGATCTCGATTCACATCCGCTCTGAAAATGACAAAATACGAAATACATGGATAAAATAACCTGAACTAAAAATAAAATTATAATAAACTAATGAAATACCTTACAAAAATCGGTACGGAAACAATATAATTTAAAAAATACTTATTACTAATCAAGTTCTATACATTTTTGAAAATATTATTCGATCATCTCACTCAATTTCCGTGGTAGGCGGGACCCTGGGTTGGGTTTCAGTTGACGCCGGAGCGGGGCCCGTCCCGTTGGTAGGTGGAGCGTCGTTATTGTTGCCAAGGTTACTGAGGTACTGTGAGAGCGTCGGATGCGTGAACTGCGTCGTGCGTCTGTTATGGTCGACGTAGTAGACGCGCCCCGACGGCGTGTGACGGGCTTCCCATCCCGGCGGCAGCGGACCAAGGCGGTCGTTCAGGGCGTCCGAGTCGACCCCACGCGGGACCCGGGGGTCGTGCCACGAACTGACGCCGGTCGCCACGTGATAGAAATACACCTGTCCTTGTTCCGTCGTCCTCATTTCTGCAATAGAATCGAAAGCATCGTCAATTTCAGATAAGAATAACGACAATTTAATAATGGGACGATTTGCGACCGAGTAGCTTCAATGGTGGATTTCATTGGCTTAGAGTTGAGTTGGAATCAGTTGATGCTAGTTATCTGACTTTGAAGTTCAAAGTTTGAAAAAAGTAACCAAAAACCACAAACTAAGTCCCAACCAATTTTAATACAAGATGGTAAAATCCACCATAAGTGCGTTAAAGCAACGTCGATAACCTCCCATCATCAGGTTAGGTCAGAGATTTGAAGCTGGGCAGGAAGAGTTGAGATGAAATGAAATGAGATGAAACTATATGAGATGGAATGGAATGAAGGAGATGAAATGAAATGAAACGAGTTGAAATGAGATGAGATGAGACCATTTTTAAATTTTGATGTTTGATTTTCATGATGGATGAATAAGGGAATGATCAGTAGCCTGATTTTTATACACATAAATTGGACAATTATTTATTGAAATAGTAATAAGTTTGCCATTCCTGGTTTTACAATGAAATAAAATTCCTCAACTTGCTCCCTATTTTAATGAAGACAATTAATTGTAATGATGAATATTCTTTCTTCGCACAGCGAACTTTCTTTTGTGGGAATAACAACTATTAAAGTGACCTACTTGTTGACTTTCCACTGGGTTTAATTGCAATAAAATTTTAAAGTTTAAGGTTTATTTTAAGGTTAGCTTCGGCAAGAAAGTGTGGTTTATTGTGGAATGGCACGCTCGAATTATATAGGTAGTTATTATTCTTTTCCAAAGATTCAATCAGCCCAAAAGTCTCGGATTTCCAGTGAAAAAATTTATTTCAAAAAGGGGAAAAATGAGCACTGTACGTTACCAGTTTGAATAACAACTGTGTCTTAAAAAAACATGAAAATTCACTAGCACAGCACTTTCGTCCAGAAATACAGTCAATGAACTGGCCAGCGCTGAAATTAATGATAGAATGACAGGGGCCCAGACGGGTCGAGGGTTATCAGCGGTCAGCTACAGATAGGAGGAATTACTACTGTAAATATAACGTCATTTCGCTAGTGTCAGATTTTTTGCTATATTTCATCACCAGATTCAATCACAATGTTTCAAATACGCCAAAACGTATAGAAAATTGATTTTCGCCCAGAGTGACTTGTCTGTTGATATTCTGAACGCGGTAATTGAATATCCAAACTTGGTCAAATGTTTCCAAAAAGAAAAATCCAACTTCAGGTTTCAAGATGAAAATTCGAACTCACCATAGCCCGATGGAAGATCAGACGGCTGGGGCAAATTGTGCCTCGAACTGTGCCCGTTGTGCGGGTTATTGTGCCGAGATTTTGTGGACCTTCTGCGGCCCTGATTGGGCGGCAAACCTGGCAGACAGGAGTCTGAATTTCGGCTCAGTCTGAAAACAGAGAATACCGCGAATTGATTAGTCGTTTTTTGTATTTCGGTTAATTTGTTGAAAATTCGAGCACGGAAGAAAAATATTTATTCGGTTAGTATTACCCGTTGGCAACAGGTGGAGTCCATTGAGTCGTCTTGGTGACGTGGTTGATGTAAAAAAGCCGTCCCTGAGACGTCCTCCGTTCCTCCCAACCGTCGGGCAGCCGGTGGCGCGTCTGAGGCGAAGCGACGGACGCGGCCGACGACTGCGGGACGGCCGACGGCGAAGGGGCCGATTGCGATTGGTTGTTGACGGGCGACGGCTGCGGATCCGACGACGGCGACTGAGGTGGCGACACTGCCGACAGCGAGACGACCGACGGCGACGCGTTCAGGTTGGGCCCGTCTCGCGATAACAGCGATATCACAATCTGCCCCTTGACGGCCTCCGAGTCGTCACCTGATGACTTGCAAAGCTCCAGCCGTTGGTCTGAAATGGAAATTCGACGATTTAATTTCAATTCTGATTCGCTACAGCAGAAAAGCGAGAGAAAACGGCAGTTTTCCGCTTACATCCCGTGTCTTTGAGACGTTGGATCGCATTTGGTATGATACGGACGCATCCGAGGAATCCGCCTCCTTCCTTTTTATGGATTTTCCTGTGGTTCCAAACGCTGATGGTGATACCGTCGTTTTTACTGACGTACCTGCGCAAAATGTTCATATATTTCAATGAGGATGAATCAAACCGGAATAATTGTACATAAATCAAAAATCAATTGGTCAAGCAAAAATAACAAATAGCAGCAAACTAACAAATCATAATGTTGATTCCACTTGGGGTCGAGAGTTGCTTTGCATGTGTCTGTCGAGTGACACTGACCAGATCCGTCAACGCTAATTTTCGCAAACGGGTCAGGAAGCCCTGTAAACAGGAGCCACATAATTAAGTGATAACACAATAAACAGAAGGAATACCAACCTTTACACCTGATGACTTTTATAGATTTGACTACAAATTTAGTTTTGAATGCATAAGTACGCGCATTGAGCAGATAAATAGGTAAGCTGGTATTGTATGAATAAAATTATAGTTTTTTTTCCTCCATTTTCTTCGAGGTTTTAAGTTGAGACTAAAATGGTTGACAAACTTTAGCAATTGTGACGAGTCTTTCCTGAGAATGCTTGGAAATTTAGACACGTAAGCAACAGAAATGGATTTTTTTCCCAAAATTTGAGTTATTTCGTTTATTGTTCAGCGTGGCAACGTCCATGGATACAAATTCGTCTCAGAAATTTCTAAACTCGTGTATGAATTTTCTCCTTATTTGTACTGGAAAATGGGAGTACTAAGTTGTTGGCATCAACGTAATTAATGCAAACAAAATCAAATCCGAAATTTTTGTTGACTGTAGAGCAGGAGCTAGAAGCTTTCATAGCATTTCTTGATTTTCCAGGTACAAACTACTAATTTTGTGGTACGAAGAGCCAAAAAGTACGAATTTTCCAAAAACTCGTGCCTATGTTTTTTCTCAAATCTACAGCTGTTAACAATTAATAAGCGACAAATTAAGAAATTAAATTTGTGACAATAAATTTTAATTAATTAAAATTAGTAAGTGACAAAATAATAGACTACGCTTATTAAATAAAGCGCTGGATCTCGGAAGTAAATTGTTTTATATCAAAAATCGAAAATTGAATAACTAGTTGATAATGTTTTTTTCTTTGGGTTTTCAAAGGTAAAATATGAATCATGCCAATCGGTAGAAACTAGATGCTTTCCAATGTGCGCCTCCTCAAGCCAATTTTACCGTAAATCTACTTACGGAACAAGTCACGTCTCGCTAGGTTACGGGCGCAGAGGACTGTAACAACAAAGAGATCAAATAAATTAGCACGTTTCGGCCAATTTCTAAAAGAGAGACAATAACTACCGAAGCTCGAAACATTGCAATGTTATTACAACCTTTCGCGAACATAGAAATTGGCATTTTATTCAATTTTCTCGTGCAAATTTTTAATTTTAATTTTCTGAATTATATTTGAATTCATTGAACAACGAGAAAACATCAAGCAAGAAGGAAAGCTCAGTAGAAGAGTAGAATCAGTAGAAGCGGGGTCGGGTCTATCGAAAAGTCGAACCTGACACCTCCTGCTCACTGCAGAAGCCTCAGCCCTTCGGCAATTGGGAATCTGGGTCCAGAAAGTTAGTGAGGCGCAATCTAGTGTCGCATTGCCTTAGATAAACAATTTTGAGGTTAAATTTCCAAGGATTTGACGGTTAACTGTTCATTTCTAGTGGTTCAATTACTGTGTCACTTGGTGCACTCCCAGACTTTCTAGGCTCGCAGATGCCTGAGGCGTCCACCTAGAGAGCAGATGCCAGGTTCGAGTACTGCCGGAGAGTAAACCTGGAGCCATTTCCCATTTGATCTCATTCATGCTCAACCACATCCGGGGGCTTTACCCAATCAGAAGGAAGGTGTTCTAACGTGTTTTTGAATTTATATCAATTGCAGCAGACACACACCATGGTCCTTCCAGAATCAATAAAATGGAACAGATCCACTGATATTGATCCAGATGGCACTGATCAACAGGGCGACAGCGAGGAATTCAACCTGGACCCAAAACGACCAGGGCCCCGGTGACGGGTCAATTTTTAAAAATATAGACGGTGAACGTATGTGAGCGAATTTTTTTTGAACATCCGATCCGATTTTCAATTTGGTGCCTCTACGGCAATACGGTAAGTGCAGATTAACGAGTGAAGAAGTGCGAAAAAATTGAAAAGGGTAATTCGTCGTTTCGAAATCAGACATCATCTGACAGATCCCGTCGGAAAACCTCAGCAACACGTTCAACGAGCGAGGAAAAGTGTGAAATTGGACACAGTTATGTAAGCAATTGCCCCGATTTCCCGTCAGGCACTGTCAACGTCGGGCGTCAAAAGTGTCCCAATCATTGAGAGTAGAAAAAACGAAAATTCGACAAACGGCAATAAAGAATTCGACATTCTCGCAAATGTGCGTTATCGGCAAGCGATGAAGGGTAATGCCCTTTTCGGGGCGAACGAGTTGCATCCGAGTGTTGCAATCGCCTCAGCTCAATGTCAGTTTACTTAGGAACAGTAATTTAACAAAATATCTATTCAGATTATGCGAATAAAAATCAAACACCGGGAAAAGGTTGAGAATAACGATTGAATATCATTCGAAAAATTCAGAGTTAGGTACGTAGTTGATTTAGCTGGACGATAACGAACAGTGAACCCGAGTTGTGGCCACTTGCGAATGGAATTTGACAACTTACTGGTTAAACGGATCTTCATCGCTCCGTTGTTCTTGTTGAAATTCGCGTTTGACATTTCCTTTAACCATTGGGACAAATATAGGGACGGAAAATTGTTGAATAATTGGAGAAAAACTAAAGAAAATAACGCGAATGACAAAGTTAGGGCCCAATCATTAGGGGTCAGGGCGACTGGGTCTGGGAGGGTTTGGGTTCACCGTTCGTGTTACGATTTAGGATTTACAGCGAGTCGATTCCGAATATGCGATCTATCGATAGTCGGTAAGCTAGCGATACAACCCGATAAATCCGACTCGGAGGTACCTACATTCAGATTTATGTCGAAAAATTATCAGTAGTCACGACCCATCGCAAAGCTCTTCATGGCCTATCTTGAAACTTCTCAAAACGCCATGAAATTTATTAGATTCAACGCCGACCCCACCTCGACCAATCACAGAAATGCATTTATTTTTCAACCCCCATCACCAGCGATTGGAGTTGGCCTAGTTGTACCAACCAAGTTTTCTTCATCATATTTCCTGATTTTTGTTGTATTGTCTGTTCCTGATCACCAATTTATAAGGTACTTGGTAGGTACCCGATCACCAGGGACCTAGCTCGATATTCGATTGTCAGTACTTTCGATCCCAAAAAGAAAACTATCGATATTCGGTCGTGAATCCGTTGTTGCCAGCGGTGTACCTACTCATTCATGTCCTAACGAAGTAGGTAGGTACCTACGCTACGAAAGTAAAAGGAAGTACCTGAGGGCATGAGGAGTAAAACTTCACGGTGCTCATCTTTATTATTTTTTCCTGTTCTTGGTCGCCCTTACTTGCCTGCTTATCGAAAATAGAGTGAGACAAAATTGAAATTCTGAAATAATGAATTGAACTCGAAGTTGACTTTGAACTCGAAGTTGCCTTCGATCTCGAAGTTGACTTTGATCTCGAATTTGACTTCGATCTCGAAGTTGACTTTGATCTCGAAGTTGACTTTGATCTCGAAGTTGACTTTGATCTCGAATTTGACTTCGATCTCGAAGTTGAGTTCGATTTCAAAGTTGACTTTGATCTCGAATTTGACTTCGATCTCGAAGTTGACTATGATCTTGAAGTTGACTTCGATCTCGAAGTTGACTTTGATCTTGAAGTTGACTTTGATCTCGAAGTTGACTTTGATCTCAATGTTGACTTCGATCTCAAAGTTGACTTTGATCTTGAAGTTGACTTTGATCTCGAAGTTGAGTTTGAACTCGAAGTTGTATTCAACTCAAAGTAACTAACACAACTTCGAGTTGAATACAACTGTTGTATTCAACTCGAAGTTGACTTTGAACTCGAAGTTGACTTCGATCTCGAAGTTGACTTTGATCTTGAAGTTGAGTTTGATCTCGAAGTTGACTTTGATCTCGAAGTTGAGTTTGATCTCGAAGTTGACTTCAATTTCGAAGTTGATTTCGATCTCGAAGTTGACTTCGATTACGAAGCCGAGTTTGAACTCGAAGTTGACTTTGGTCTCGAAGTTGAGTTTGAACTCGAAGTTGAGTTTGATCTCGAAGTTGACTTTGATCTCGAAGCTGAGTTTGAACTCGAAGTTGACTTTGATCTCGAAGTTGAGTTTGAACTCGAAGTTGATTTTGATCTCAAAGTCGACTTCGATTTCGAAGTTGAGTTTGAACTCGAAGTTGACTTTGATCTCGAAGTTCATTTTGATCTTGAAGTTGACTTTGATCTCGATGTTGACATTGATCATTTTATATTTGTATTTTAATATTGGAGCTAAGAACACAACTTTTTGGAAGTCAGAGGTTTTTAGTCGATTTCAGAGGTTTTTTCGGTACTCGACAGAGGGAAAGCAAGGCGACGAGTTGGCAACACTGGATTCGGGCGTGAATGAATGTTTTGTTGCCTTGGCAGCACTGCATATTATCAGGTGAGATGAGCCTCCACCATTTCACACTTCATTCGCATTTCGTACACATTTCTTTCAGTCCTCGACCCAAGAACCTATCCTCTCGTGTTTGTGTTGTAAAATTCTCGTCCAACTTGCCACTTTGACCTTCGTCGGTTTGATTTGCATCGATTTCAAGCGTCGTAGAGTGAAATTCCGGTTAAGATTTGAGCCTGTGCGGTTTTCCGGTCGAATGTCTTCGCTGAGGGGAAAGTCGTCGAATTATCGCGATGTATGTCATCCCAGGTTGTGAAGGCTCTGGCCGCACTACGCAATATTTTATCGAGAAAATAACAACGCAGGTCGCCGCGTAAAAATAGAAAGGCCCAGCTTTTCGTGCGAAATTCGATTCCCCGACGTCGTGCGGCTTTGAAATTCGAAACATGTACATGTCACCGTCGTCTTTGCAAGAAGCTTGCGTAAGTTTCATCTGCGACAACTGGCAAGAACTTTGCGAGGCGGTGCCCGCCGATCCGGGTGGGAAATTCGACGAAAACGGCGTCCCAAGTCAGAGCCAAATCGTCGCCAATTCGGCCAAACTTTGTTTCCGAGATCCGGACGTGTTTATTCACGCTGAAGTTGCTGAGCAACTTTTGCGATCGTTATGCCTCAAAGGACAGCTCACCGATTGGACACTGACGTTGTTCAGCCCCCTGACCACAAGACTCAGGTAATTCATGCGTTTAGTCGATTTCGGTGGGAGATTGAAATCAATTGGTGGAATTTTACACGTTGGCTGAATGCCTTACATAGATCAGGGTCGAATCGATAAATTCTATAGCCGGATTCACTACTCCAGTCTCCAGTTGCTGAAGACTGTGATATGTCTTTCTGTCTTCGGACAGACTTTTTTAAGAAAGTGGCACCAGACAGTGGCATCCAAGTCAGCTGGGACTGCCATTCGGATTTATTTGAACTCTGCATTACCCTCTTTGGCAATTCGATCGAGATTCTTATGGATTTTTCAAGTAGGCTGTAAACTAGTTCAATTTAGTGTGAGTTGGAGGTGGAAATTGACTTGCTACTATTTGTGGGCTCTGGTACAGTAACCGTTTTTCCCCAGGACGACATCGACGTCTGACGACGACATCGCTCTTGATTTCTTCAATTTTTCATGTATTGGTGATAGGAACAGTTTCTCTTCTAACCGCCCAATATGAACCATGCCATAATACCTCATTAGGTGGTACATACTATTTCATAATATCGTAGATATATGGGATCGGTCATCGTTCATATTGTGCCAATTACCATTATACAATAGCCCTTGGGAATAGCCCAAAAGCCGCGCTCTGAATTCCCATCATTAGTCATTCCAGTTTGTTTTACTCCGGTTCTGTGTTTGATGTGTAGGCATTGCGTTCGTCTGAACGATAACAATTGAAACGTAGTATAATGTGTCGTAAATATGTTTTCTGCTTAATTGCTTACATTTATTTTTACTTGGAAAATTTTGAACAAGCGGTTTTGACATTCAATGGTCATCAGAACCAAAACTTGAAAATTAGAGTTTTTTTTATCGACCCTGATAATTTTTTCATTTATTTGTTTTTATATTTAATTTACATGCGTGCCATACCATTCGTGTGAGCCGTATATCGAGACAGTCGTCATAAACTAGTCAGTTTGGGAGAATGGACGCGTCGAATCATGGGCTATGTAAACCTGGGGCCAATTTAGTAAATTTGAAGCCAAAATATGGACATGATACGTCTTGGTAGTCGCTATCGGTTCATTCCACAAGTCTCATTCTAAGTTGTCATTGAATTCAGCATGACTCCACCACCTTTCAACAATAATTGATATCAATACAAAACGAAGTTATTCTCATAATACAGACAAAGCTATTCTGTGGAAGTTCATACGAATGTGGGAATTCATGGTGCATTAGTTCGTCCACGGATTCCAAAAAACTACTCATAGTAAAGTACTGTAAAGTACCCATAGATCTGTTCGTGTATTTCCATCTATTGGCTATTTAGTCTCTTGATGGGTCTGAGGGTTCATTCGCCGGGCATCACCCAAGTCCCACCCCGCATGGGGATCATCGTTCTCCGAGGTGACAACCGCCAGTCTGTTGGCGCAGAGATACCAAGCGCCACCCAACTTGCCGAGGGACCCCTGTAGGAACATGATCGACTTCCCATTCAGCGCAAGACCTTTGGTGAAATTCTTTTGGGTGGCAGTGAGAACCGCCCCATTCGCTGAAGAGTTCTTGGTACGCAGTGCCTCATACATCATTTTCCATAGATGCGTCTCGATCCCCAACGCCGAAAAGCTGTCCAAGGAAGGGCTGAAAATTCTGAAGGGCCACAAAATCACCGACTTGGAAACTTGCGGTCTTCAGTTCACGGCTAACGATCTCATCACTTGCCTTGGCGAGTGGACATTGCATAATCTGAGGACTCTCAACGTATCGAGAAGCACTTTCTCCGAAGGGTCGCGGTAAGTACGCGTAACTGATTGTAAAATGTTGTCACACTTCTCCAAGTATTGATATTGTTCCAACTAGGTATTGATACTTTGCTGAGTATTGATCCTTCGCCGAGTATCGACGCTTTGCTGAGTATCGATACTTTGCCGAGTATCGATACTTTGCCGAGTATCGATACTTTGCCGTGTATCGATACTTCGCTGATTATCGATACTTTGCCGAGTATCGATACTTTGCCGAGTATCGATACTTTGCCGAGTATCGATACTTTGCCGAGTATCGATACTTTGCCGAGTATCAATACTTTGCCGAGTATTCATACTCTGCTGAGTATTGATACTCTGCAGAGTATCGACAAGTACCGTGACGTTTCCAAGTATCGACTCTGCTAATGTGTTTATCCGGTAACTGCCATGTACCACCATTATCGCCTTTTCCGTTCTAGGCAATGCGTCATGATCGCATTATCGAAATTAAAATCGCTCCAAGTGCTCAACGTTAGCGGGACCGAATTCAATCGTCACGCCTTGGATATCGTCATCGAAGATTTGCCGCTGCTCGAAAGCCTCGACATATCAAGCACGAGGGTCGACGACATCACACCGTTGAGAAAATGCAAACATCGATTGAAACACCTGACTATGTATAATTTAAAGGTGATCTTGTCTAAATTTTAACAAATTAAAGCGATCCGACGTCGACTGGAAAGTCAAGTCAATATCTAGTTAATAATTCAATTTTGAAATTTTTTACTGTCGATTATACAGTTTTGCTCTAATTTGTTTTTTCAGTACGTCAAAGTACAAATGTGCGACGATGTCCTTTTGGAACTTAGCGAACTTCGAACGCTCGACGTCTCGGAGGAGAAAGAGAGCTACGCTTTTGAAATTTTCGTGCTCGGCGTGGCAAAAATGATCAGTTTTCTCAACTACCCAACAGTTTTACCTCATTTGACTTCCCTTGACCTTTCTGGTAAGTTTTATTTGCAGTATGAAATTCAGATTTAGAGGGCTTAAGAGTTGGGTTTGAACATGGTAAAATCGGGTTTTTTTCTCAAACTTTTTAAAAATAAAAATGATAAAATTTTTACTATACACCTGAACTACAGTACCGATTTTGTCTTCGATGCTTGTTGTTCTCCGATCACCCTCCCTTTATTCATGACCTAATTTGTTTTATTGATGATCTTTTTTTGGGTTTATGTATGATTTTACAGCCCCCATGAGCGTTTTAATCTTGACGACCCTTGGAAATCCGTTCTCGGGGCTAAAAATACTAGTTACACCCCAAGTTTTAGGATTCTTCTCGTAAATTTTACTGCCAGGGGCTAACGTTCGTTCGGGATTTCAGGTAAACAGGAGCTTAAGCGAAAAGACCTCACTTTGTTTCTCCAGCATCACAAAAACTTGAGATATTTGGGCTTGATGCACTCAGATATGTGTTCGGAAGAATGCTTCCTCAACCCTAAACATCCAGATTATCAAGAACAGCTCCAAGTACGTGTATTTAACACTCCAGAACCAAAAAAACTAAACAATCGTTTTTGGGCTTGAGCTAACTCATATTTCAATTTCCTCAGATTGGAGGGGTAGCGAACGAAAAACAAATTCTACTCTCCCTTCGGAGATACCTCGTCCGGCCTATGTATGTGCAGAAATGCCTGTACAATTTGTTCCGACTCACGCAAATATTCACAGAGCCGAGAGCTGACATCATCCAGGTAAAAGGTTTAATTGTCGTAAAAATTAAAAAAAAATTGGATAGCAAGTCGTGAATTTTTAAATGAATAAAAAAATTTCCCAGCTGGTCCTCGACGGCATGGAAGCTCATCCGTCGACGTTTCTCGTCCAAATCTCCGCCACGGCCTGCCTCTACAATTTGACGAAAGGCGAGCTCGGCGCCAAAATTCATCCGTGCATCCTCGGCCGCGTAGTCAGCCTCTGTTTGCAGGCGATGGAAAATTTCCCGACTCACTATCAACTCCAGAAGAACACTTTGTTGACGCTTTGCTCCGACCGGATCCTCCAGGATGTGCCAATCGATAGATTTTACACGGCTCGCCTCGTCCTCGATAGTCTGTGCACGTTTGAAGACGCGTCGATGAATCGGATGAGCGTCGCCATTTGCAGTATTTTGGGTAAGAGATAGTGAAATTTGAGCTCGGTTTTGGCAAATTTTCACGCTTTTTAAAAGTCAAAAATTGTTGATAATTTTTTTAAATTTTTATTAGTCTCAACTGAAGTTTTTACAAGAAAAACACCTTGGTTAAAACTTTGAATAGGACAAATAAATATTTTTAAAAAATGGTCGATCATTTCATCGTCTTCAATTTGGTTCAAGATATTAAGTATACCCGAAAAATGTGTTTTTTCCAAATTTTGTACTCGTTGCTGAACGGTTTTTGGTTCATTTCAGCCGCTAAAATCTCCACAGCCGAAACCTCTAAGCTTGGCGCCGAGCCGAAATACATGAAAAAGCTTTTGGTGCTGGTCCGAACCAAAAAAAATGCCCGAGACGTCGACATCACTATGCGATTCACGCTGAGCGCGCTCTGGAATTTGACAGGTACGGTATCCTATTGAAGAAACGTTCAAAAAATAAGAAACTTTAAGTTTTCTGACCATTGCAAGTTGTCATTTGTGTGATGCGGGTACCTCAATCCGTATTGCATGCATCCAAACACCTTGGTACAATCAATTTTTCGACCAATCTCTATTTCGACTATTCTCTATTTCTCAAAAAATTGGTATTGATGTCATATCGATTTGCACTCGATTTGCACCTTCGTTCCACCAATCCAGAAATTGTCAATCGTGTGATACGAGCTTCTAATAAGGGGTATCTCATACATTGACACACCAATCGATACAAAACATTTTAGTGCATACTATCAATTCTTTGAGCCGTCAATTTTACTTCGATAATTCAAGTTTCCTCCAATATTTCAATAGCAACAATAGAAAAACTCGATTAATCGATATTTACAGACGAATCGCCCAAGACCTGCGCCGTTTTTCTGTCCGTGGGAGGTTTGCCGCTTTTCGTCGAAGTTCTCCAAACGTTTCCAGGCGAGGCGACCGTGGAAACCAAAGTGCTCGGTCTTATCAACAATATCGCGGAAGTGCCCGATTTGCGGCACGTCCTTCTCGAATACAAGTTTCTCACGATTTTGAGGTAAGTCTACTAATTTCCGATCATCGGGCGGTAGAAAGTGGAAAAAGTTCCCTGCTGGTTGATTTGTTCTGCTATTTTCCTCGAATTTTGAGGTTAACTGGTCGTTTTGTGTAGAGGGTTGCTGCAATCGAAGCAAATCGACGTCTCCTATTTCGCCGCCGGAATCATGGCACATTTAGCGGCTGAAGATATTCCTGCATGGCAGACTTCCGGAGTGTCCAGGGATGTCGTCCTCGAAGAACTCGGACAGGTCGTGCTCAGTTGGGTTCCTCCGGAAGGCGAAATGGTCGCTTACAGGTTGGTGAAATCCCTCAAGATGTGATCGAATGCCTGGGTTTTGGTACGACTTTTCAAACATGAACCGACCCTCACCCTATTGTCAATAAACCCCTCACGTAAATTTACATTTATTTGCTATTTTTTCCAGGTCGTTCTGCCCGTTCATATCACTTTTATCGTGTGAGGCGTATCAGGTTCAGCTCTGGGCTGTATGGGCTATACATCACGTTTGTACAAAAAACCGTAAGTGCCCCCAGTCGTATTTAAGTTTAAAAAAATGCGTTTACTCTCGTTCTGATGATTTATTTTCAAATCCTTCATCCCTCAGCTACCCGTTATTGTCCGATGCTCGAAACGGATAACGGAGCGCACATTATCAGAACATTGCTCTACGCGCCACACGTCGACTACAAAGTGAGAGAAATCTGCCGCGACATACGTCATCTATTCAGGTAAAAACCTGCGCATGCGCAATTCGCTTACCCTCATGTTCTTGGAACGAACCCGATTTTTAATTCTCATTCTACCTTTTTTCTTTATAGAGTTTACGGTAACAAGGTGCGGGAATCTACTAGTTCAACTATCGATGAAACCGAAGATTTCACAAGTTGACAGACCCTGGATGAAACTGCGAATCGAAGGTTCCTCCAATCCATCCGGCCTACGTACTATCCTCATAGGTTTGTCTGAAAATTAAATTTAAACTGCCAGTTTTTCCAAAGAATTTGAGAATCTAAGGTGTTGAAGTTGAATTAACGTAAATTTATCATATAATTTAACCTTTACCATCACCTCAGTTTTCACCCCCCAAGCCTTTGATCAAGACGATCAAACCTTAACGTGAAGCTAGACATCAACCAATACCTTAACCTTAACTTCTACCTTAACCTTGGTGTTAAACTTGATATCATCTTCAACTTTAACTTTAATCATAGCCTTGACCAAACCTCAACCTGGAGGTACACATCAACCAATACCTTAACTTCAATCCCTACCTTAATTTTTGTGTTACCTTAACCTCATCTTCAATTGTAACTCCACCTTTAACTTCAATCAAAGCCTGCACCCAACCGTAACGTGAAGCTAGACATTAGTCTTTACCTTAACTTCAATCCCTACCTTAATCTTAGTGTTGGTAACTTAACCTCATCTTCAGCTTTAACTTAACCTTTAACTCTAATCATAACCTTGACCAAACCTTAACCCGGAGCTAGACTTCAACCAATAACTCAACTTCAATCCCTACCTTAATCTTAGTGCTACCTTGACCTCATCTTCAATTTTAACTCCACCTTTAACTTCAATCATAGCCTGTACCAACCGTTACTTGGAGTTAGACATTAGTCTTTACCTTAACTTCAATCCCTACCTTAATCTCAACTCCAACTTTGACTCCACCTTCAACTTCAATCATAACCTTGACCAAACCTTAACCTGGAGCTAGACTTCAACTAATGCCTTAACCCCATTCCTCACCCCATCCTTAACCTCGTCGTTCAGCCACAGCCTGCCTCTTAACCTGGACCTTGAGTTAATACCCTATCCTCGTTAATACCCATTACCTTGAAAGCCGGCTATGAAACGCCGTTGCGCGAACGTGCTGTGTAAACCTCGAATTAAAACTCGAAAAATTGAAAAATAGTATTTTAGTAAAAAAGGTACCATAATAGTGGAATAAACTATCTCTTTTCTCTCATTTTTTGAGTTTTTATTCGAATTATGGGATTCATCAATTTCCCCGCGAGTGATTTAACATGTGTAAACCCAGGTTTACATTTTCGCATCTTTTTCTAGAATGACAACAGGTGCTGCCATCTAAGGAGAAAGTTGATGGGGCCACGACAAAAACTCAACACTTGAGCTCGGATTTGAACTAATGCGGAAATTGCTGAGCCTGGAATATTTTCGTTAACCAAGGAAATTGGCCTACGTTTATCATAAAATTATCGCACTTTTGTCAATTGGAGAAAATCTAAATTGCAATATGAATTCGCACGTGTTTCTGCGCTGGAATTTCGAAGATGAATTTTAGGTTCTCTACACACACGATATCGGAGAGTTTTTGCTTACTTTGTACGACGCAATAGGCCGTTTTGCGATGGAGATCCTTCAGATAGAGCGATCAGTGAATTTTTTATGTTTTTACCCCTACATTCATAGACTTACGAGGGTTGTTCCGAAAATACTTCTTTGCCAATCAGTGCCATTAATGAAATGAAAATAATATTCAAAAACACAAATTCATAATCAAATTTAAAGCATGCGAAGATAGCACGCAGCAAATCCACATTATTAGGCATGAAATAAATCCATCGTCATTCAAATTGGACCTTCCCCTTGAGGGCGGCAGGGCACGCCCGGGACAGCCTCGCTTATCGGGTGAAAAGCATCACCTGGTTGCTGCAATTTCTTTTCAGAGCTAAATCCCATGTCTTGGAGCAATTATCTTTTTTTCATGGGCCTCCCAATGTACGGGGTAAAATTATTTTTCGAAGATTTTCAAAACATTCATGACCCCCCCCCCCTCCCCCATGAAGTTTCTGGATCCGCCGTTGAGCTGAATCAAATTCGATCGATCCTCTTCTTAATTTTGGAGAAATTGGCCTTGGTGAATAATTTACCTTTAATTAATTATTAATCTGCTGTGTTTGGTGTACAAAGAAAAGCAAAAACTCTCCATGGGCTGATGCGTGACGAAAAGGTCGACGGCTAAATTTCCACACGTCCAAAGCTATACCTACAAAAACTCAAAAATCGTAACCATTTTAAATTTCGTTCGATTTGTCGTCATTAACCGACAAATAATCCCAACATCCTAAACAATTACCCAAAAAAACTATCCCTAAGACCGACAGGTTACCTCGCCTTACCAAACCAAAAACAATTTCAAATTTTGTCAATCCCGGTGTTACAAATGCGTTCAAAATACCTTCTAGGTTTTCCAGTGAGTATACCAACCTGTTGGAGCTTTTTACTTTCCTTATTTCGGTGCTCAATATGGGAAAAAAAAGTATGGCAATCAGCTGCGACGTCCCTGATGTCAGAAAAATATTTTTTTTGCCTTGGTCTGTTGGCGAAATTCTGGCCAAACAGCTGGTCCGATTTTAATGATTTTTCGTGGGTCTTTAGACACAAGAGTCGATCGCAGCGATCGGTTCTCCAAACTCAACAATATTTTTCAACAATTAAATAAAAACGGTTCTACCTAAATTTTCTGTTACCAAGTCGTCCATATTTCATTCTTAATTTTTCTCGGGGCTGGGGCCTCTCAATTATTTCAGATTTTGATCAAAATTGGTTACACACCAAATGTGCGAGGGAGAGGGAAGAATTTTCATGAGCTTTTCTCGAGAACCAATGAACCGATTTTCAAAAACAGTCCAATTTTCTCGTCTGCCAAGGGCTAAATCTGTGCAGTTTTGTCATAACCTCCGACATCGAATTGATGGAACATTCTGCAATTAACGGACTCTAATCATTGGATAGGTAATGTTTTGTACGGCATAAAATACGGCGTAATTAGTTTAGTGGGCAGAGGTGGAGTTAGAGTTCAGACGCCCCAGAATCGCTTTTCAAAAGCGAAAAAATTTCTGAAAAAACCATATATTCATCATTGTAACAGGCGTACGTTTTACCATATTATGGTACCGTTGAATTATACCGTTGAATTTCGTTACTGTTTCCTCAATAGCCGTTCAATTATGATCGCGTGTTGCATTCTGTTTTGTTCGTGATTTACTGTGTTTCGAACGTTGTACATTTTTTTCTGTAAGATAAATTAGTTTTATTTTAAGCAAATCCGCTCTCCTGTTATATCGTTGATAATTATTTCACAGTGCGTGTTTGACGGTTCGTCGTTTTAAATTATTTCTCAATGTACGAACAATACGGCAATATTTTACAAGTAGAGTGATATTCGACTAGACGGTTTTCCTGACATTGGAAAATTCGAAAAGGGCAAATACATCAGCGCTATATATTCAAAAATTTGTTTTTCTTTACCCAAACGCGAGTTTGTAATCCTTCGATGCTTGGTGCACCCTTCGAGTAATTTTTGACTTATTAGCGGATAAACCGAATGAATGCTGGTTTATAAATTCAGATAAAAGTCAAATTAATTTGATGGCTCATGTTTTGAAGATTTAGAACGTCAAAATTGCAAAAATTCTGAAAAATGTTCAATTTTTGGGAAATTTTAAAGTCCGGAAAAGAGCATTCTTTTCATCGAGGATTCCTATTCCGCCTTTAATTCGATTGGAGGAAGGATCAATAGGGAAATCACAGGTGGCAGTTGCCACCGCGGTACAGGGTGGCAGTTAGGCGCCCTCAAGTTTGAATTCTCGGAAGTTCCACTACTTACGGCACCACAATGCCTCAATGTGGCAAAAAGTTTGGAAAATTCCAAATAATTTTAGAAGAATCCAGAAAGAATTGACGTAGGGTCAGATGGGGATTAGGGTATCTGGCAGGGTTGCCACCAACAAGTCAAATCGGTGGATTTAGCCCGAAAACCCGGTACATCAAAAATTAAAACAAACAAAAAATCAATTTTTTTCAAAAGAATGAAAAAGAAAGAAAGAAAATCCTTCACGACCTAAAATCAAAAATAAATAGACAGTTTATGTTTTTTAAAAATGTCAAAAAATCCGTTTATTATACCTGATAGAAGAGGATCTCATAAAAATTAGAACCTCGGTACGTTTGAAGCTTCAACTGGTACTCCAGTTCAAAACATGAGGATCTGGTACATGTACCAGATGCGTACCAGGATTGCGGTACTTTTGGCAACACTGGTAACTTGGCATTTGGCGCCCAGACACCCTACGCCCAGTAACCCCATCTGACCCTACGTCGGTTCTTCTGGTTTACCAATGGTTCATCAGGTAGGTTGGCTGAAATTCCTGTCATGCACGCGATTATGTTAATATTACCATTCAACAGCTACGTGTTGATTTCCTCGGTTATCAGATCTATTTATTCAAGCCACTTGTTGAAACTGGTGAGAACGAATCGATTCCCTGCGCGATTAGATAGGTTGTTGGTGCGTCCAAAAATGACTAACAATATTCAATGGGAATTAGGAAAAGACGAAAATCGTAATCGCGGGCTGATACGTAGTTACAGTTTGATTCCAGAGTCAATTGATTAATCACGTATAACGAACCTGATTAATCACGACATTGGAAATCGTTCTAATAGCAACAAATAATGATTTTCCTATAATTCACGAGCCCGCGGCACCGCAGGCCACCTGCGGCACGCCCGACCGGTCGAAGACCGTGGAAAACTCAACCCGTGGCAAAACATCGAATAAGCTATGCTTGGCAGACCGTCAAAGTTCAAGCCCAGACGGGGCAAACTTCCTCGAGTCTGATTCGACATACCCATCAGACAAATCCTGATCAGATTCCCATTTTAATTGTTGAAGATCGACCCGTTATTCAATTTTGTAGGGACAATTTTTCAGCCCACGTCAGAAATTTATCAACTTCATAGGTATTTCGCAAATAAGGGATAAAACTGACGAAAAATCAGATTTTCTGTTTTAACTCTTTTTTGATTCCTCACCTCGATTTTCCTCGAATTCTTCCTCCATTCGAAAATTGACTCGGTACCTAAGGCAAGGCTTCGCAATCCTGATCTACGTCTATTGTCGACATGCGAAAATTCGTTTAAACCTAATTCGCCGCATGATTATGCTTGTTCGTGTTTGAAATCGGACCTTTGCTCGATTGACGACGGCAGTAATCGATTGTTGAAATCGACAGTCGTCCAGGACGAGGTGGGTAACCGAGGCAGCACTGCAGATAAGTCGATAAAGCTGGGACGAAAGGGGAGTTCGCCAGGGAGAGGGTGGATGGCATTGGGCATCACTCAGTGACTACTCCGTGTCATAGGGCGGTCACAACATCATGATGAATGTTTTGCATTTTTTGTGCAACAGTTTTTCGATAGAGCCTAATATGGCATAAAAATAATGATACCTCATCGGCCAAGGCTGAATAATTGTCCGTTTCTTCTCTGAATCATGTGTCAAGTGTAGGCGTGAATTTAGAAATTTAAATTATCATAATTTAGATTCGCCTTTTGCAACATCAGTCCAGCATAATGCCTTTTACGCCAGGAACGGCTGACACTTCAGCTTCGCATGTAGAACTGTCAATTTGCTGCAGGCAAGTATTGTTATTGTTTTTGTATCGTATCGTGTTATTGTATCGTATTGTTATTGTTGAATGAAGTTGGCACCTACTTACATTTTTCTTCTAAATTAGTTATAATCAGGGCCAGGATTTTTATTATTTGTTGAAAATCCTCAAATATGCACATACCTACTTAACGTAAATAAGGTATTTTTCCGCAATGGTATGGATTTATTTTTTTGAGATTTTTAATCTTTACGTAAAAATACTATGTAAAATAAAGAAACAAAAAAAAAAAAAAAAATTATAAAGCGAAAAAACTACTCAATATTGTGCTCTAACATGTATTTTTCACCAAATTTATTCTTTGGCTAATTTGAAGGCTAATGAGGTCGAAAAAGTCGAAAACCTCGTTAGGCAAATTTTAGAACCCGCCTGAAATCGAAGTAGGACAAATAATATTTTTTTAGTATTATATTTTCTCCATTTTTGAAGAGGTAAGGTAGGTTACCTATTCATTTTAATATTTTCAAAAATTTCAGAGACCTATCATGCAAGGATATGCTTTCCAAATCGGATCCCATGGTCGTCACGTTCTTGAAGCCGTTCGGCCAGGACAAATGGGTCGAATACCACCGGACGGAGGTAGTGACGAATTCGCACGACCCGGACTTCCTGTCGAAACCCCATTTGGAATACCATTTCGAGGAACATCAACAGTTGAAATTCGAAGTTTACGATTTGGACTCGTCCAGCACCAATTTGGCGGATCACGATTTCCTCGGCTTCGCCACTTGCTCACTGGGACAAATTATTACCGGTGGCAAGGTAGTCAACCGGGTATATAAACTCACTTTACTAACGTGTGACCCCGGGCTCCTCACATTGATCTAGATAATCTATCCCATAGGGTTTTCGGATAAATGCCCATCTATTAAGTGGATAGGTATTTGTGTGAATGCGGGGAGTCCGAGGGTACGAAAACTAACGTCATCACTTCTCAACAGTTTTCAGCATGATTTTTTATTTCAAATCTATCTGACGTTAATCCGCCAGCGTTTACCATCCTCCAGCTTTTGATATCCACCAGCCGCTCTTACTGTGTGCCAGCTTTCCCTCTCCACCAGCCTTGTGTGTTCACTGCCTATCACCTTCCACCAGCTAAAACAGATACGCCCGCTTTTGTTGTGCGCTAGCTTGCAATGTTCACTAGCTTTCAGTCCTCTAGCTCATAGTACCCACCAGTGGCGGCTCCTGTCCTTAAGCCCACATAGACCATAAGTCAGCGTCCCAAATTGAAACTTTCTCTTCCAAAGTAAATTTTGAAAAATTTGATTGAATTGGCATCGCGCATTCTAAGAACTTCACCACTTCATTTTGAAGAAGAAACCAGTGGTGCGTAGATAACACACAATACTTCCATATTTTGAAACGTAAAATTGTGACACAATTTGATCATGTTTTGACTGCAATTAAGGGTGTTTAGGTCAAAAATATCAAAAAATTCACTATTCAAAATTCGCCCAAAATAAAAAAAACGCCAGTTTTTCGGTACATAACAAATATCCACATATTCTGCAAGGTAAAAGAAAGATTTTAAGACCAAGAACGCTCAAATCGGTTCATTTTTGTGGCCGGAAAAAAATAAAATAGAAAACACTAAAAATGCAATTATATCGGAAGTACTGTGCGTTATCCAAATTCCGATTAAACAGGGTGTTAGGTCTTGCCGAGACAAACATTTCAGTTCAAGGAATTTGAAAAAAGGTTAAGAAATGAGGAAGTTATGGCCATTTTTGTAAATGACCACAGACGGACAGACGGACTAACGGACACACGGACACACAGACACTTGTTCAGGAAGTGATTCTGAGTAAATGTGTATAAGAAAAAGTTTTTTCTGAAGCTCCGTTCCGATTCTCGATTTTAGGACGATCACAATACTTCCATTTACTCTGTAGGTATGGAAGTAAAAAGAATGCACTGATACCTCATCCAAAACATATCAGTTTTTGAACTGATAAGATAAGATAACCTTAAACTCGATCGCATCTACCGGGGTGCACGACAGGCTCTGTGCTCCTGGACACCTAGGTCAGACATTGACTGGCTCACTAACACTTCAAAGAACACACTAGTGGAGCTGGCCGTGAAAATTGAACTGAAGACGCCCTCCACGTCTCTGCCCTCGCAAACACAGAAAGTCACACGCCTTAGCCACCTTGATTCCTGTTTTTAAAGTTTACTGGCTCTCATTGTCCACCATCTTCACTGTCCACTAGCTTTCACCATCCTCCAGTCTTCAATGTACATCAGCATTCAATGTGCACTAGCTTGCAGTGTTCGCTTGCTTCCACAGTCCTTCAGCTCTGAGGACCCACCAGCTCTTATTACTAACCACTTTCCACGAGATCACCGCATCCCCAATTTCCCCATCCCCCAGCTTTCGCCGTTCTCCAGCTCTCCCTTTCCACCAGCTCGTAGTGTTTACTAACTCTAACCTCGCCACTCTTTTCGGCCTCTTGCGATAGATTTTTCTCATTCGAACAATTACTGAATATAGCGGATTTTCCAGCTGGAGATGAGATTGCTGCCGAGAATAAAAGGCGTCGGCGAGCAGATGTTGGGACACATAATCGTCTCGGCCGAGGAAATGTCGACGTCCAAAGACGAGCTGCTGCTCAAAGTTAGCGGCCAGAATTTGGACAAGAAAGATTGGTTCGGGAAATCCGATCCGTTTTTGGAGTATTTCAAATCGACAGAAGGTGGAGAATTCTCTCTGGTGCATCGGACTGAGGTTAAAACTGCCTTGCTATCTCTATCATAGTTGATTACAATATTTGAAATAGTTATTCTTACATTCACTCTCCCATCGAATGATCTTCGATTTAAGACCATTGAAGTTTTGGGAAATTTCGACGTGTTTTGGATCTTGAAGTTGACAATTTCTTCTTTTAAATAATTTCCAGACTGCGGTTGGTAATTTGACGATTCTTTCAGGTGATAAAAGTCACTCTGAATCCCAGCTGGAAGGAGTTCCCGATATCGGTGAGGGCATTCTGCAACGGCGACTACGACCGGTCGATCAAAGTTCTGTGTTACGACTGGAACCGAAGCGGCAATCACGATATGATCGGCGAATTTTACACGACGCTGCGCGACATGCTCGATCCGTCAACATCGAACGCATACACGCTCATTCATCCTGACAAATTGGTGAGTTGGCTTGGAGATTATGCGATTTTTCGACACTTTCATGAAAGTGTAGATGTCACTAAGAACCAACGATAAATTCCGCTTCCCGCGAGTTTGATCACAGTTCTACGGCTTACCAAAATGGTACGGCGGAGTGGAATCTGTTCTTAAATCGCCTAGGTCGGATGGCTTCTCCTTATTTTTGGATATAATTCCTTGTTCACACGAGTCTTGTTGGCAAATCCTCTGGGCCGAAGCCATCGAGCTGTTGATTGAACTGCCAGTCGGACTTCTGTTAACCTAGCATGATTCCGCTTTCAGCAAGAATCAAACGATAAATTGACAATACCGTGAAATATATGAATTGGTTTCAGGCCAAGAAAAAAAGTTCCTACAAAGGCTCAGGGACGATAGTCTTCGAAAAAGTTCAAATCAAACCCGTCTATTCGTTCTTGGATTATATCAAAGGAGGCACCCAAATCTACTGCACCGTCGCAATAGATTTTACAGGTTAGTGACATTGGATATCCCGAATTTTACTCGAACTGCCTCAATTTGCGTCGAAACGTAGGCCTGCATTAATTGCAGCGGTCGAGGCCATTTTTCTACAAAAATGTTTCAATTGTCAAAAACAAGTGCATCGGTGGTCACCTGCATCAAAACAATGCCGGTAATTTGGGAGAAAATCATCAATTAGTCACTTGACAAGATTTAACCGGGGATTACACCTCAGTAAATCCATGAATCCATCCATCCATGTTTTGGAGTGACAGCTAGCGAATAGCTTCCATTTTCCGCGCCATTTCCAGGATCCAACGGCGACCCCAGAAGTCCGGAAAGTTTGCATTTCATCTCGGCGGGAATGTTGAACTCTTACGAACAGGCGATCATGTCGGTCGTGTCGATCATCGAAGACTACGATTCGGACAAACAATTTCCAGTTTTGGGTTTCGGAGCCCGCATCCCGCCCGAGGGGCACGTATCGCACGAGTTTTTCGTCAACATGCAATCGAACCCGCATTGTTTCGGAGTCAGCGGCGTTTTGGAGGCTTATCGCAATTGCATAAGGTAAGATGCAAGATGAGAATGCGTAGAGGTTAGTTACTTATTGACCGGTGATCGCAATTTGAGACGTTTCCAGGCAAATCCAGCTATCGGGACCGACGAATTTTGCTCCCGTGATCAACCATGTGGCCAATATAGCGAGAAACCTCGCCGACGGTTCGAGTTACTTCATTTTGCTGATTCTGACCGACGGAGTGATCACCGATATGCCGCAGACCTGCCAGGTATGTTACTTTTATCCCTGTAAATGGAAAAAGACTCAAAAACTGGAAATCCTCATTTTGGGGTGCCTGACGGACGTCTCGTCCACTAGACGACAGAGTGGGCTGATTTTCTTGGCAGTGGAACACCATTTCTATGGGCCAAGGCTCTAGAAGGTGGTCTGCTAGCCAGTTCTCTGGAGGAGATCATAACCCTCTCCTTGAGGGCGGCAGGGCACGCCCGGGACAACTTTGGTTATCGCGCAAAAAGCATCACTTGAAACGGCAATTCACTTCACTTAGACATATCGATGGCGTCATAATATGACTACCTTATTATGACTACCTCGTATGCCAGAAAAACCAAACTTTTCAGAAGACAAAAAACTGTTACCAGTGACACAGGGTCTCCTTGAAAATTGAAATACGAGGTTCTCAAAAAGGGCACTAGAGAGCAGAAAAATGTGTTTTTCGCCAAAATTCGAATAGTGGCCGATGGAATACGAGGATTTGCAATAAAAAATGGTCAAACTTCAAGATAAGAGGTTATCATATGACGTCATCGATATGTACAAACTCATTGTATGGTAGTCAAGTAGTAGTAGTTGTAAACCTGAGATCAGAAGATGCGGGGTTCGATTCCTGACCTGAATGAGAACTTTTGTGATAGTTTTTCCTATTTATCTCTCTTCCACTCGATATAACTTGAGGATTATACACCAAAAAACCGTAACACTTATCGGCATTCATTCTGTATACCTTTGCATGATGAAATTGGTAGCAGAGGGAATCGGGGGTTTCAGCTGTTTACACGTCACAATTCACTCGACTATTGATCGAACCCCAAAAAAGTGATTTCTGGTCTAACGCTGGCAAAGAGGGCCGTACAGCCGAAAGCGGTTGAATATTTGAAAATGTTACGAACACCTTCCAGGCGATCGTCAAAGCATCGTCGCTTCCGATTTCGATAATCATCGTCGGCATCGGCAATGCGGATTTCACGGCCATGGAGCAATTGGACGGGGACACAGTCGCTTTATCCAGCGGGGGTAAGATTCGTCCGAATTATCCATTATTTCGTCACAATTCTCGACCCGATCGCAGTAAAATAAAATTTGTACGAATTGACTTCCAGGCAAACGGGCAGACAGGGACATTGTTCAGTTCGTGCCGTTCTCCAAATTCCTCAACGCCTACCCGGGACAGAACGTACAACATCTTTTGGCCAAAGAAGTCCTAGCCGAAATACCGTTCCAGTTCACCTCGTTCATGAAATCCAAAGGCATCGCTCCCAAGCCGCCGCAAATCGACTCGACGAAACTGCCACCCGACATTGACGCCACTTACTCTTAAGCTGAATCGATTTGAACAGCGTTAAATTCCAGCAGCGGCCAATGTATAATATAAATGTCTCTCCCGACCGTGGTAACCTTAAGAAATTGCTTCATACCTGCCACGAGTGGGCTTTTTTATATGTTTTTATACACTTACATGTGTCTATGTGTGAATACTCGAACGATAACCGCATCCAAGATAATCGAAGAGTGAAGGCGATTCTGTCCCAACTTTTTGAATGTTGACTACCTAATGACAACAAATACGGAACAACATATCCGGATATTAAAATCAAATTTTCATAAAACATTTCCAGATTACATTACCTACTTTGCGTTGAATCTTTTTACTTGGATTGCCTTCAATCAAATTGATATTATTTGACCAAAGAAATGGTTAGTACCTATCCAAGTTTTGCAATTTTTATTGAAGCTGCGGAAATTGAGGCAGACCTTTCCCCAAAATTTGAAACAGAAAAATTTAACTATGGCTCAGTAGTAGGCTACCTACCCTACCCGTGTAACAAAAAATATGTATAAAAAATATTGTATTACATAAAAATTGATACTTTAAAGTTGTGATAAAAGACATGTAGCACTGGAAAACCAGATCAGTTTTTGCTCTTTTTTCCTAAAACCTGGTACAAATAAAATCAGAATCTGTAGTTATACCTCTTTATTCTCGCAAAAAAATCTTTCCCCAAAATCTTCGTTTAATTTGAGAACCGATTTGTCAAAATTTTCAGCCTTATGTATTTCACTTTGCTAGCTATCCGCGAATTTCTCCAATTTCAGGTTTTTCCGTGCAAAATCGAAGTGTAAAAAAATTTATAGTTTCCTTATCTCGATTCCAACCCAAGGATTGATGTAATTCGTGTATTACTGCCTTCACATTTCTTCTATTCTACGCGATGAAAATGCGATTTTGTAATTACCTCTTTTTGTGATGCATGGATCTGTGAAAATATGCCCATAAACGATGTACAAACTATGGAAATGATTTTCTTTCGATAGATGTGACGATTTCTCGTTCTTTGTCGTGTTCGTCTTTCGACTGATATTTACGTGATCAATGCACAATTTTTCCTGTTTGGCTGTGCCTCGTGTGTCAATCTGCAACGCTCATTTTGCAAATTTTCTTTCTCTCAATTTTCCTCGACGCTTATCTATGTGATTTCCCTATGTCGGATAATGTTTTTAATCTTTTTTAAAAATAAAATCTATTCTATACTATGCTGAAGTTTGCTAGCATCGAGCGATTCTATCCATAGAGTATTATAAGCTGATATTTGAGTATGGGATATTTAATTGTGCTGTACCGTGTTCTTTACCTGGGTTTTCCTTTTTCCTCGAAAACGGTTCATTCGAAAGAAAATTCTATACCAACCTACAATGAATTTAAAGTTTTTTATGAAATATGAGGTTGGGTACTAAAACCACCTAGGAACTAGTAGGAAAGGTTTTATAATTATTTTAGTTTTTTTTAGATACCTAAAGGTAATTTCCCCGGTATTGCAAAAAATTCAAAAATTAAGAATTAAAAAAATGTTTTTGGATTTTTTGGAAAAAGATTTTTGGACCCTTTCTTGAAATTGCAAGTTTGCGGTCCTCTAAACATTACCTAGTGAGAGAAAAATTATAGATTATTATTATACTTTTTAAAAATGTTTAGAAGTTGAACAAAAATTTTTAGAAAAATGTTCGCAAAACGTTTGAAAAATGTTGAGGAAATTGTGGAAAAGTTTTTAGAAAATTGTAGAAAAGGTTTTTAGAAATAGGCAGAGGAAATTTTTTTAGAAAATTGTGGAAAAAGTTTTGTGGAAAATATTTCATCTTTTTTTGGAAGTTCTAGACTGTGGTCCCCCTAAAAATTGATGACACGTCATTTGAATTTTTTTCAATAACGAGTCAATAAACTCAAAAAGTGTCGGGGATTCAAAAAAATTTATAAGTATTTTTTCCTTATATTTCAGGGTGTATAATTTATTAGAATTTTTAGTGGTTCTAATTTCTGACGTTAGAGGCATAAAATTGTCTCCCTGATGTTCAGTTTTCGAGGAATAGTTGTAAAACTATTGTTACCAAGGTACTCATTATCATTATCTACCTCTGAAATAATTATTAGTTATTTTGAATGCTAAGATCTGGCCAATCGTTGCTTTTGTTTCCTCCCCCCCCTTCTCAAATTTAGATCTGAAATTATAGATATCGAAAATCAAAATATCTAGATCTATCATTAGCCTCAAAATAATTGATGTCGTATTAGTCGGTGAAGATGCATTTCAAAAAAAAGTTACCAAAAATAACCGAATTCTTCGACCATAATATGTGGTCATTATGCATGTTACTAGGTATATGTCTCGATTAGAGCCTGAACAGTGACTACGTCCAGAGCTAGTACAATCAGTTGACAAATTCAAAATTAAGTACTATACGTACCTAATTTGTTTAAATATTGTGTTCACAGTTAAAGGAATTTCGGGGCCCACCAGCAACTCTAACGTATATTATCTATAGACTATTATCGCTATTATGCTATACCTACTCTATTTTTCAATACTATTCTCAATTTTCGGCCAAGTTCGCCACATCAAACTTACGATGTCAATGTAAATTTTCACACCAATATTTGAATATTTGTATAAGGATATATTCTTATATTTATATACTTCTGAATGTACCTACCTGTATGAATATACGATCTTTTATGAATGTTACGCGGATTTTAAATGATTTTTCCCTTTATTCCCGTACAGTTTTACCCAAGATAATTTTATCCTATTTTGCGAGCAATCGAATTACTCGGTGCTATTATTACTACTAATATTAACATTACTACCTACCATTACTAATAGGTACTGATAATGATATTACTACTAGTAACAATATTTCTACTAATAATACTATTAATGATAATGCTACTAATAAAAATATTATTACTACAATCACTAATATTAATACTATTACTGGTATTTCTGCTAATATCAATTCTGGATCTGAAATTTATAGTTAGAACAATTTTTATCAAAAAATATTTTTATTCAATCAGTAACCTTAGTGTTTTCTATTTTATTTTTTTCCGGCCACAAAAATGAACCCGATTTTAGCGTTCTTGGTCTTAAAATCTTTGTACCTATTCCCTTGCAGAATAAGTGGATATTTTTTATATTCCAATAACTTCGCGCATTTCTAGGTGAATTTTAAAATTTTCATAATGAATTTTTGATATTTTCGACCTACACACCCTTGAATGCAGTCAAAATATGATCAAATTGCGTCACACTTTTACGTTTCAATTATGTTATTGCTCTGCTACCATGTGGAAAAATATGCTTTTACTTTCAGTCAAATCTCTATAATTCGTTACAAAAAACGAAATATAGAAATTATCCGCAATAAACAAATCTTCCTTTCTTTTATACTTGGAAATGAAAATTATCTGTTGATAATTGAATTAATTCGAAACTGTGCGACAAGTATTGCGTGTTATCTACGCATCGCTGGTTTCCATTTTTGAAGGTATCCAATTTGATTTTCATTTGAAGGTGTCCAATTTGATGTCCATTCGAAGGTGTCAAATTCGATGCGCTTTTTAGAGGTGGCCCAATTTTGAAGGTTTGGAATGTTATTTTTTCGCAATATCGAAGGGCTGCGAATTATTTCAATGAAAAATTCACACTTTCCTCGGGTCGGATTTCCCTCAAATCGTCCGATTTCGATTGAATTTTCATCGAAAAGTGAACGATGGCCTTGTCAGGGCGATTTTCCGTTCACGTCGTGCGCGGTCGGACTATTTATATTTTGACAAATCACCGGGGCCGTGGAAGAAGAATGCGTGCAACGTGCAGGAATGCTCCTCCCGTTTCTCGTACACGTCTCGGCCGATTATCTCGTTAGATTGAGTTCAAAAGATTGCTTGTCTTGTCGGACAATTGCTTGTTGTTCCCCTCTTTCTTCCTCTTCGGGGAGGGACCGCTTTCTGTTTTCGTCCGAAGCAATCTTCCCGGCCGTTCGTCAACATAACGAGCTCGTCTCTTATTCAGCACAGGATCGGACAAGGCCCATTTCGAGTGTTAAGAGCCGTACTGTACATTAAGTAATGTACCTCGAAGAATGTACTGTGTACTTTTCCTCAGGTTCCGTTAACTACTTCGCCAGCTGCTATCTGGTTGATGTATTTCCTCGCGGTGGCTAACCTTTTACCCTTCGTGCGCTCTACGGTGGCGTCCGGCGAACTTTACTGTACCAATATGACCTTATTGAATATATAGATATAATAATAATGTAATATATGAATATGAAAAGGCGGGATATTTTGAAAATCGACGATTTTCATTCCACGAGCTTGTTCTCGGGCAAAGCGACTCTATGAACCTCGCCATCGACAAATCGAAAGTAAACTTCCAAACTCAACTCGCAAATTCAACCCACTTAACAACAAAAACTTAACTCTATAACTCAACTCACTAACTTAACTGACGAACTAACTCACTAACTGAACTATGAAATTCAACTCTTAAAACGAACTCTGAAATTCGACTTTCAAACCCAACTTGAAAACTCAACTAAAAAACTCAGGAGGCATACTAAACTGACATACTCAACTACCGAACTCAACCGTCCAAGTCAAATCACAAACTCAACTGACAAACACCCACAAACTCAACTTACCAACTCATCTTACAGACGTCTCAACTCTCAGTCACTCAACGCAAAACAATACTAAGTCAACGTATGAACAGTACCTACGATACAATAATTTCTAATCGGACTTTTCAGAGGATTTTACAATTCGATCTTGTTACCAATTCTGATGAAAACTCAACTTACAAACACAACTCACTAACTCAACCCACAAGCTCAACTCACTAACTTAACTGACTAACAAACTCACACACTGAAATATCAAATTTAACTCTTAAAGTGAACTCTCAAATTCAATTTTCAAACCCAACTCACAAATCTCAACTCGAAAAAAACCCAGGAGGTATGCAAACTCAACTCACATAGGTACTCAACTACCGAACCCTACCGTTGAAATCAACTTACTATACTAACTCAACTCTCAAACCCAACTCACTAAGGGCCGCTTTATCAATTCACCTAATCAACTGATTATCCAAGGACGCACCGACTAACTGATTGCGTGGAAACGTGGCGTATGATTTTTCAGCAAGAAGTCACCTGGAAAATAGTTAGTCGGTGCGTCCTTGGATAATCAGTTGATTAAGTGAATTGATAAAACCAGCCTAAGTCAACCTACCAACTCAACTTACAAACTCGATTGAAGAACCCAACTTTCATACTCATCTCATAAACTCAACCTACATAACCAACTCCCAAATTCAACAGATAAACCCAGCTCACAAACTGGTGAACAAAAGTCACAAATTCAACTATCAAATTCAACTCCTAAACCAAACTCGAAAACTCAACTTTCAAACTCAACTCTTCAACTCATCTCACAAACATCTCAACTCTTGTCACTCAACGTAAAAGAATACAAAGTCAACGTATGAACAGTATGATACAATGATTTTTAATCGAACTTTTCAGAGGAGTTTACAATTCGATCTTGTTATCCATATTGACAAAAACTCAACTTACAAACACAACTCACGAGTTGGAGGCTGAGATTGAAAATAGGAGAGTTGAGTTTAAGAGTTTAATTTGAGATTTGGAAATGTGGGTTGAGTTTTGTTTTGTGTGTTTGGTCTTTGTGAGATGAGTTTAAGAGTTGACTTTGAGAGTTCAGTTTGAGAGTTAAGCTTGTAAGTTGAGTTCAAGAGTTGTGAGTCAGTGCGTTGACTTTGAGAGTTGGGTTTGAAGAGTTGAATTTGATAGTTTAAGTTTGTGAGTTGTGCTCGTCAGTTGAATTTGTCAGTTGACTTTGACGGTTGAGTTTGGAAGTTGAGTAAGTGAGTTGAGTTTGTATATTGAGTTTGCGAGTTGAGATTTGTGAATTGGGTTCAAGAGTTGAGTTTGTAAGTTGAATTTGTGGGTCGAGCTAGCGAGTTAAATTTGTAACTTGAGTTTGTGAGTTGAGTTTATCTGTTGAATTTGGGAGTTGATTTTGTACGTTGAGTTTATGAGATGAGTTTGAAAGTTGAGTTTATAGGATGACTTCGCGAGTTGGGTTTGAGAGTCGACTTGGTAAGTTGAGTTTGTGAGTTATTTTTGAGAGTTGAGTTTGTAGATGGAGTTTATGAGATGAGTTTGAAAGTTGAGTTTCTAATTCAAGTTTGTAAGTTGAGTTGGTAGGTTGACTTTGTGAGTTGGGTTTGAGAGTTGAGTTTGTGAGTTGGGTGTAAGGGTTGAGTTTATAAGTTGACTTTGGAAGTTGAGTTTTGTTGGTTGAGTTGTGTTTATAAGCCTCTATGTATGTTGAGTTTGTCAGCTGAGCGTAAGAGTTGAGTTTGTGAGTCGAATTCCACACATGCTCGCCTCTCAATGACATCGAAAACTTTGTCAGAAATTTGGAAAATTTTGTCAAACTGTCCTGCCGGATAAAACAATCGTCCGCGTTCGTCGTTGTGTCCATCCGCCAGTTCCCCCTTCGTCGCAGTCAAGTGTCCCTCGCCGGCTTCCCGGCGCACGTTTCATCACTAGCGGCCCGTCATACATCACATCGCAGCAGCAGCAACAGCCGAGCAAATCGCTGGGGAATTGGAAGTTCGTCCCCCGCTCGATCGTTCGCGCGCATGGGGTGACGAACCTGTTCCGACCCGGACAGTTTACAAATTGAAGTAATTCCGAGGATTAAAATGATCCAATTTAAAAATTTCAAACTTTCAAAATTTCAGCGTTCTTGGTCTTAAAATCTTTGTTTTACCTTGCAGAATAATATTCTGGTGCCGCACTTCTCTATCCACATATTATGTGGATATTTTTATAATCCGATAACATGGCAAATTTGTATTTTAGGCAAATTTCAAAATTTGCAGAGTGAGTTTTTTGATATTTTCGAGCTAAACACCCCTAAAAGCAGTCAAAATATGATCAACTTTGTCTCAAACGTTTACGTTTCAAAATATGGAAGTATTGTGTGTTATCTACGCACCACTGGTTTACCTTAACAGCCCCAATCGTCGAAAAAGTACAAATCAAACTATGGAAATATTGTGTTTGGGTTGTAAATGACGATTGCAATACTTACTTCGGAAATATGGAAGTGAATACGTGATGAGCTTACGACAAGGAAGAGAGATGTACCTACGTGTGATCGAGCAAAAAGGACAGCGACCGACCGTGGAAGAGGAGAGAGAAAGGGCGAGAGAAGTGCGGCAATATAGTCGTGCTGCGTGATGAGTAGTATAGTAGGATGAAGGGTTGGTTGGCTGCTGTGAAGGCAATTCTCTGGGCGGTAGGTATAATATCAATTTGCCCCTTGCTCGTTGGTGCGCGGCGACCCCTTTGCAATTCGGATTAGCTCCCCCAGCCCCGATGTCCGACCCCAACCCCGCGGGTGTCCCCAAACCCCCAACGCCTGTTACGTGTTTACTATGTTATTTGTAAACAATTTGATTGGTACAGATGATGGAACTATGGGATGGGGGAGTGAGTTCAAGTTGAATTTAATTAGCTGACTACAAACATGGGACTAGGGTTTCATTTGCCCTCGGCGACAAATAATGGAATTACTCCGCCGATCTTGGCCAACACAAGTGCCCTGAGTGTACAATCGGGACAAATTGGTGTTTAACTGGGGAAAAACGCAATTTTCGGCCGTGTTTTCATCGGGAATATGGATTTTTTCAAAAGTCTGTGTACGATGGTATTGATAACTCAACAGCAGGTAGCTGATATCGTCGGTCCAGTGCAAGAGCGGTCTCTGAAAAATAAGTTTTTGAGTTTTTTGCAGGGAACATTTTCAATTTACAAATCGATACCATGGAACAACTATAGTTCTTCCATGTCGATACCTTAAAGCACGAAAGGAACTTGGGAAAAAAAATCTATTTTTGGCATAACGCAAAATCCAGTGATACCAATATCTCAAAATCGAAAAATTGACAAATTGTTTTGGGGAAGTGTGGAACTCTGCACTTGAGATCTGCACGTTTTTCTTACACTTCACTTCCCCTTTAGGAAAACGTCTTAAAAACCCAAGTTTCAACGTTTAAAATGATACTAGAATATTCGCAGAGTACAATAATTACCTCGCAGAGCTCAAATCACTCAACCCGAGCCTGGATGACGACGGATACAAAAATCCCTCCATCACCTCGACGTCAGAGATGAAAGCACGCCATGAAAAATGATAACTTCAACATCCTGTTATCAAGAGACTTGGGCGTGCTCTAGTGGCATTTAGTGAAGGCTAATAATGTCCATGGAGGACATACACTTACGCCTCATTTTCTGGTTTTTAATGGCCGCATTCGCAGTTACCCCGTTTTCGCACTCGCGCCTTATGTTATTTCTAACGCTTTTTTAAGCCCGATTTGCCCCGGGGAAATCTCAGTAGCGGAAAATTCGCGCGTTTCCCCGGAAAATTTGCTCGTTTTTTTTTCCGGTTTCGGCTTGCCTGCACTTAGGTTTAAGATCGCGGAAAATTGAGTCCCTCGGGCCTTCCTCGGTAGTTCCACTTCCAAGACATCAGTTTGTTCCCCGATAGCAAGAACAGAATGAACTCCCCGGAATGGGTGCAGCCTGGAAATGGGAACGAAGAGGATGAAAAAGGTTCATGTTTTGAATTATTCTTTGAAATGGTCCAACGGCCTTCCTTTTCTGAATTCTAAGTGGCCCTAAAGCCTTTCACTTAGGCCGAGTAAGGAGAGGATGAGTCCGACCTAAACTGGTATGGGTGATCCCACAGGACGAATGAACTCGGAGAAGGAATAGTATGGGAATAAGGTAGGAAGCAATGCTGGGTGGAGCGGAAAACGGAAGTTTAAAAGGCCGGAAAGCGGAATTTACCATTCCGGAGAGCGCGGAGGTTCAAGTCGGTGCTTTTGGCTTCTGCTTATCCCTTCCTACCCCGATCTTCTTCTCCTTTTTGCTCCCACTATCTCTATATCTTTCTCTGGATCCGCCAGTAACAACGGAGCTCAAAGCGGATATAACTGGTCGGTGTGTGTTCGGCATAGGTGCATTCACACTTGGCCGAAATTCAGGGCGAAGGGCGTACGGCGGCAGCGGAGCGCTCCGGTGGCCGAGTTTGGAAATGCCGTGGCACCAAGGCGGTGGCACCATGGTCGTCGAGATTTTGGTGTTAAACTGGTTTATAAGGTACAAGCCGGAATCTAGAGAGAGGATTTACTGCATTAGGAGTCAGTTATCCTCTTTTTTCTTCGCCAAACAGGAAAATCGATAATTTTTTCTACAGTTGGTACACCTACCCGAGGAAACACATTTTTTCTAAAATTTTGGAATTTTATTCAGAAAGTGAAAATAATTTTCCAAAATTTCAAAAAAAAAAAACCTTGGTGTTTTCATGCAGTTTCAAGTGACGATTTGCTGCATGAAAATACCTAGTTTTTTTTTTAAATTTTGGAAAACTATTGTTACTTTTTGAATAAAATTATAAAAGTTCAATTTTTGGCCGAATTGAGTTGGACCTTATTTATCGCCGCTTAAAAACCGCCGCTCCAGGCGTTGCACAAAACCGAGGTTGCACCGGGCGTACCCTGCCGCCCTCAAAGCTCGCCCTCGCCCACTTCAACATCCAGGATACATATTCCAAAATCTATAGAAAACAATCGCTCGCATTTTCAACAGTCGCAAATTCGTATCAGTGTGAACCGTCAGTAAAATGTATCGCCGGGGATCGGCGGGAATGGCGGAATTTTATTGGTTATCCCGCGCAGAACGGGGAGGGTTTGAAGCCAAGAAAAGAAAAGAGAGAAAAACCTACTGCCGCCTCTTTCTTTTATTTCTCGTCCCGGTGGGGAGATGTTTTTCCAAACAGTATCATTGTTCTCTTGTCTCGCGTTGGGAGGAGCCAAATAGAAAGAAGGAGCCTAAGATATGGCCGGTTACCCGGAGATCCTGCTTGACTACCTGATTCGACAAATAAATTAGGTACCTACCTGTGTGGCCAGGGGGCGAAGAAGTAAGGGGGAGGGCGAGGGTTAACTTTGAAAACAATAAGATAAGAACTATTTGAAATGATAAACCAGTGTTGCGTAGATAACACACAATATTTTGAAACGTAATAGTGTGATACAGTTTGGTCATATTTTGACTGCTTATACGGGGGTTTAGGTAAAAAATATCAAAAAACTCACTATGCCAATAATTATTGTCAAATTCGGCCAAAATAAAAATACGCCTCATTACGGGAATATAAAAAATATCTACAATGTAGATATGTCATGTTCCGCAAAGTAAAGCAAAGATTTTAAGACTAAGAACGCTCAAATAGGTTCGTTTTTGTGGCCGGGAAAAAATAGAATAAAAAGATGCAAATATATCGGAAGTACTGTGAGTTATTCAAATTCCGATTAAACAGGGTTCCATCTGTAATACTTCCATTTACCTACTGTGTAAATATGGAACTAAAAATGGCCATAACTCCTTCAATTCTCAACTTTTTTCCTAATTTCTTCAACCGGAATGTTTGCTTCGGCAAGACCTATCAGCCTGTTAAACCGGGATAACTCACAGTACTTCCGGTACACTAGCATTTTACATTTTTTCCATTTTATTTTTCCTTTGCCACGAAAATGAACCAATTTGAGCGCTCTTGGTCCTAAAATCTCTGTTTTACCTTGCAGGATAAGTGGGGATTTTTATGCGTAGATAACTATTTTGATTTTAGGCGATCTTTAAAATTGCATAGTGAGTTTTCAAATATTTATGACCTAAACAGCCTCAAAAGTAGTCACAATATCGACAGTCATAGTGTAAAAACCGGTAAGTGTATTTTCAAAAACTTTTCAGGAGGCCAAAAAAACGGTTTATTTCCATTTACATGGACGTTCAGTTTATTGTTCCTTTTTTATTTCAAGCCAAAGACCATTACCGACAGTTTAAACGTATTTTGGTCAGAATTTCGTTGCAAGACAGGTTTTTATACAGAAATTCATTACTTACAGGGATTCACACCGAATTCATAACTTACAGGTTATTACAAACCCCCATAGAATCGAAAATATTTGTTGCAGCTGAGTTACGACTCCACCAGACGGTGCGCAGGGCCAATAGCTACCGGAAAAGCTGAAAACTCTAGAATTTTTAAATTTTTATGTGTCATTCCTTTTGATTATTTCAACTTCAGGTTTTCCTGTTTCCCCTAAAAAAAAGGATGTGGGAATTTCCAGTGAAACCTGATGAGAAAATTTTTATTAAAGTCATTAAATAATATACCTACCCGAGAAAAAAAAAACAAAAAAAAATTAGTAAAGAAGAATGATGTATTGGAAAATGCCTCCCAAGAACAGTTTTGAATATTGGCGGGATTGCGATTTTCGAAAGCGATCGCAGCGCTCCAACTTGTCGTGTGTGAAACTGCTACATCGCGGAGTGGCCAATTGGCGACTCAGATTACCGATGAGTGCGCTGCGGTCGCCTCTACAATGGCGGCTATTGGTTGGACAGTCTCTCATCCATTTACTAATATGACCGTAACTCCCTCAATTCTCAACCTTTTTTCAAATTTCTTGAACTGAAATGTTTGTCTCGGCAAGACCTAACACCCTGTTTAATCGGAATTTGAATAACTCACAGTACTTCCGACATATTTGCATTTTTAGTGTTTTCTATTTTATTTTTTTCCGGCGACAAAAATGGACCGATTTGACCGTTCTTGGTCTCAAAATCTTCGTTTTACCTTGCAGAATATGTGGATATTTTTTATATTCCAAAAATGGAGCGATTTGTTTTGTTGCGAATTTTAAAATTTAATAGTGAACTTTTTGATATTTTTGACCTAAACACCCTTGAAAACAGTCAAAATATGATCGAATTTTGTCAAATATGTACGTTTCAAAATATGGAAGCATTGTGTGTTAAGCACCACTGGTTGTAAATGACCACAGACGGGCACACAGACACTTGTTCGGGAAGTGATTCTGAGTAAATGTGTATAAGTGATAGTTTTTTATGAAGCTTCGTTCCGATTTTTGATTTTAGGACGATTCCAATAGGTACTTCCATTTCCTCCGTAAATATGGAAGTAAAAATTTCGTAGGAAACCTGCGATTAACATTTTGATCAATAGATAGATGCTTTTATTTGCCTCAAAAGCAGTCAAAACATAATTCAATTGCGTCAGAAATGTAGGTACCTACGTATCAAAATATGGAAGTATTGTGTGTTATCTACGCATCACTGGTTTTATACTCATGTATGATTAGTCTAATGAATGGCAACGTGCGAGAAAATTGGAAATTTTCGTCACCAAAATAAACAAAACCAGCGTGATGACATGATCTGAGACCTATTGAGACCCAGATATCCTACTTAGACTTATTATAACAATGTTTTAGTATAAGTCAGTGGGCCTATTTCATTTTTCTTTCGCGTTAACAATACCAATATCCATACGGAAAAGTATAAAATCACTCGAGCTAGAACATTCTGGAGTTATCAAAGAAAATTCATCAAAAAACTGGTCAATCGCTATGCTTTCCAAGGGACTGGAGCCGGGGTTGTCCAACCAATACTAGTTCCGCCGCTCGGCCGCCAGAGCGCTCATCGTTAATCTGAGTCGCCAATCTCTATATATCTGTAATCTCTGCTGAAAACCTCATTTTCGCCCAAAATCGTACATAGTTCAGGTTTTTACAAGACTGACGATATAATATTATTAGAATTGTGTCAAAAATTCACGTACCAAAATATGGATGTATTGTGTGTTATATCTAAACACCACTGTTTTTTTTTGTGCTTCGGTTATAAATTCCGGTTCACGACCAGCTAGTTTTGAATCATGGCTCCTTGAACAGTCGGGGAAAAACGGTTCCGAACGCAGCCGTAAACCGTCGGGCCGTTTTGTTGGAAAAAGTGAAATAAATAAAACCCTCGCGTTACTCCCTTCGCACCTTAGTGAGACTTTCGTAGGGCGCCCTACCTAAATATTATCCTTCGTAGCGTGGCGTATATTTCACTTTATTGCTCCATTCGGCCTATCCTGGAACAATAGAGGCGTATAAAAAGCGTAGCCGTGTATCGTACGGCGGAAAAGGAAAATACGACGCCGGCGTCGGCGCATCTCAACTCGGGAAACGTACGGGTTTTCTTCGGTATTGGGCTCATTTCCCAACCTCAAGTCACGACTCGAGTTGTTTTCCGAGTCGCACCTTTTTGCTTTTCCTCCATTTTACAGCCGACATTGTAAATCTCGCGTTTCTTTCCCCGTCCCCGACACGGGCCCCTTTTAGGTGCCATTAAATTTTCCCTCGCGTATTTCTGACTCAGACCCCCCCCCCTTCCCCCTGCTGTACTACCAGTCTACCATTTGTAGCTTGCTAAGCTACTAAAAGCTCTCTTCGGTTCGACTAGCCGAGGGGGCACAAAAGGTCTTTATCGCTTAACTGTTACTCTTCGCTTTCGTTTTAGCAGCCCTCCCTCTCCCTCTGTGTGCCGACTTCTTGTGCTGAATTTCTCCAGAGGGTTAACTTCAACTCGGCACTCTGACGTCGGAGAGGGAGGAAAAATGTTTCCACGCTCGAAATCGATTACATGTAAACTTACATTGAAGCAAGTTTAACCAGCTGTGCGTCGATAACACTCAATACTTCCATATTTTGTCGCACGTAAAAATGTGACGCAATTTGATCATATTTCGATTACATTTAGACCCCCAAATTTAGGTCAAAATATCAAAAAACTCACTATGCAAATTTTAAAACTCGCCTACAACAGAAAATACGCCATGTTATCGGAATATAAAAAAATACCCACATATTCTCCAAGGCAAAACAAAGATTTTAAGACCAAGAACGCTCAAATCGGTTCATTTTTGTAGCCGGAAAAAATATAGAAAACAATAAAAATTCGCATAAATCGGAAGTACGTTACCTATTCAAATTCCGATCAAACAGGGTGTTAGGTCTTAAAATATCCCATTCCAAGAAAACGAAAAAAGAAAAAAAAGTAAAAATTGATACACAAAAATAACCTCAGAAAGCTGGAGGGTTCGTGAGGTTCCAACCAGCCGTTTGGGTATTGTCCTATTTCAAAGATTTTGATCCCATTTTTCGGCCACAAGGAAGCGTCAGATCAAAAAATTGTTCATCACAAAAGTTGCTTAAAATTAAATTTTCTATAAGGCTACAATAGCAAAAAACCGAGAAAATTGTGTTTGAGGTACCTAGTTGATTTTTTTAGCTTTCATACCGACTGAAATTTCGCCTATAAGGAAGCGTCGGATCAAAAAATTGTACTTCACAAAAGTTGCTCAAAATTAAATTTCCTATAAGGCCTGTAATAGCAAAAAACCGAATAAATTGTATTTAAGGTAGTAGATTTTTTCGTATTTTTAAATTACTATTTCGACTATAAGGAAGCGTCAGATCAAAAAGTTTTGCATAACAAAAGTTGCTCAAAATTAAATTTCCTATAAGGCTGGAATAGCAAAAAAATTGTATTAAGGCTAGTTGATTTTTTCGGATTTTTAAATGACTTTTTCCGGCTATAAGGAGGCTTCAAATCAAAAAATTGTTTCTCACAAAAGTTGCTCAAAATTATATTTCCTATAAGGCTGCAATAGCAAAAAACCGAAAAAATTGTATTTAACGTAGTCGATTTTTTCGGATTTCTAAATGACTATTTTCGGCTATAAGGAAGCGTCAGATCAAAAAATTGTACTTCACAAAAGTTGCTTAAAATTAAATTTCCTATAAGGCTACAATAGCAAAAATTAGAAAAGGTTGTATTTATGGTAGTCGATTTTTCAGCTGTCGTACCTACCAACTGAATTTTTGACTATAAGGAGGCGTCAGATCAAAAAATTGCACTCAACAAAAGTTGCTTAAAATTAAATTTCCTATAAGGCTATTACAGCGAAAATTCGAAAAAGTTGTATTTAAGGTAGTCGATTTTTTCAGTTTTCATACCGACTGAATTTTTGACTATAAGGAAGCGTCAGGTCAAAAAATTGTACTTCACAAAAGTTGCTTAAAATTAAATTTCCTATACGGCTGCAATAGCAAAAAATCGAAAAAACGGTATTTAAGGTAGGTAGTCGATTTTTTCGAATTTTTAAATGACTATTTCCGGCTATAAGGAAGCGTCAGATCAAAAAATTGTACTTCACAAAAGTTGCTTAAAATTAAATTTCCTATAAGGCTACAACAGCAAAAAACCGAGAAAATTGTATTTAAGGTAGTCGATTTTTTCGGCTTTTTAAATGACTATTTCCGACGATAAGGAGGCGTCAGACCAAAAAATGGTTGCCCACAAAAGTTGCTTAAAATTAAATTTCCTATAAGGCTACAATAGCAAAAAACCGAAAAAATTGTATTTAAGGTAGCCGATTTGCTCGGCTTTGTCAAAAAAGTCAATTTGCACATTTTTGGAACAAAAAATACGCTTAAGGGTGATTCTCAAACTACGGGCCATTTTCAGTGGGCAAAGTTTTCAAAAATGCATCTTGTCTAAGGACGTCACAAAAATTTGTGGCGATTTTTAACCCATCTAAGGTTGAGAAAATGCACCTGACACAAATCAAACTCCATTTTTAAGCTCAAAATTTCAAAATTTCGAATTTTGGGCACACGGTAATTACCAATACTGACATGGTGATTACTCGTAGCTCCTTGTTGATTACACTTAGGCCCGTATTCACAACACTTCCTATGCTTAAGGGCCGCTCGATGCGCCAGCACTTCCTTTGCACATTTCATTGGTCAATTTCGAAAAAACAAACATTCCGTTACCATAAAACTCGCATGGTATGGAGACGAGCACAGAAATCTAGGTACTGCCAATCGCAACCACGATTTTCGAGGTTCCAATTTTAAGGTAGCAATTGAGCAGCCTTGAAATTGGGACCTCGAAAATCGAGGTTGCGATTGACAGTACCTAAGTTTATTATATATTTATTATTATATATATTTATTCCACATGAATTACACATTTCTGAGCACGTGAATTACATTTGCAACTTTCAAATGAAATAACTAGATTCTAATTAATCCTAGAATAAATTATAAATACACGCTCTAAACAGCTGTTCAAGCTCTTCAACATAATAAAAGAGAAGAAGTAATATTTTGAAAATTGTGGAAGTTATAACATGCCATGGTAATTACAAGAGAAAAGTCACTCGCCTGACTGAGAACCTTTGATGTGGGCTGTATCTTCTAAACTGAAAGAAGCCAGTCTGGAGCAGGTATCGTGAGCTCAAGCAGGGTTGCCACCTTACACAAGTTACAAGATGGGTTCGTAATATCCCACTTTCCGTGTCAAAATATCCCATTTGATTATTGTTGACCCCTCTACACTCCCAGATTTGGTTAATTGGAGACTTTCTCATGATTTCTGATCATTCCCCTCATCTACTTGAACAATATTTTTTTCTCCTCCCTGAACATTGGCATTAGAATGCCAAAGGACAACTTTGAAATCCAAAATCGAATTTTGGGACAGCCACGGTAATTACATTTTGTCACTTAGCATGCCTAAAATGTACATAATTATTGTAATGTGACCTAATTCAACAATTGTTTCTTCAAGATGAGAGTCTCTTCTTTGATTTGAGACAAAGAAGTTTGGGATAACACGCTTTGGTAGCCATAAACCATGCCCGGACTTGATTATTGCCCGTAGTTTGAGAATCACCCTTAAATGAAATGAAAAAAAAAAACAAAGGTTTTTTTAAGTTGGCAAAAAAATGTACATAGTTATGTACCGTTCATCTCTCCATGATAATCGTCATTGTTAAGCAGCGGTTCCAATTACGCGCGCAGAATTGGAGACAATTTTTCTGTATTTTTTATAGCCGGAAGAACGGACGCGTTGTTTATTGGCACAATACAAATTAGCCCGACCGTTGTACAATTTTCAAAGTAGCCAATCATAAGAAAATTGGCCGTGTCAACAATTCGGCCTCATCTCGGCCGAATGTATCGTCTTATTTATTCGCGTACATTTTCGACCCTTTTTTTTCTGTTGACTCGGCCATTGTTTATGTTAATTGCTGTTGGCTCGGGTTAACTTTTGCCAAGGCGATTTAGCGGGAGAAATGTTTGCTCATGAGATGGAGGCCAAGTCCGAACGGAGGTTAAATCTATACGGGTGTCACAGTGGAAACTATAAGGGGAGGGGGAGGGGGTGGGTGAGCGAGGAGAGGGTGGAAGAAGCGGTTGATTTTCGTTCGAGGTGAAAATCGCTAAAAATTGTAGATCCAGAATAAAAATTGTTTAAAAAGTAATTTGAAAAGTTCGATATTCGTCGGTTTCTCTCGTTTGACGACGTTCGAACTTCCAAAATCGGTTCAACGCTTCGAAAGTTGTTCCGCGGAAAGTGAAAATGGATGAGTTTACGTGGAATTTAATTTTCTTCATCTTTCATTGAGTAACATTTTTTATCGGATGCGCCGTTTTTGAAGTAGGTACACGCTTTGTAACGTGACTACGAATATTTGAGAAAAATGGCCAATCTTTGACGATCGATTGCGGATAAACGGCCGAACCGATTTTAACGTTCAAGATGACTATCAGACGCAGAATGTTACGTAGTTTAATAAATAATTGACAGCAAATTTTCGTAGGATCCGTCGTTTACAAGTTGCACGCGAAAAACTGAAAAAGTGCCGAAAAATCGTGGTTTTTCGCTCATTGCAAAAATTTAACGAGAAAAATTTAATAGAAAACGATGAAATGGAGATCCCTAGGCAGTCGTAAACCACCTCTGAAAATTTGGAGAGGTACCGAATACACGCGCAAACCTCAAATTTGAATAAAAGTTAAGAGGGAATTAAAAATGTAGACCAGTGGTGCGTAGATAACACTCAATATTTTCAGATTTGGACGCTTAAAATTGTGACACAATTCGATTATATTTTGACTGCTTTTGAAGGTGTTTAGGTCGAAAATATCGAAAGTTCACTTTGCAAATTTTATAACTCTCCTAAAATCAAAATACGTCACGTTATTGGAATATGAAAAAATGTTCATGGGCAAGTATAAATAAAGATATGAATAAGTTTAAATTAATAAATAACACGCAATACTTCCATATTTTGAAACGTAAAAGTGTGAGACAATTTGATCGTATTTTGACTGCTTTTAAGGGTGTTTAGGTCCGAAATATCAAAAAATTCATTTTTCAAATTTTAAAATTCGCCCAAAATAAAGTACGCCACATTATCGGAATATGAAGAATATCCACATATTCTGCAAGGTAAAACAAAGATTTTAGACCCAAAACGCTCAAATCGGTTCATTTTTGTGGCCGGAAAAAAATAGAAAACACTAAAAATGCAAATATATCGGAAGTACTGTGAGTTATTCAATTTCCGATTGAACAGGGTGATAGGTCTTGACGAGACAAACATTTCAGTTCAAGAAATTTGAAAAAAGGTTGAGAATTGAGGGAGCTTTGGTCATTTTTGTAAATGACCACAGACGGACGCGTTATCGGAATACAAAAAATATTCTCATATTCACGGGAAGTATAAATAAAAATAACTTGATAATTAAAAAAATATCCAATTGCCGGCTGCTGGAGTGGGGATGACCATGGGAATGTGTTCTTGAACGCCATTGACATTTTTTTGAGTCATCTCGACCAATAAAAGCAATGAATTATTTCTGCCAGCAATCGGATAGCGAATGGGCGGGCACCTTTAGCCTCTAGACACATACCAAGATTTAAAAACCCCATTTTCCTTGTTTCCAATTGTTTTTCGGGGTTTTTTGAGAATTTTATTATTTTTTTTTTAACGGGCATTCCGGGCAGAATTTCGCGAGACGCATCCACCCGAGGCGGAGAAGCGGGCGGTCTGGTCACTCCGGACAGGTAAGGGGCCCGGCGGCATCGCTACGCTTAAAAGGAGGCTACGGGTTATATCTGCGGCGGCCTGAAACGTACGGGGCTGAAAGGCGAGGGCTGAAATGTAAGGGCTGAAAGGCGGGCGGGGGAGGGAAAAGGACAGGGCCGTAGTTAGCGGAAGAGCGGGAGCGAGATGGAGCGAGGGGCAGAGACAACGAAACGTTGAAGTGAGTGTCCGACGACGGAGGAAGTGAAACAGGCGGTGGAAATAGTTCGTGAAATTTTGATGCAGAGCTGTGTAGCCGCGGCGGCGGGAGTGTCACGCAACCTCCGCCGCGCTCGGGGCCCTGCAATATTCAAGGGGACCGTCCCGCCCCGCGCCCCCGCCGCCCTCGAGTCCGGACCGTGGGGGTTTAATAATGAGGTGGAAAGTGGAGTGACAGCCGGCGGGAGGGGCGAGGTTCCGCGAGGTACAAGAGAAACATCAGAAGGTACGGGGTAAAGGTACGGGGTAATATCCAGGAATAGGGGCGGAAATTATAGGCGCAGTTGCCGGTGCGGAGATGGGGAGGGGCGGAGGGATTTCCACCGACCGCCCTCCGCAGTCCGCGAGGAGCTGGGTACGTGCGGCGGCGGCGGTGGTGGAAATGGATATTTTCCCTTTTCTTGTAAACGCAACTCTTCAACTTGGCGTTTGTCTAATTCCCAACATTTTTCGCCACGTGGCTCGGAAGTCGGCAGTTTTTGCCGAAAAATCGGTAGCAAAAATTTTTTTTCAATTTTTTTAACGAGAAAATTTTATTGAAAAATAAATCCGTTTTAAACATAAGCAAGTTTAATATGTTCAATAATATTACTATGTTCTTTCAATGACAACAAGGCGTTCAACATGAAAAGAAAGTTGAAGTCTATTCTCATCTATTTTATCATTATAATATGTAATTATTATTGTTTACAACCGGTTTGAAATTTCCGAAACAGTTTGAAACACGTACTACCTTTTGAATTCGACACAAAACACGCTGACAAAACAATATGGTATCACGGGCGCTGGAATCGTCTTCTTCTTCCTCTCCGTAATCTGCGTACAATCCGTAAAATATCTAATTTTTTTTCATGTTTGCGTGAAGTGCGTCAACTGGCAGCCAATCATATCTCATTACGCAGGACGCACTAAACGCAGAACAAAACGCACGTGTGAACACAGCATTACTGAACTATTCATAATATGAATTCTCCAATATGAACCTCTCTGATATAAATAGGTATATCGTCGATTAAACGGCAACATGCTATAACTCAATTTTTGGCCAATTTGAGTTAGACCTTGTTCTTATGGTAAAACAATGCTGTGGATCCACGACCGTGGCCAAAATTGCGAACGGATAGAAGCCAACACTGCTGTGGCCAGTTTTTTCAAAATTCTACAAATATGGGGTTAAAGAAATGCATTGCTGTGATTGGTAGAGGTGGTGTTGGGGTTGAACCAAATTAATTTTATTTGCGTTACTGAGCCACGTTCCCATGTTCATTTTTCTTGATGAACACAGTTTTTTGGGTCTCCTGAAAAGTTGGAAAAACTGAGTTACTTATAGCATGTTGCTGTTTCAGCGACGATATTGTACCTTTCGTTAAAACTGGTGTCGGAATACTCGATTTCTGCCAGAAACGCATTTCGGTTCTTCAGAATCTTCGATGTGGAACTCTGTTTTCTGTATCGGTCGCCTTTGACACTCGGGCTAGGCAACGGAACAATTTCAATACCGGCCCCGTTGCCCGACATAGGTAGGTCTTTTGACAGATTGATTGCCGATACAGTGAGACCGTTTATTGACAGAATGTTGGGCCGCAAAATTAACTGCAACCACTTCCACGGCAGAAAGTCTTTGTTGATTTTAGTCGCCGGGTCATAACGTCAATCAATTTAAGGTTTCGAGGCCCCGGCCAAATCAACTCGGTTCCCATTGAGCGACAATGTCACCTCTTAGGTCCTGAAAAGCGATAAACGCAGTTTCCCGCCGTTGTTTGGAGAATTCCCCAACTTATTGTTTCCCCCGCGTTCGGAGTTTTCGCCGCCATTGTTCCCGCTAACAATGGCTCCGGACCCGCGTTTTGTCCCGGTAAACAACAATATTTTACAGTGAACAACAACAACACTCATCCGTCAATTTGGCCTTCGACCTATCAAGCATAACATGGAGGTGTGTGCGAAAATGTTCTCGAAATGAGTGAAGATGACCTCAAAACATGGTAAACGTTGCATCAATTTAAGTTAACTTCAAAATATGTATAATGAGAATAGGTAAAGATGGCCGCAAAATATGTGAGATAGCCTCCAACTTTCAAAAGTAGCCTTAAAATATGTAAAAATAGCCTCAAAATATGGAAAGATAACATCAAAATATGTAGAGATAACCTCTAAATATGTAAACATAGCTTTGAAATATGTAGAGATAACCTCTAAATACGTAAAAGATAGCCTCGAAATTTGTAAAAATAGCCTCAAAATAAGTAGGTAAATTTGTCTAGTTTAAAATATGGCAAGATAACGTCGAAATATGCAATGATAACCTCAAAATATGGAAAGATAACCTCGAAATATTTATAGATAGCCTCAAAATATGTAAAGAACGACTCAAAATATATAAAGATAGCCTCAACATATGTCAAGAACGTCTAAAAATATGTAAAGATTGCGTGAGAATAAGTAAAATTAGCCAAAATACGTGAGACTAGCGTCAAAATACCTGTGACCTGAAAAACCTCGGTATATTTCTTATTTTCATTGAAAGAAAAAAAAAATCATTTTGATACCAAAACCATCACAAACTTACCGCTAGGTATGGCAATAAAAATTAACTCAAAAACCGACTACCTACTCAAATCGCAACAAAATAATGCCTAACCTTTTCCAGATGAAGTGTAAAACAATAATACAGTTCGAATAACTTGCTTTAGAATTGAATGATATGGTCGAGCATCGCCCTGAAAAAGTAAACAACATTCGCGTTTGAGTCGCCATGTTTTTTTAATACGTGCCTCATTTTTTACGACGGCACCACCGATGAAGCAGTTGAGGAATCGGTCAGTCGTCATGTAGCACGAGCCGAGCATTCGTAGAGCACACACGCTACATCCTGCTGACACTTCTTGGGCAAGAAGGTAAATTGGTTTATTTGTTCTTTAAAAACAGGCAAGTTCAGCAATAATAAAATTGCAATTTTTCCAAAAAAATTGTATTTTTCTACATTGGTTTATCAATAATTGATGAAAAGACCCAATTTTTCAATTACTACCTATATAATTTCAAATTTTAAATAACTTATTCCATCTAGTACAGATTTCCCCAGTTGAATTGAGAACTTCACAAACCGAATTTGAGAGTTTTCCGATCCAATTCGATTTTTTGTCATTTTTAGATGTTTTTTGTAATTTTTCAAATCCAACCGTTCAGGAAAATTCTCAATTTGGTTTAGCAAATTCTCAATTCGACTATTGGAAATGCTACGCCTATTTCACCGGCAATTTTTTTTAAATTGGTTTTTTTTGCACTGCGGACCGACGAAATAACGAACCCGTAAGAAAGGCCGACTTCTTTATAAACGCAAGGGAAGAAGCTTGAAAGGAAAAAGTAGCTGGCGAGCTAAGTGGCAGAAAATTGGCTTTCCAGAAGGTGTAACTGGAGTTGAGACCACCGGGTTGGAAAAAGGATTCATGCAAACGTAAGGGAGACTGTTTGTAATCGTGCCCCTTTCCCATAAAATATTCCCGACTTCCTTTCCTTTTTCTCTTTTTGTAACCTGCCCTGCAACATCCTGCCTTGCTCTTCTTTGGCAGCTACAGCGCTGGCCGAAGTTGAGATTTATCCCGCAGAAAGGGGAATTTATCGGACGGATTTCCCCGCCGGCTTTTTTGGCGGGTGTTTTCGGAGTTATTGGTTGTCAAGGGTGGCTTGGGAGAAGAATCTCTCTCTCTCCTATGGTGGCTTGGAAAAGAGCCCTAGGAACTATGGTGGCTTTGAAAAGGTCTGTTGGACTGAGGGTAGCTCGAGAAAAGGGCATTTGAACCTAGGGGTTGTTTTGAAAAGAATCTCTGGCTCTAGGTTGGCTTGGAAAATGGCCCTTGGACCTATGGTGGCTTTGAAAAGGGCCCTCTGAACTATGGTGGCTTTGAAAACGGAGGGTGGTTTGAGAAAACATTTTCTGGATCTAGGGTAGCTTCAAAAAGGTTCCCTGGACCTTGGGGTCGTTTTTAAAAGGTCTGCTGTACCGAGTGTGGCTTGAAAAAGCATTATCTGGATCTAGGGTGGCTTGGAAAAGGTTCCCTCAACCTGTGGTGGCTTGGAAAAGGGCCCTTGGACCTGGTTTGCCCTAGAAAAGGTCTGCTGGACATGAGGGTGGCTTGAGAAAAGGTTATTTGGACCTGGGGGTTGTTTTGAAAAGGTCTGGTGGACTCAGGGTGGCTTGAGAGAACATTATCTGGATCTAGGGTGGCTTGGAAAAACGTCCCCTGAACTCAAGTGGCTTAGGAAAGGTTTGTGAAACCAAGGGTCGCTTGGAAAATGATTCTTTGGCTTGAAGGTGGCTTCCTCATGGTCTTCAGGGTCAAGTAGAGCTCAGGAAAGGTTTGCTGGTTGACAGTGGCTCTGAAAAGGGTTCTCTGGTTTGCCGGTGGATTGGAAAAGCTTTGCTCGTAGTTGGGAAAGCGTTCCCTGGAACCGGGGTGGGTTGGACATATAATCCAGTGTTAAGGAGTGTAAAATTAATCCTATGGCTCTCTGGATTGAGGGTGTCTAGGAAGAAGTTCCCTTGAGGAGGAAGCCTTGGAAAAGACCTGCTGCGTTGAAGATGGCAGGGAGAAATTTTCATCCTGAAAAATGTACTGGACAAAAGTCAAGGGTGAGGTAAGAAAACAAGTGTTTTACGTAAGTGCTCCTTGCACCGTGGACATTTTTTCTAACTTTACTTGCGGGCAGCTGGAGACGTTCTGGAAACCAACAGGCAGCCTCAGGTAAATTAAAATCCCTTCCCCATGACTTTTGATCAAAATCCCTTTTCCCATAATAAGAGTCCCTGGTTCAGAGTTTTTTTAATCGAAATATCCCCACGATTTTAAAAGCTATAGAGGGAAATCCAGTATTCGGCGATTCTCCTCGTTTGTCTGTCCCTATGCCTCTCTTTTCAGGTCTGATTCTGTGCACGGCGAGGAAATTGTATCAAGTAATAAAAGACCGCCACTCTCGATGCCTTTCCAAAGAATAGCCCCCCTCCTGTGGCCCCTCTGTAAGGCAGTCAAGCAGAAGGTCCCCCGAATTGCGGGTGGTAGGGAAACGGTCCCATAGAAGGCAAAGTAAGGAGGAGGCTCCTTTTTGAAAAGATTTTATGAAATATGCATCGTTTGGATAGGAAGGTTCTTTCGAAGAACAACTCTCTTCCATTGTAACTTCACTCTAAATTTAACTTTGATGGCGAGTGGCGGGTGGGCGAAGCTGGAGGGGGAAGCTCTTTGTGAACGTCTTTAGGTTTGGCATCTCGGCGGAAAACTGCCATCTCCCTTCCCTTCGGTTACTTTTCTCTCGAGTTTCCATGGCTTTTCCTTCATAGTGAACTGAGCTTTAACGCACTCTTTCGCTCGCCCCTTCCACGTTTCCAGCAACATTGGCTTTTCCTGACAAAGAAAACCCTGCTAAACAATTCAGCTTTTCCTTTTCTCCGTTACCCCTTTCTTCGGCGTACAAGTTATGTCTTGAGAGGCCGGTGGAAATGTTTTGAAACGAATCTCTCATTGTAATCCTATATTACGACGGAATAATGGACCTTTGTAACCCGACGGAAAAGACGCTCCAAGTGCTAATTAGGGAGCGTTCGTATTTCCCGGAATTTTGGTTCGAGTTGATAAAATCCGCGCAGCTAGTGGAAAAATAGTGAGTTTTCCTCGGAATCGATTTTCCAATAATGTTGTTATGCAATAGGTACTTTTTACTTCCATATTTACAGAGTAAATGGAAGTATTGTGATCGTCCTAAAATCGAGAATCGGAACGGAGCTTCAGAAAAAACTTTTTCTTACACACATTTACTCAGAATCACTTCCTGAACAAGTGTCTGTGTGTCCGTGTGTCCGTCTGTGGTCATTTACAAAAATGGCCATAACTCCCTCATTTCTTAACCTTTTTTCAAATTTCTTGAACTGAAATGTTTGTCTCGGCAAGATCTAACATCCTGTTTAATCGGAATTCGGATAACGCACAGTACTTCCGATATATTTGCATTTTTAGTGTTTTCTATTTTATTTTTTTCCGGCCACAAAAATGAACCGATTTGAGCGTTCTTGGTCTTAAAATCTTTGTTTTACCTTGCAGAATATGTGGATATTTTTTACATTCCGAAAATGTAGCGTGTTTTCATTTTGGGCAAATTTTAAAATTTTAATAGTGAATTTTTCGATATTTTTGGCCTAAACACCCTTAAAAGCAGTCATATATGATCAAATTGTGTCACAATTTTACGTTTCAAAATATGGAAGTATTGTGTGTTATCTACGCACCACTGGTTATCAATAGGTTATGAACACCTAGACTACAGCACCAATATTTGAGAGGGTAAATCAATGTTTTGATATACGTATTTTGTCTAGAATTTCACATCTTTCATAGGTACTATGGTCCTGAAGCTGAGCTCATTTTCGAGGAAATAAGGCACGTTCTGCTCTTGCAAGTGCAGAGTAAGGACGACCATAGTAAGTAGGTACCTATGAAAAATGTGAAATTCTGAAATTGCAATGCTGGACTAAAGTCTGCACTTGCACATTTCCCTTACACTGCACTTTCGGGGAAAAGGGTGACGAGCAAACCGTGCCCTATTTCCTTAAAAACGCAACTTTCAAAAAACTTCTTTCATGATGTAAGCATGGAACGTTCGAAAAGTAAAATATTTACCTTGTCAGAGTTCAAATCACTCGATCCTGAGGCTGGATGACAACACCAATAACCTCCATTGTCTTGCATCTTCTTCTTCTTCCTTTTTTTGCCCTGGCAATTTAGCCACGTCGGGCTGTCTTGCATCAGCGATGAAATCACACCACACCAGAGATGAAAGCACACCATGAAACATCACACTGCTCTTATCACAGGGGGCCTGTTATCAAAAGACTTGTGCGCTCTAGTGACATCTAGTGAAGGCTAATAAGTCTGCCTACCCCTTGAGGGCATCGCATCTACATACTGTCCATTTTTTGGTGTTTAAAGGCCACATTTTTTTACTTGCCCCGATGCACCTTGTTTGTATCCAGTTCTGAATTTGGCTCTCTTAAAAATTTGGTAGAAATTCGATCGTTTTTTTTTTTTGTTTGGTGAATTGGTCTGCAAACCAGCTGATGCTCTAAGAGCGACATTGGTGGCGCTGTCAGGGTGGGCCAAAGCGGGAAATGAAGTGCCACCAGAACACCAATTTTTTTTGTTATTTATTTGTTTATAAACGACAGCCAGGTATCCCATAGTCAGCAATCCCTTCAACTTTATCCGACGGTACCGAGGAAAGTAACCAAAATTGGAGATGCGGGATATTCGATGAGCAATCCGTACCCGTGTGTACTCTAACCTTACCTTCGTGCCTCCTTGTTCTACAGCCCGGTATGCACCCGCCAATGCCGGCAGGGATACATGCGAGGAGAAGAGCCGGGTGTGGTGGGGCCGGGAAAGCGAATTATGCATTAAGTCCTCGGAAGGTTTGAAAAGAAAATATTCCTTTGTAAGAGAGAAAGGCTCCTACTGGGGCCGAGGAATCCTTCCTATTCCTCCCCTTCGGCAATGGCAGGGAAAGTATTTCGGTGCATATACGGGCTGGGACCGGGAGTATAATCAACCTAAGATAGGAAAAGGGCCGGAAAACGGAGCTGGGGAACTGGTGCAAGGGGGAAATGTTAGCATAGCTGCTCTCCTCGGCTGGGAGGAAAGAAGGAAATTCCAATGCATAATACAGCAAGCCGGGGGTTCAGTATTCGGTCGACATGCAATACAAAGGCGTATTACGGCGGCGTAGGAGCGGAACAAAATGGGCTAGGCAACTGTGCGTTTCCGCCGAGGAAGATCTTCTCTCAAACGGCTTTCCTTTTTCCTCGGCTTATTTCCCCTCATTTCGGCGGCCTCGACAACTCCCTAAGGAAGCCGGGATGGCCGAGATGAGGAGCTGAATTTTCCGACGCGTCTACCATACCGAGCGGTTTTTTTTTGGAGGGAAAATGGAAAATTTCGGGCCGTGCACGACTTTCCTTACCTCCGCCTTGCCAAGGAACGCTCGAATTCGCTCGTGCAGAGACGTATAATATCGTCACGCTAGAGGCAACACCGGGTAACTAATTTTTTTTCCAAGTTTTCAGGAGAGTCAAAAACTGATTAAATTATGAGTGAGATAATGATAAGTTTCCCAGGTTCCCAAGTTGGGCCTGACGGTTATATTCGATCGAGTTGGCTATAAAGACTCTAGAGACTAACGTGTTTGCACTGAGATAACGTGTTTTGACGAAGATTTGAGATACCTACTGTCGAATAAACCATGATTTACGCGCTCCCTTCCGAACTGACAATGTAACTAGCTTCACTAGTCGATCCGCCACCTCTTTTCCATACGAAACCGTTTTTAACTCAAAATCGCCAGAAAATGAGATACCCGGTGTTGCCGCTAGCGTGACGATATGCTGAAAGAATGTGTTTCTAAGGCTCAGGAGCATCAATAACAAATTTTCGAGAGAGAGAGAGAGAGAGATGAAAAAAAATTCTTTGACTCCGATGTCCATCGAAACTTTTGAAACGCGTTTGAAATTTTTTTTAAAGTTAACAGGTGCCATTCTAATTTTTCCAGCATACCATGTATCGTAGTGAATTTCACTTTACCTTATTTTTCAGAATTTTCCAAGTGGTCAATTCATCTACAAATGAATTTTTTTTTTAATGAAATTGCAAAGAAAATGGCATTGTCTGATGTAGCGGGAAGACGGGAGGGGGTAGGAGGCTGGTAAAACCGCCAACAATTTTGTATTACAACCAGATACAAAAACTACAATCGAAATCGAAGCCGATTTCTATGGCCGATCCACTATTCGCCCTTCCAGAACAAACCATGCTCTGCTACCACATGCGATCTTGAGGATTGATATTAAACCGAGAAAAGATGTTGCGAAATGTTGGTTTTTTTCGTCGGTAGAGAATATTCTATTGTGTTTTATACTGAGAATGTTCTATACTCCCCTAAAATAATCGTTACCTACTATTCGCCGAAATGTTCAATTTGCTGTAGCGCCAACATGCAAGTTTATTTCATCAAGATATCCGGAGCTCGTGAATGTTTAATGGCCAGATTCAAGGTTCAGGTTATTCTGTTCTGCTTCTGCTTGAGCCTGGGCCGGCTCGATGAGAAAACGGCTCCCTAATGGCCAGTTACGGAACCGTAGGATAGGACTTAAGATCGAGGGCCGCCTGACTTATTCAATTCTACCTTTACTTCACCCTTGCTATTTCACTTCTTTGCACCTATGCCATTTCGAGAGTTTCATGCTTTCAGCGAGTTCTCTCGAGGAAAAATCGTCTAATATAAGGACGGATCGGCGAATCGTTGAAAAATGTGAATTGTTAACGGTTTAGCCCGAAAAATTAGTACCGAAGAAGAAACGACATCTTGGGCGAAGCCGCACGTTAGGCATCGGTGGTATCCTGACATGTACGCGTCAATTTTATTTTAGAAATACTTTTTAATTGGGTTATGGTAATTTTTGGGGGAAATGTGCCATTCCTAAGTCGAGTAGATAATTTTCCGAATAAATTTGAGAATTTTCCGCATCAATTTGAGAGTTTTACTCAAATTAAATCAAATTAACTCGAGAACTTCCCAGATCAATTCGAGAGTTTTCGAAATCAATTTGAGAATTTTCCATACCAAATGGAGAATTTGTGTATGCGAATTGGTTTGGAAATTTTTTTATTCGGCTTGGATGTCTCAATATGAGCTAAATTCTAAATTGAGAAAATTCTAAATTTTATTTGGAAAATTTTCAAATTGATTTGGGAAATTCTCGAAGTGACTCGGAAATGCTGTATAATTAGGGTGTGTTGCCTCTTGTTGTTGTTGCGTACAATTGTTGCTGTAGTTGTGTATAATTGTGTTGCCTCTTTGAAGAAATCTCACTTTTTCGCATATGAGATTTGTTTGGATATTTTTATTAGGATAAATCCTGAGTAATGATCAGGGTGGATATAGATAACGTGAATTTATGAATCCAAATTCCCATGTCATATCTGGATTGGGTTGTGGCTTGACTATAGTTCTGCAACACAATTTTACTACTGTCTTGACTGTAATCACAACAACTCAACTGAAGACAGTTGTAGAACTCAAGTCAACCCACAACCCAATCCAGAATGGAGTTTTAATACATCCGTCGACTTCAAGAGAAACCCAAATTTTAAATGTCTTTGAAATCGTTTCGGGTTTTAAAAAATTTAATGTTAATTTTCATTTTTGAGAAAATATACCTACTAAGTAAATTTAAAAAAGCCATTCCCCAAAATTTCATTTTGCAAAAGTTCATTTTCATAAAATTTGATTTTACAGTAAAATGATTGAATACAGTAATAAAAGCTAAAGAATAGGCACGTCTTACAATACCTTCCTGACCTGCACAATTTAGGTACATGGTACGTAATAACATGGTACGTATAGCATTCCAAGTTGAACCGGGTCTAATTAACTGTCATCTGTTTTCATTGGGCCCTTATGAATTATTTAGTGACGTCAGTTCCTTATTTAGCCGGGAAGATCAAAGGGTTGACTTTGAATACTAAGGGAAGCGAAAGTAAAGCTCCAAACAATGTTTCACTTTATGTTTTCAATTACCCTTCCGCCTAATACCAACAAGAGGGAGATCTTTTCGAACGATGAGGATAATTCAATATTGTTAGGGCTTCTGTTTTCATTATAATTATCATTAACTCGTCCGAACTTTCCCTTCGTTTTTTAGACCCTTCATTTCACTTTAACGTTGTTACAATTTTACGCTCGCAAAGGATTTTTCGCATTTTTTCTCCGCTCTCTTTCAAGCTAGTGAAAAACCGTATTGTAAGCTGTGCTAAATTACTGTTGAGAGTTACGAATATTTGGGTACCTATTCCAACATGAAATATAGATATGAATGAAATTAGAAATCGATTGTCGGTTGTTAGAGACATGATCGGCCCAAAGAAAAAATTGAAAACTTCCATATAAGTCTGCTGAAGACAAAGATTAAAACAAATTCAAATTCGAAATAATATTGGAAAATTGTTTTGGCAAAATATTTGATTCAGGTAAGATAAATACAAATGAAGATTTTTTTTTTGTGAAAATGTCCGGAAACGCCTCGACTTTCGGAGCATGAGGCACATCATCATAAACTCTGTCCGCCATATTGCCCAGATGGGACAGGAAAAAGGGAAGAAGAAGAAGAAGAAGGGCACATCATGGGCGCATGTGATGAAGAGAACAATTCTGATGAACTTCAAATTTTTTCAAGTTCTACTTTATAAATAAGTAAGGAAAGAAGGTAGTACTATAATTTATAACCAATCATTTACCTGGTAAAATGAGGTCAACTATTGTAAGAGAAATTTTCCAGCGGAGGAATTCCTCGATGATTGTGGTACTCCGTACACTTTGTGATGCAACTCGGATCGATGGTAATGTCATAATCGATGTCCTAAATCGCCCCTTCCCGAGACCATTCACTTTCTTGAACGGCCAGTAAAATTTAATGCGCCGTTTCCCATAATTGCCGGTCCCCGGCGAAGACAGGAGCGACTCTTAGTTGAAGGATATGAAATATTTGTGAGCCAAGTATCAGGAAAAGTCGAGGTTCTTGCGGAAATTGGAACCTCCACGTATGGGTATATAATTGATATGCTCGCCATGACTAGAGACCGGACTATAATGGATAAAAGGGGCATTTTCACTTGCATAACGAACATGACCGGTCCGTACCTGAATTATGCGACTCGGGTAGTCCATTAATTGAAAGCCTCGTCTTTAATTAATGGACGATCTATGACTGCGTAAGTTGACCATTAGCCTGGCCGTGGAATATGAGCAATGCCTAGTCAATATAAAAAGTAGGTATTCCTTAATGACAGACATAAGTGCGGTGGTATACGCAGGAAAAATCTCAAGTTTTTTACTTCCTCATGTTCGATAAACGACCTGATGGTGTCATCTGGAAATTAAAAATCAGACCTGAGGTTTGCTAAAATATATTTTGTGTTGTACTTTTGTACCTGCTGTATGTTTCGAACTAATGCGTGGACGTGCCCGTGGACCTTGGCCCCTTTTATCAATTATAGTCCAGTCTTGAGTCATGGTAAGCATATCAATTATATACCTACATACGAGGAGGTTCCAATTTCTGCAAGGACCTCGACTTTTCCTGGTACTAATGCTGCAAATAATATTTAATATTGCATATCCTTCAAAAAAGAGTCGCTCCTGTCAACCCCAGTGGACATTCTCATCAAGGCCGTTTTGAAACCTTTTTTCCGAATTTCTTGAACTGGAGTGTTCGTTCAGTCAAGGCCCATGACTTGTTTTGCCGGGATTTCGATCACTCACATAATATGTGCATCTGCGCACCACTGGTTTCAAAAAAACTTCATTATTTCAATTTTTACATTTTAAATTTTTTTCTGGGAGGTACTCGGCTTTTTTTTTGGAAAATAGTCATCCGTTGATGTTTGGACAAGGAGTTCAAAAGCGAGACGAGGTGAAGAGTACGAGTTTTGACGTGACTCAATGAAAAGGGCCTTTGAACTGTGCAGTGGTTGAAGACGATAAGATCAGTGTTGTTGAAGATAATCCCGCCAAATTCCCTCTTATAAGGCAATGAGTAGTCACTCAGGGGACGGTTAGGAACCTGATACTTTATTTTGATGCTATTAGGGCCCCTTCTAGATGTTGGTCCCTCGATGCACGATTTTCAACAGTTGGGCCAGAGAATTTCTCGAATGGTATACTTATAGCCCTTCTGTATGGAATTAGGAGCAGTATAGACACCGGGTATTATGACGATCCATGGAAAATTTTATCATATTATCGTTATGGAGCTGGGAAATACGCAAAACGTTTTTTTGGGGATTCATCGTAAATTTATCATGTCGTCATTATCAAAGTTGGGCGACGATTTCAACGCTTATGTTCTGACGTCAAGTTCTTGAAACTCCGATATTTTCTTATAGTGAGATAAAATACTAATAACATAGCACTGCAAGGTGTTTTAGCGTATTCCGTCCCGGCATGGTTAAATATTAACGTTACCCCTGTTGTTTGAGAGCCCCGGCGGGTACAATTTCTTTTCTTCATTCATCCCACGCCTTGGCCCTCCTTCCTGAACCCTCGCAGGTCTTAGCGTCCACGGATATACTATAACGTTGCTTATGCTGCCAGTATACAGTCGTGGTTAAGGGTACAAATAATGTCCGTGATGGTGGAACAGGGTTTCCTGACCAACGTCGGGTATAAATCTAAAATGATATTAAGTTAGAGCCCACCTTCCTCTTCCTCTCGGATTTCTCCCTATTTCATTCCCAGACGAACACTTAATTAGTTTTCTTAATTACGTTGCTACGATACAAGACAGCGTTCAAGATTTAGATGGCCCCAAGCCCAGAGCCTAAAGGACGGCTATTTGTTTTGGAATTATTTATTCGCGGTCAGTATGAATGGGGCTCTCACCCTTTAGAACGTGTGTTAGAGTCAGGTTATCTCTGCCACGAGATAGACAACACAGTCCGACTTGGAATCCTCATTTTACTACAAGGTTAAACGCCCACCGGAATTGGGGAAGTTATCCGAAATATTGTATACAATTGTCTATATATAGACAGCTAGGATGAGGCTTGATTTTCCCAAAAGTTCAGAAAGGTTATAGACCTACCTAAGCATAAAAATATCCAGAAATCAAAATCCACGTTTGCACTTTAACAGTACAGACCAAAGCCGAATCATTATCAAGTAGAAACTTACCAATTTTCAAAGAATTATCCTCCTCAAACGTCTCCCTCAAAAGTTGCATTATCCCTAAAAACTCTTGTGCCAACTTAGAATAAATCAATTTCGGCAATCTCGACGCCTTCACGTTTTTAGGTCAAAACCTGGCCGAGAGACACAACGACCTAAAGTCATTTCCCTTTTTTTTACCACCTGAAAGTGCGGTGACAATTGAGACGAACGGAGAGCAATACAAAAAGAAGAGCCTGAATGTTTGAAGAGCGCCTTTCAAGAGGATTGGTTGGGACGTCTCCGCCTCAATGATTCACCTCTGGGACATTATACATGCGACTCGGTATAGCCACCCTCTTTCTTCTTTCTCCTTCAACGGAATATCCGGAGGAACGATGCGTGTGCTTTATTCATTTTACAGATTTTCCACAACTCCCGGTAGAGAAGGCAGAGCGCACCAAGAATGAGAGCGATCTCGGTTCGTGGTACGTTGGAAGCGAGAGGAGCCGAGTGTTTCACACGTCGGATGTAGCGAGGCGTCGCTGTCTTGCAGGACTGCAGGTGTGAATGCCGATATGAACATCTTGGATGTAGCATCAGCACACCATTCCACGATAGCACGAAGATTCCAGAAGCAAGTCACTGTTCGAAGCCCTTCAGAGATCCATGTTGACGAAGGTATTCGCTCTCTTGGGATTGTTTTTTGATTCGTAAGAAATCGATTTTTTATGCCTGCCTTCATCCAGCCAACACATCTTGAAGAGACAAATCAAGAAGAATCGTCTCAATCCCAGAGATCGAAGAGATGAATTCCAGACGTCCAGAACAGAGCGATGTCCCACAACCGATACGCATACAAGAAATTCCAGTTAAGACACCCTGAAGAAACCAATTGAGAACAACCATAACAAACCCAGAGAATAATGCAAGTAACCAAGAAGAGACGAATCAAAAAGTACCTTGACAAATCCAGAAATAAATCCAACCAGCACATCCAGAAGCGGAAAATCACAAAGAACCAACACGTATCCAGAGGCAAATCTTTGTAATCCAGAAGAGACAAATCTAAGGCAATCCAGATGAGGCAAATCAAAGACGAATCCAGAAACAAATCCAAAGCAATCCAACCAACACATCCAGAAGTAGAGACCATACTCAAGAAGAATCTAAACAAATCCATAATCATATGTGATCGACTGAAGACATCCAGATGGAATCCACCAAGAAAACCATGGAATACCCAGAGACAAATCTATGACACCCAGAAGATAAGAAGAAGAACCTGGACAAATCCAGATACAAATCCAGCCAGCACATCCAGAAGAAGAGACCATACTCATGAAGAATCTAAACAAATCCAGAGACAGAAGTCATTGATTGAAGACATCTAGGTGGAATTGATCGAGAAGAACCATGGCATATCCAGAGACAAATGACACCCAGAAGATAAGAATCAAGAAGAACCTAGAAATTCAAGACAACCCAACCATCAAACCCAGAAAAGACAATAATCAAGAAGGACAAACAAATCTAGAGACCAAGAGATCAATTCGAGACACCCAAGACACCAATGGAGGAGAACCGAGACAAATCCAGAATCAAGAAGTAATTAAACAAATCTACAGACAGAAGAAATCAATTCAAGACACCCAGATGAAACCAATGGAGAAGATCTATGAATAATCCAGAGGCAAATCCAAGACACCCGGAGGAGACAAATCAAGAAGAATCTTGCCGATTCAATCTGCACAAATCAAGGGACAAATCCAAGACGATCTAAACCCAGAAGAACTTGGACGAATCCAGAGACAAATCCAAGACAATCTTACCAACACATCCAGAAGGGACGATCATCAAGAAGAACCTTAACAAATCCAGAGAAATTAATTAAAGAGATCAATCCAAGACACCCAGATGAAACCAGTGGAGAAGAACCTTGTCAAATCCAAAGAAATCAATGAAAGAGGTCAATACAAGACACCTAGATGAAACCAGTACAAATACAAGGTACCCAGGAGTGGCAAATCAAGACGAACCTGGAATAATCCTAGACATCCAGAAACGACGAAGACAACGGACAAATCTTAGACAATCCAAACCCAGAAGGCATCCAGAAGAGCCATGACTAATCCAGAGACAAATAGGAAACTGCCTACCACAATCACTTCCTCTGCACTCTCCAGGACAACGTTGCACCAAACGCAGTTTTTTGCATTTTGAGTTTTCTTCATTTTTACTTCCATATTTACGGAGTAAATGGAAGTATTGTGATCGTCCTAAAATGGAGAATCGGAACGGAGCTTCAGAAAAAACTTTTTCTTATACACATTTACTCAGAATCACTTCCCGAACAAGTGTCTGTGTGTCCGTGTGTCCGTGTGTCCGTCTGTCCGTGTGTCCGTGTGTCCGTCTGTCCGTCTGTCCGTCTGTGGTCATTTACAAAAATGGCCATAACTCCCTCATTTCTCAACCTTTTTTCAAATTTCTTGAACTGAAATGTTTGTCTCGGCAAGACCTAACACCCTGTTTAATCGGAATTTGGATAACGCACAGTACTTCCGATATATTTGCATTTTTAGTGTTTTCTATTTTATTTTTTTCCGGCCACAAAATTGAACCGATTTGAGCGTTCTTGGTCTCAAAATCTTCGTTTTACCTTGCAGAATATGTGGATATTTTTTAAATTCCGAAAATGTAGCGTTTTTTCATTTTGGGCGAATTTTAAAATTTTAATAGTGAATTTTTT